>VWPU01012438.1:0-161702 GCA_013398955.1 Callaeas wilsoni | reverse complement strand
TCCCCTCCCCTTTCCTCTCCTCCTCTCTCTGTTGTGCCCCAGTATCCAAAATAGACACTTTTCATGAATGCACTGGCAAAGAACAGCATGTGATGGGATTAGTGATGAGGCGAAGCCAAAACACTTATCAATTATTGTATCTGTTTACTTCCTCAAAGAAGGCTCCCTTCAGAGGCACGTGCCTCCTCGCTTGTAACCAAACCCTCTGTGCTCCCCCTCGCTTCTTGAAAATTGATTTGCACATGCTTTGCTCCAGTGAAGTCTCTTGGCTTGTCCCTGTGAAATGTCACTGCTGGTGGGCGTAGCTGGGCGTGGGTGTTCCCTGCCCTTGGGATGCTGGCACTGCACACAGGTCACACGCCTGCCTCGAGGAGTGCCTCTGCCCAGGCTCCCCGTGTGCCACAGAAGGGGCAGTTGTGTCTTTAAAAAAAAAAAAAGTGGAGCTTTCAGGTCCCAGTCTTCCTTACTTGCTCCTCCCCAGGGAATGGACACAATTTGACCTTCCTAAATTATTATGAACTAGGAATAAGCCTTTGCTGGAAAGGTGGAAAAGCACAGTGAAAAAAATCCCCAGGATCGTGTAAGCTGTGGCTAATGAAATGTGGATTTACGTGACCACCCATAGCTGATGCACATTTTATGCTTGACTTCTTCCATGCGATGAGTCCACTGCTAGCAGGGGCAATAGTTTTAGTTATATGCTCCACATTTTTTTTAGGACTTTGTACACTGCTCAGACATAAGGGAACTAATCCACAAAGCGTGCAAATGAAATGAATCCAAGTTTTTAGCTGAAGCAGTATCCAGGCAAAGTAAAAACTAAACTAAATGCTTTTTAAAAGCTTGTAAATGACAATAATTAGCTCCTGTTACAATGCTGATACATTCTGACCATCTACATAGTATTGTAATTCTCATAATCAGTACTGGTGTAAACATGAGGAGAATAAGTCCAAAGTTGTAATTTTTTAAAAAAGTCAGAAACTGGACTTCGTGTGAATTCTTTGGAGTGTATGAGCACAGGAGTATTCTTATATTCTTTCCACTTATTTGACCTCAAAAACTGGTAAATGGAGAGCACCAGAACTCCTGATAGATCTACTTAAAGCTCCAGGTCAGTAACATGCTTAAGCACATGCTTTTAACTTAAAGCATACAATTAATCACATCCCTTGTCCATGGAGTAATTAAACTTGTGCTTATGTACTTTGTACAGCACAGTACCAGCCTGCAGGCATTCTCTGAATAATAGTGTGCCTGAAAAAGTGGTGAATCAGAACGTGATTTTTGGCCGGAGTTCGAAAATGAGCTTAAAAAAGTGAGTTAGGCACCCAGAACTTGTTAGATTTGAATAGCTAAGGAAAAGCTGGTCTTGTCAGCAAAGCTGAGTAAGTAGCAAGGTGTGGCCATTTACTTTATGGTAATGCCTCAGTTTTGTTTAAAGTGAAATGATTTTAAAAACCTTTTTGCTCGGTAATTCCCCACTGCTCTCTTATAACTCTTTGCTGCCCAGTGCTGGGCAGACCAGGCAGTTCCAGCAGAGCCCAGGCCGGGCAGCCTCTTGCTGGCAGCTTCTCTCTTAACTCACTGGTCAGGGTTTAGGTGGGTTCAGCCCTGGGGGCAGCACTGGCTGGTCGAGGCCAGCGCGTGGCTGCTTTTCCTATCAGTGTTCAGCGTGGGCAGGGCTCTGTGGGAGCACACTCCTCTGGAGCCAGCAGGCGTATGGGCACTGCTGGTCGTTATCCGTGCCCCCCCAGCCCCCTCCAGCTGCTCCAGCACTGCTGGGGCCAGAGCCTTGGGTTACACTGCTGAACCCAGCAGCCAGTGGTACTGAGCGTGGTCCTGGGCAGAACTGTGGCCTGGGACTCCTCCAGCCAGCCCTGGACATTGTCTGAAACTCAGCATGAACAGTGGACCATTATCAACAGGCTGTTTGGATGTGTCCTCTTTCCCCTCCACTTTTGGGGACTTTAACAGGACAGAAGTGGCCAGACTGGGCTGGTTGGCCATGCCCTGGTTAATTTACTAGGAATCATGGAACTTCTTCCAGCCACAGCTCCTCCCCTGGCTTTTTTTCCTACTGCTCTACTGTTCACCCTTCCTGTCCCTGTCCTGGTGCCAGCCAGTTTGATGTGTCAGTCATCACACTGGCAGCTCCCTTCTGAGCTGCTTGGGTGTGCTTTGCCCACACATGGGCAGTTTGACCAGGCAGCACTGCCATCTTTTTTGCCAGCCTGAGCCAGGTCATGGTCTCTTGCCACTCGAGATGAGTGTAATGTGGTAGCCTCTAGTAGACTTGTTGATGACTAATTGTTTTATTTTATATACTTAAAGTCAGCTGCTTTAATTTGCTTGTTCTCCAAGGCTCTGTGTATAAATGCTACTGAGGTCACCACACTGAAGCAAACCAGGGCAGCATCAAAAGCTCCTCTTTGAAATATTGGCGCCTGGGTATCTGAATGGTGGGAGGCTTGTTTGCAAAGCCGCCTCTATGGAAAGTCTGTGTAATGTGTTTGATTATCCAACCTTGCCATTTTCAAAGGGACCCAGTCAAGATGAACAGAGCCTAAATGTACCATCTCCTAAAAATAACTCTGCCTTTCCAGCTCCTCTGCTGATGTTGGGAGTGGGAGAAAAAGAAATGATGCTCCAAAATGAGGATTGTAAAGAGAGAGGAGATGTCAAATGCACGTGGTCAAACCCACCTCTCGTCAGCCCCAGAGGATGGGTGCTCTTCCATGAGTGCTCAAGTGTTCCTCCACTTTCAGGTCCCAGGCAGTTCCCCCTGGGCATTGGCTCTCCTGAACAGGAGCTCTGCTGGGCAGCTCTGCTGGAGACAGTGACAGTGGGGACATGGTCTGTTCCTTGGCAAAAACTTCCTGAATTCTCCTAATGTGTGTGTTTCTATATTTTGTGGGTGAGAGACAGGGGCAGGACTGGCCAGGATGGATCCCAGTCCTCACTGTGCATTCCTTTTGTGCTGTACAGTTAAGATTTTCTTGGGGACTGCTCCTGTAATTTTCATGATGGTGATCAGCCTGATCTTGGTTTTGAGAGAAAAATCAGAGCCACGCCTCGTTTCAGAAAGCAAACCCCACGTGGAATGGTTTCTGGAACTTTTGCCAGCATTTCTCTAAAGCAGCTCATTAATTTCAGGGCCATGCTGATATGGGTTGCTCTCTTGGTGTCGTGTCTCTCTCATGCACCTGGAGTCAGCTCCAAGTTTGGGAAGTGTACAGTTCCAGAGTCCTCAGAGTGCTGGTGTATTTTCAGCTGCTCTGAAGGGAGCCCTTCGTCTTTTCCAAGCTACATAGAGCCAGCACTGCTGCCATCTACACCCAGAGGCTGAAGCTGTTGTCCGGGCACAGCAGGATGGGCAGCTGCTGTTTAAAAAGCTCCGAATCTCTCCTGTGAATGGGTGTTACTTGGTAATACCGGTCCATTCCAGCTGAGGATCTGTCCCTTTGTTTTGTGTATGGGACAATTTGTTTTCAATTTTTGTTTCTGAAAGGAAACTGTCAAGACAAAATTCACACTTAAAAAAATTAAGGGAAACAGCCCTTTGTCCGTTTCTAACAATCCCCTTCCATGACTAAAGCTGGAAGAATTCTAGAAACTGCAATAATTTTCTACCTTCACTTTGGTTTTGTTCTGCTCTTGCATTTTCTGAGTTTCAGATGCAGCACAACAAAAACAATTTGAGTTAACATCAGTGTAACCTAGAGATGTGTGCTTTGATCATCAGAATCTGATTGTGCTTTATCTAGAAGTGGGACAGGGGCAGCAGGGAGCCAAGAGCAGCTAGGGCAATATTCACTCTTCTTGTAGTGCACAGCCTCGTGCTGGCTTTGCAGTCCAAGAGGGAACATGCAAAGCCTCTGTGAAGGGTGTTCCCCTTCAGCACGTATCCATCCTCACTCAATTCTGCCAATGACCCAATGCCAGTGAAATAAATCTGGGGGTGACACAGCCTGCCCGGGCTGCAACAACTGCTTTTACCTGCTTTTTACCTGCTTTTCTGTGCCCTGGGTCTGCTCTGCCTGCTCGTGGTGGGGTCCTGGCTGCCGGGGAGCTTGTGCTCTCCCTGGGGCAGGGGCTCATCAGATTTTCTTCTGTGGTGGTACAGCAGCCAGTGCTGCAGGGACCTGGTCCTGCCGGGGGCTCCCCTCAACTACGAAGAGTTGTTTATTGTCAATCCGAGGAGGGGAAAAAAAAAAAAGAACTTTTGAAAATAATAACAATATGAATGTCATTTTCATTTTAGTCCTAAAAAGTACTTGATTCTCATTACAAAAGAATTGATTCCTTAAATGAATGAAGCAGCCAGGAGTGCTGCTTTCAGTGTGGGACTGCTGATGCTCTGACTCATCTCTGCTTCTCGTGGGCTCTGGCTTTTATGCTTCATTTAGGACACCAACGTCATTAGCATTTAGAGGGCTGCTACTTTTTTTAATTATTATTGTTACACTGCTGTTGTAACTTTCTCAAAGATGCAAATAATATTTGGATCCAAATCATGGCTCTTGTTTTATTACCAAATCAGGACAGAGGGTTTGCTTTCAGTTGACTTACAAGCCTCAGAAGAAAATGTAAATAAAAATAAGGTGTGGCTCTATGCAGTTCTGAGAGGGTCTCTGGGGTTTTTGGATGCCAGGTTGTCTGTTACCATGGAGTGTCATCCCATGTGGGATGGGTGAGGATATTTGTCTCGTGTTGCACAGGGCTGGGACCTTTGTGACTCCCCAAGCATCCCTGGTCACACCAGCTGCGTGCATGTCCCTGGAGATGGCTTGTGTGAATGGCAGAGCTGCAACCATGATGCTGGGCAAAGGGTCCCTTGCTGAGGCACCCAGAGTGATGCTTTTACTACAAGGGGAAAGAAAAGAAGAAAAGCCCTGAGAGTGCTTAGTGGTTCCCTGCTTTGACACAAACTCTCCTTGAAGTCCTTGAGCATGTCACAAAGTCCTTCTCAAGGGCAACAGCCTGCAGGGACACTTGCAAGCCCATTATGGGATGGGGCCCACCCCAGCTCTCTACAGGCAGAATTCATGGGGAAACAACAGTGCAGAAATGTGGGAATCTGCCTGTCGTTTTTGTTGAGTCCACTGCCATCAAAATACTGATCAGTTAAAAGGAAAGTGTTACGCCTTGTCCTAAGAACGTGCAGGGCTGGGCTGGGATTTCCAGGGGGACCTTGTGAATGAGGGTTGAAAATTCCCAGCCAAATACTTAGCACCTTTTTAGTTGGAAATGTATAGATCTTTTTCAGATATTACTTTAGCTGAAAGTTGTTAAGAAAACAGAAGTAATTCCCTAAAATTTTCGGCTTTATTAATAAATTAAAGGCAACTGCTGCTGCAGATGGGAATGTGCTTTCCTGGGTGCTGCCAGTCCCCTGGGGAGCTCCAAGTGCCCCCGGCATTGCAGGCTATGACCCAGCGTGGGACGTGTGGGGTCAGCCCTGGGGTCTCCACTTCCCCCGGCCAAAGACCGCTGCTCGCCTGGGTGCTGGAACAATGAGCACCCGCAGGACAAGGTGATCCTGCCTTTTGCCCCTGTGGCTGGGGTGTTCCAGGGCTGCCGGCAGCGAGCTGTGCCAGGCTCCGTTTGGTGGCATTCTTGCGAGTGACAGACGAGCCATCTGGCGTTACGCTGAAACTCGGCACGGCGTTCGCTTAGGAGGAGCCCACAGGGATGGCAGAGCAGTCGCACACCTTCCCCTGCCGCGTGGGCTGGGCGCTGCGGCGTTACCGGGCACATCAGCAGAGCCCTGCGTGCCGCGCTGGAGAGAACGGACCCTGCCAGACCCTGCCCTCCTGGGGACCGACTGAGCGGCAGCAAGAAAAATGAGGGACTTTCAGGGGCAGCTGTGTTTTACTAACCCAGTCATAATGCCCCTAAAAATCCTTATTGTTCTTGCAATAGTCAACTGTGGCATGGGGAGGCCTGGAAGGAGAGCTCGAGGGCAGGCAGCCCTCGGGAAGGAGAGCTGGCAGGTCGGAGCAGGGTGGCAGGCTGGGGACAGTTTCTGCTGGAGTGGAACTAAAAGAACGTGGTGGTGTGACCTGTGGTGTGGAGCGTGCGCTTCTTACGATGCTCAGGGCATGAGAACTGGAGCACAAAGATGGGGAAATTAAACAAGCTGAGTGCTTTCCCTCCCTGTTGTGTTTGTCTGACACTTCCCCCCACCAGAGATAAATCCAACTGGAGAGATGCACCCCAAGCCCACAGAAAGAGCCCTTACCCAAACCATTCCTCCTCTCCCAATCCTGTTTTACTCCTCTTTCAGCAAACTCATTGCAGGTCTCTGGTCATCCTCAGCATCTTTCTCTGAGCTTTATTCTTGCTCTCATACCTCAGATCAGGCCATGATGAAGTAATTGCATGCAAAGAAGCAATTTGTTAAACAGAACTGTAATATTCAATTATTTGCCATCTTTATGCATTCTAATACTTTATTTGCATTTCTGAGAGCTTCTGTATGCTGAGTAAAAGTTTTTATTTTCATTGAACTCTGCAGCAATGTTCAAAGCTTTTATCCTTTAATAACTCTTGGGGTATGGATAGGCAAATTAATGCCTCCCTAGCCCCACAGTAGCAGCAGTCCTTTCACATTGTCTGCGTGGATTACTTATTCATTACCTTTCTGAAAAGGCTCTGTTTATGGCTTTTAGCATTTTTATCAATTAATTGATATGATTATCAATTAATTCTGCTTTATATGCCTATGCCAATAGATTAGGAGTGCATGTTTTTTTTGGTTTTGGAGGTTTTTTTACATTGAGTTTTATGACTCTGGAGCAAGATTTACTCATTTGTTATTTGTCATTCTCAGGAGCATTTCAACTGCTTTTCTTAAAGCTGAATTCTTTATAAAGGAGAAGTGACTAGAAACCCTGAGCTGAGTCCCAGGTCTGGCTTAACTTTGTAAGGCACAGTGACACACTGAGGCTGCTCCACTTAAGGTATGGTATGAACCAGGAGCTGATCCCGTGGCTGTGGAATGAGTGTTCACATGAAGTCATCCTGCTGCAGCTATTGCAGCTGCTGTGTAAGCAAGTCCTAGAAGACAATCCTTGTCCCAGTGACTGTGGGACAGGTAAGACAGACAATGGGCACAAGGAAGGCACCGCTGTCAGTGAAGGATGGATACTGCTCAGACCGCCAGGAACAAAGAAACCTGGGCTGCTCAAGGCCCCACAGAACTGTCCAGGAGTGTCCTTCGTGCCAGCTGATTCCAGGAACGTGACAATTTTGGAACTGTTTGTGTCAGGACTGCCTGCTTTGACACCTTTGATTTCTGAGACTGCCTCATCGTAGAAAACCCCAGATCCGCTGCTCTTCTCCACAAGGATTTCTGTATCCAGCAACTCTCATGTCTTCTTTGGATACTAAAATGAGATGAAAGGGCTTGAATGTTTCCTTGGCAAGATGGGTGGATGGAATTAGTTTAATCTGTTCTGATTCTGACACCTACAAGTCAACTGACCCAATCACTTCTTCTGCTAACAGGCTGCAAAGCAGCACTCTACTATTGTGGAATATTCTTTGTGATGAAAACAGGAGGATCAGGAATGGGGGTTTGTAACTTTTTTGGATGAGTTTCTGTTGCAATTTTTACCTTTAGTATCAACAGTTTAAATAAGAATATTTATATGTTAAAATAAACACATTTTTTGCTCTGAAATACTGGAATACACCTCCCCAGCCTCTTCCTACCTCAGCTCTGCCACTGTGAAGAGAACCCACCCATGGATTTTAAGGTCAGAAGGACGAGTCAGAACTTCTAAGAGAGGATGTGCGCAGAGCAACTCCTGCAGTTCATCCTGCAGCCCAGGCCCTGATGAATGGATCCTTTTCTTATGTGCTGTGGGAACTCTGCCTATAGAAATGTCTGAGAAGCTGTTCCAGGGCTTTATAACCTTGTGTCTTGTTCCCTGTGGCAAGCTGCAAGTTGCCTGCTTATCCTGGTTTCTGTGGACAAAACCCTTCATGTATGTGGTTGCATGTGGGGAACAGGAGAGTACCATGGTTTGGTGCTGGTTTTGCCAGATCTGTTCCCAGAGCAGCTCCCCCAGTTGCCACACTGCCTGTCAGAGAGGAGGGTTGGTGCAGCAGAGGTCTCTAGGGCCACTTGGTACGTGGCCAGGGGCTCACCTGCAGGATCCAGCCCTGCTGGTCCCTCTTTAACACTTGAGGACATTGTCAGCAGTCCCAAGTCCACTTCTTAGTGCCCACACTAAGCCACTAAGACCTCAAGAACAAATCTGACTAGACTGAGTTTTCTTTCTTTTTAAAGTTGTGTCACTTAGCACCTCCAATTTAGCTTGAAAAAAAAAAAAAAGCAAAAATACCTAAAATAAAAGTGTTTTGAAAAGTACATGCAGGCAATTACGGGTTTTTTTCAGACTCAGGTGATGCCATTAGCTTCTACTGCTGTTAAGCACTGCCCCAGACTTCCTTCAAGTTGCCATCCCTAGTCTGTGCTAAGCATCATGAACATGAAAATAGATCCTGCTGAAATAAAACACCCTGGTCCTCACATGCATACAATTTTTTTCTCAGAAAAACAGGTAACAGCAGATGAACTAAGCCTGAGCCACCACTGATGCTGCTTTGCCCATCCTTGGAAGGTGCAGAGCATCTGGACTGGTGACAGTGTTACCACTGCCCACAAAGAACTGACCCGAGGCAGCACAGAGCAAAGGGTGCAGGGGAGAGCCCAACAAGGAAACAGAAAAAAAAACCCCAGAAATTTCTCTTCAAGTACAAGTAATTCTGTTAATGCCTGCAAGGAGTCTCTCACTGCAGGGGTCACTTGCTGAAATGCCTTGCACTGTTATCAGCTACTTTCAGTGCACAGCTCCTGTCCAGAACAATTTAATGTGGTACATTCAATCAAACAGAAATTGTATGTCAGACACATACGTGGAATAAAATCAGAGCAGGAAATATATTTTGCAGACAAATTTATTGATTTCTTTTATTGAAGCCCTGTGGTACTTTGCCGTAGTTTCTGATGAATAAATAGCTGCTTCACAGAGGAAATACAGTTATTTAGGCAAACTTTTGTCATAGTTTAAATATTTAACTTTCAGCAAGACTGAATAAATCCAAGCTTTCAAGGAACCTTTGGCTTTAGCAGGTGGTTGTTGGGCTTTGTCTTTTTAATTGGACTAGAATTGGCCATGGTTCACTAAGAGAACATTTGCTGGAGTTTGTGGGAAAGAAACTACAGCTTCTCCAGTGGGCCAGCCTTCACACGAGCTGGACCCTGTTCTGGTGCCCAGTTTGTATTGCCTGGGCTTCAAATGTTGATGCTTGATACTTTTTAAAGAGGAAAACCAAAACAAGCAAAGTGAGCTGACATCCCTGGGTCTCAAGTTCAGCACACAAACTCATCAGCAGGTCTAGAACAGCATGACTGTGCCTTTCTCTGCAACATCAAGTTTGAAAACTTTGTTATGTCATTGGAGCAGGATTTTTCCTCTTAACCTGGAAGCCCAACAGACAGAAAGTCCTCTTGTTACTGAGGTTGATGCTGCTTTATATGCAGCTTTAAAAAAAAACAAAACAAAACAAAATTATGTGCTGTTTCCTGAATACTAAGGATACAAGAAAAGAGTTGTCGTTTCCCAGGTAAATAATGTTGTCGGGTGTAATGATTTAAATCCCACATTATAATTATCAGGAGTCCTCTTGGCTGTTTGTCCTGGTGTCATGGGCCCATGACCTGGCTCAGTGTGACAAACACTGAGGGGTCCCTGATGATTAAAATACCTGCAAAATGTTCCTTATATTTTTAAGTTGATATTCCTGTAAACTTCACTTATTCTTTCTGTCTGTAAACTCAGACTGGTTCATTAAGCTCAATAGCAACACCCTCATAGACAAAGAATGCAGAGAAATTCAGAGTTGTAGCAACCCAGTTTGTAAATTAGGATACCAGTAAGCCCATGGAGCTGGGCGTGTTGCATTTAGTCTGCACTTAAGGGAAGGCAATGAAGTTTCCTCTGCACACCCCCAGACTCCTCAGGCTGCTCATCTGCCTCATGAGAAAAGCTGAGCAGTACAAGGACTCACTGCTCCGCTTCTGAATCTATGGAAGAGCAATTTGTTTTCTCCTTAAACTTCCTGTGACTTTTGCTCAGCGTTTTTAAAGGAAAAATTACTTACTGGTTTCTACAGCCTAGCCTTTACAAATATACTCCCAGTTCATCCACTTCTGATGATTCATTCACTTCTCTGACAACAGACTGACATCCTGATTAGTGCCAGCATACACAAGAGGCATTTTCAACCATTACATAATAAAGTGGAACAGGGAAGGACAGATGATCCAGCAGGACCCAGTGACATTTCCAGTGTGCCACTGCACAGGACAGGTTTTGCCCACCCGTTGTTACCACACTCAGACCACATCCCCATTACAGTATATTCCAATATTTATGTCTGGTATCACAGATCTTATGCTATGTGTAGTACCAAGTGCTTTTTGCTCCATGACAGGTGAGAAGCAAATCTATGGATCCCACTGTGTGGACTTCCAAGTAGTTACAGCTTGCATTTAATTGGGGGAAAGGAAGCCAAAGGAAATCATGTGCATTGGAATCAAATACCATTTTTAGGAGTGTGTATTTCAACAGTGATTAAAATAGCCGGGGACCGAGGCACCCTCATGATTAATGGTCTCTGTGAGCTGAGGACGTCCTACAGCCTCAGGCCCTCCTGAGCGACACCCATGAGGAGCAGGAACTGCTTGGTTAGGCTTTATCTTCCTTCATTGTGTGGATCAGCTTTATCATATGGCTTGAATTATTCTCTCCTGTTTCTGGAGCCTGTGCTCAGTGTAAGCAGCTCCAGCCCAGTCTGAAGCAGCAGCACATCCCTGCATCCCATTCCCATGGGGCCGGCAGCCGGAAGGCACTTCCCTGAGCTCTGCCTGGCACGCTGAACTGGTGCTACACTTGGAACAAGACCAACCAAATGATTATTCTAAAGCCACTCATTTTTTTCTGACTCTGTTCTCATTCACATTTTGTGACTTTGCTACTTCCTAAACCCCTGCATTTCCCTCTGGCCAGTGGTAGCTAAACCACTGAGCAGTGACTTCCCCAGCAGGTACAGGCAATTTCATGATGGACAAACCTGTGAGACACATGAAGGTGAACTTGGAGGCCCTGACTGTACCCTGTCCCTGTTACAGGACACAGCTGGGTACCTCAGGACTGCTCAGCCCCGTTCAGTGAGGCTCCCTGGCCAGTCTCAGCGGGCTATGTCAGCAGGGCTGGCACTCTCCAGTTCTCTGATTATTTGATGCCAGATGAGAAGCTCCCCAAGGCCCGCAGAGCTCCAGCAGCAGCTGTGAGTCGCTCTGAGGGTGCTGGGGAGGGCTGAAACCCACACAGGAGGTGAGCTGGGGGCTGCTCCACACTCCACCCTCGCTCCCTGTGTGGCAAAAAGCACAGGCTTAACCTCGGCATGGCTCCCACCCCGGCTGAACCAGAGATAGGAAACTCTCCCTGTCTCAGTGGGTTTCTGCAGCACTTAATTGATTTGTGCTGCTAAACAGCCCCGCAGTAAATGAGTACAAGGTGTTAAAGAAGGATGCGTTAGTGGGAAAGATCCAGCTGAAACAAAGCTTAGATAGAAAACATGTGTGTGCTGCGAGAGAGCACCCTCGCCCCGTTCCCAGCGCCCGGCCCTGCGCAGGGTGATTAATGCTTTACAGAAACCACGGCTTGTTTCCAGGCCTCTGGCTTGTCCTTGGGCATCCCTACAGCCCAACTGTCCAGTGGGCATTGCTGCTTCAGAGCCCAGCCAAGCAGCCGAGTGGCACCAAGGAATGCAGCTGCCCTGTTCCAGCAGCATGCAGACACCACTGCTTTGCCCGTTAAGGATGTCTTTTCCTGCACAGAAACAACAATACAAGGCATTGCTGTAAGAAAACTTGAAAAACACACAAGTGAGGAACTTCTGGGAATTCCTCATGGTTTTTTTTACCAGCTGCAGAGGAGGGTGAAAACTGTCAGCTACAAAAATATTATAGTTTATGCTGTTAAACAAATCATCATTTGTCAACAGGTAGCTGAATTATATCCAACTCCGCTGGCAGAGCCACAACTGATTTTGTTCCCAATGCTATTGTATAGTTAACAGCTGGCAGCAAACTGGCAGTGAAGGCTGTGCTGGGCTGATAAATAACCCAACAAGCCTCGCAACAGAAGTGTCTCATGGAGAGACCGCAGCTCACGCTGGAATGTGTGGAGCAAACACTTGTTAACAATCTATGCACAGGCGGAGAACTGCCTGATGAAAAGGTACTAGAAAAATGTTATTTAAATAAGACACAGATTTCCTAGGGTTATCAAAAGAACAAACCAGGTTTTAGGTCTAAGAATACCAAACCACAGCAGCAAACCAGCAAATGTTAGCATTTCTCACTGACTGGAACCGAGTCTGGTAATAATGAGTGAAATGTCCCAACCAGTTCTAAGATATGAAAGGCAAGCCAGAAAACCAACAGAGAGAAATATTTCTGTATTTGTTTCACAGCCCCCAAATTCTGGAGAATCTTCCACTCTTCCAGATGTTTTCTGAGGGAAAGAGAGAAAGATGTTCTGGTTTCAAATGCTGTGTTGCTTCTAAGCCGATGAGACCACACTGTACCACCTGGGAGAAGGCAGTGAGACAAGTGACAATGCCCCATCAGGCTCACACTGTGACATATCACTGCCTCATGTTCTGTACTTAACACTGCTCTGGCTTTGTCTTTGCTCTGCAGGCATTTTATTTTTATCATGGGTAAGAGCAGGAATGTGTGTGTCTCTGAGAGAGAATGAGCACGGGGCTGCAAGCTTCATCTCAGTGCAAATAATATTTTGGCAGGAAACCTGCAGGAGATTAAATTAGGGGCCTAACGACTGAATATTAAACATTTCAAATTTTGAGTTCCTTTAAATAAGCAGCTACAAAACAAGGAAGAGTCTGACAAAATTAGCAGGCCCAAAAGCACTAGAGGAATCCACTAATGGTCACTTGTTTTTTGATGCAAACTTAAAAGGACTTTTTATTATTATTTTTATTAGTAGCTGTATATGTCAACATGCTATTTCCTCAATGCGTTTTGAGTCCAGATTAGCCAAAGTTTTAGGTATTGGCAGACTTGCTACAATGGAAGGGAAATGCCAATGGAATAACTTTAAACATGATCCAATCCCTGATGATTCATTGGATGTGTTAAAATTTCCTTTGAGACCATGTAAGTAATGCAGGGACTGGAGTGCAGAGTGCCTGTGACTCAGCTCTATGAGGCAGCGGGAGGATGTCAGAATTACTCACTGGGACAGGAGGAATCTCATTTATCTATTTATAGGCAAGGCTGAGATGAGCTTGAACCATTAAAGAGCTGAGTTTGCCAGTTCCCATAGGGGAGGAGGAGGGAAGGACCTCACTTTAGCTGTTGAAATCAAAGCTTCCTTTTTTTCCCCCATTTCCAAAGCTGGTGACTGGCCAGTTACTTGCAGTTACAGGCAGCACAGGGCTCCTCCTCCTTGTTACAGGCCAGTGCCCACTTTGCCAAAATCCTGTCTGCTTCACGTTTCTAGGAACACAGGGCTCAGCATTACCGAGCCAGTCTCCCACTATCACAATCAATTACATCATATCACGCTTTTTGGCAGGCTATTCCAACACTTCATTTTAATTTTCCAGCCCTAATATCATTTGTTCTTGTGCCAGCATCGTAATTTAGTTTAAACAATTCTCCTTTTTTCTCTGATCTTTACCTATCAGATATATTTACCAAAAACAATCCTATCTGCTCTAGTCTTTGTTTTGAGAAACTAAACAAATGAAGCTCTTCTAGTCTCCTCTTGTTCTAAACCCTCTGATCATCCTTAATGCCCTTCTCTGTACCTGCTAATCTTCCTTGAACATGAGAGAACCTGTATCTTCTAGGACTGTGTTTGCCTTTCCATATCAGATTGGTGGCTCACAGTTATCCCTCAGAGCAAGTAATTCTATGTGGTTTTTTTTACCGCCCTGCTTTTGTCATTCTCAAGTGAGTAATGTGATATTCTAGTGATTAATTTTTAACTGCCTGTCTTTATACTTTGCCTATTCTATCTCAAATTCTGTCATTAAGTTATTGCTGACTGATGTTCTGATCCTTCTCTGTATTAGCAAAGCCCGTGTCCTCAGCAAATTTCTTTATGACATTCCTACAGCTGTGCCAGACTCATTAACAAAACAAGTAAGACTGGCTCAAGACTGACCCTTGAGGAGTTCCACTCTCTAAGTGCCTCTGTCCGGCTTTTCTCCTTCCCACAGAGCTCCCTGTCCTTGGCTTTAGCAGTTCTGCATTTGCCATCCACACTAATCCCCATCTTCTCAACTTCAACTACTAATTTCCCATGTGGTGTAGTATCAGATTCTTGACTCATGTCTGGGTAGAGTATATCACCTGTATTTCATTTGTCTCGGGAAAAAAAAAAATCAGTCATCAAAGAGAAATATGAGGTTAAGCTGAGCTCCTTTAACGTGCCAGTTCTTTCCAAATCCTAAGATGGAAATCTGCCAGGGCACCTTGATCTGAGCACATGGAATTCTTTAAGCTTTTCCTTCCGTCTTACATGTGATAATTTTCATTCCCTTAAGTATGTTCCTACTAGAAATCCTGTCTTTGCCCCACTGTCCAATATGATCATCTCTACTGAAAACGTAGGTAAAGTGTTTTTAATTCATTTTGCACCATATGTAGACTGGTCTAATCTCAATCCCACTCTCACTATATAATGACCACGTTTTTCGTCTTTTCCTCTTCTGTATTTATCTAACTGAAACCTTCTGCCATCTGTTTCATTTCCTTTTCAAAATCTGATTCACTTTTCACTTCACAAACTTTACTTTTGACATTTCTCATTCTACCCTTATATTTTCTGACCTCAGCAAATTAAAATGAGATGACTGAGGCAAATAGAGCCTCCAGTCTTGCCCCAGCACTCTTCCTCTGATGCCACACTTGCGGCAAAGATGACAGAGTAGCTCATAAAGCAGGTCCTGAACTGCTGGACTGAACATGCCCCTGGCCCAGGGGCTCAGCCCGGTGCAGGGTGATGGGCTCCAAAGGCAGGTGGTCATTCCCTGCAGTGGTTCCCCTCCAGACCTCTGATTTCAGTCCCTGGCTGCACTTGAACTGCACTGCACTGCACTGCACCTGGTAAATTCCTGCACCCCATGGCTGCTCAGACCTTCTGTCCATCCCTTGCCTGCTGTCAGCAAACTCCCGCACGTGTTTGTGGCTGGTTATTTATCCCCCTGGTTTTGGAGTGTTTCCCTTCAGGGTCTGAGCTCCCGCATGTTCCAGCTAGTTTTGGAATCCAGTTCCCATCACATTCAACTCCTCAGGTCTTTAGTGCAATCGATTCCACTCCTTTGTTCCCTTAATTTCTCAACATTTGTCCTTTGTGAGATGAATACTTTGGTGTGTGACTACAGACAGTGCTGGAGATTCAGCCCAAATGAGGTACTTTTAAAAACTCTTAACCAGAGTCTTCAGAGGCTCTGGATGACTCATAGCTTGGGTGCTTTAGAGACAGTGAAAGAACTTCACTTGCCTTTCTTGTGTGTGTGAGACACCTGTAACTCTTCTCAGGATGAACTAGCATTTTCATTTTATGGACAAGTGAGACATGAAGAGCCTAAAGATCACACTTCAGAACATACTGCACTCTATGAGAAATTAGTTAAGTGCCTGAGGTGAAGTACGAAGCCTCCTAACCCCACAGAGATCACTGCAGCAGTCAGGCCTTGCTCACCTGAAAACGAGGTGCCCGTGCCAAGGTATTTGCTTTGAATTCTGTCTGGTTCTTCAAGACAGGAAAGCTCACCCAGACCGTGGATGGACCTGTCCCAGACACGCAGCCAGGACACACAGCAGAGAATTAGCTTAAACTGGCTGTATGAGGCCAATTCTAGAAAACAGGAGCTGAACACTCAAAACACATCACAAAAATGCACTGGTCACCCAAACCCCTTTAAAAATCACTGCCATGCAGGGTATCTGTACTCCAAGTGGGATTTGAAGCTCAGCAGGGCGTCACCCACCCACTCACTGACCTTCCCCACTCCCATGAGAATCACTCCAGGATCCTGCCTGTGACATGTCCTTGCCTTACCTGTTTTCTGCAGAACGGCAGCAGCACAGACCTTGCTTCCCAAAACAGCATGAGAGACCTACCACAGCACTAAGGCCATGCTGCTGCCCCGAAAAAGATGGAAGATAGATGGAAGTTCTTCCATTGGCAAACTGATGCATGTTCCATCCCCGTAGAAAGAGATGAAATGGCAGAGCAAAGCAAATTTCTCTCCTCTCCATTAATATACTTGTAAACACTCTGGCAGAGGAGAAAAACTGTGCCCCACTCCCAGAGCATGTCTGCCTGGAATTCACAGTGCTCTGCTGGGCACCTACTGACCTTGGCAGTGTCACAGGACTAGTGTTTGTCTAAAAAAGTAACCTCCTTGTGAACAGGCTCTTTGCTTTGGGAAACACAAAGCAGTCTTGTCTTCCAAGTGTCCAAGCCTTCTTTTCACGTCTGTTTAGTCCTTCGGTAGCATTTATTTTTGGCCTTGAGAGAAAAACACAACTCCACATTAAAGGGATGGTGTCCAGTTAAACCCACAGGCTGCACCACCCTTTGCTCCCCCCTTGCAGGGGAAGGAGTGGAGGAGACCAATAAAAACCAAGAGAAAAGTCTATCGCCTGTTGGGCACAAAACTGCTTTTGCTTTCTAGTGAAAAGGAACAGAGCATCCTCAGCAGCACAGAGCAACTGGCCAAACAGGCCAGAGCCTGGATGCCTGAGACTTTTGAGTAACAGTAATAACAAGGCCAGGGGCCACATTTCCATTTGTCCTGGAAAGCCTTTCCAGCTGAGATAGCTCAGAGCAGGGAGACACCAACGTTCCACATTGTCATCTTCAGTTTGTAGTGGGTCTAACTCTGGCAATGCCAGACTTCAGCACATCATCTATCAATGACATGCAATCAGAAACACACCTTTTCATGCTGCCCCTCAGTGCCCACAGCCCTCCCAGCCCCTCTGGACAAGGCTGCTCACGCTGTGTGAGGGAGCTGAGGAGGGGCTGCAGGTCACCACTGCCTCCTGAGCCAGCTGCAGGCACACACCCACCCTGTTCGAGGTAAGTGCTAAGCCAAACAAAGTGCTCAGGCTTCCAGTGGATTATGCTCACCTGTTTAACTCCGCAGGGGAGAGGTATTCCCAGAGCCGGTGCCAGCTTTGTCACCTCCAGCAGTCTCATGACTGTGTGTGGCCTGAGGCAGCTGCAGAAGGGCCATCTAAGGGCTCACAAAGCTGAAGCCTGAGGCACGAAGTTCAAGGCAGAGGTTCTGTCCGGACAGTGTGTGCGGTCCGGACCTGCATTCCCTGGGGGAGAGGCAGAGAGGAGAGCAGGACTGCCTCGGGAGCTCTCCTGACAGGATCTGCAAGAGGAAATAAGCTCCTTTTGGCCACTAACTATGGTTTGGGCCACCCATCAGCATTCAGCATCCCAGGTCAGGGAGCTCCCTGCGCTCCCTGCCGATAGCTCAGTGACAGCTGGGCCCCTGGAACAGTCACTAAAGCACCGTGCTGTCAGGCTCTGCGGGACAGCGACCGCAGCCCTGCTCCCTGAAATCAGTGGGACTCAGGCCACAGCCCTGATTCATCTCCCTCCTACATCAGTACCTTATCTTTTAGGTCCACTGACTGCAGCAATTGGAGCTGTCAGGCCCTGGATGTCCATGAGGGCATGGCTGGGCCCAAAGAAATGGAGGCAGCAACTCCTGGAGGATAGAAGCTGCAGTCTCAGGAAAGCCTGTGTCTGCCTCACGCTTTGCGAGTTAGGGGAATATTAACAACGCATCAGTCAGAGTAAGTGCTTCTGCATGCCTGGCTGACTTTGGCAAGGGGCACTTTGAGAAGGATAAAACTGCATTTTCATTCCTGAGAATCCTCCTCCAGTAATAAGATGTGCCCCATGGGATGCTGGTAACATATTGGCATTGTCTGCAGGGTAGCTGGGGGCCTGGGGCTGACATTGCTAAACCGTACACACGAACCACCACTGAATGTCAGCAGTCCCGACCCAGGATTTACAAACACACAAACAGTCACAGGTAGACTGTCCTCCAATTAGTCTGGGAATCTAAAAAAAAGCAAACAAACCCAACCCAAACTCCTCAGTAATTTGTATTCTTTCCTTTGCATATAAAACATCGTTAAAATAATTAGAAAAACAGATGCATTGTATCAGTAACTGACAAATTAAGAATTCAGTCATGGTTGTTCAGAAACCCACTGCCTCCTTGCAGTACCAATAATGATTATTTATAGCCTGCTCTGCAAGGAAAGCAATCCAGAAAAACGGAATGATTATAATGTAATGCAGTCATCCCCAGGGAGAAGTCTGGTGCAAGTTGCAGCCGAGATCTCACACCATTTTCTTGTCTTGAATTTTAAACTTTATTGTAAGTACTGTTTGTGTATTTTGCAGAGAACATCTCCGTTCCTCTATAACAAGTACCCATTTTATTCCTGCTGAATTTCATTGAACTTACTCCTGATTTTTAAGAGGCAGATCCATATTACTGCTTTATAGAGCAATCTCTTAGCTGCCTATTCACAAGGATGTGCAGCCTGGCAAAAGAATGAGCTGAGGGAATGAGCGGGGTGGCAGATGAGCTATTAGTCTCGATGATATCACCATAGCATCTGGAGCAGTTTCACGCAGCACTAACACAGGGTATGAGAAATTCTCTGCTCTCAAAAAGAGCTAACAAAGAAAATACACAGAGGGTGGGAGGTATGGAAGAGCCATAGAAAAGAGAAGGAGATGTACAATGTCACGTCACCAGCAACTGAGAGAGGCAGGAGCAAAGTCCCCGTCTCAGCCCCCTCCAGCTTCGTGCTGCCTTTGCTCCTTTCTGGTTCTGTGTCTGGATATGATGCATCTTTAACGGGAAGCTCAATTCAGAAAAAGAAAGTATTTTTTTTCTTATTTGCTAAGAGAACTGGCTTTCTGCTGGTTGTGCAAACAAATTCTTTCCCATGATTAATACCTGTCTCCTGTGCTGAAGACATCAGTCTCTGCATGGATCAAACCTTAATGAAGCAAAGGTCTCTTCTCAGAAAAGAACATTTCCCATTTTTTTCTGCAAGCATTCCTCCTCACAACTGCCCTTGTTTAGCCCTATGATAATTTTATGATGCACTCCCAACATAACTCACAGTACTTCTCATTATTGTGTGCCACAAGTGTTTACAGAGCCATTTTTGTGGCAGATACCAGCCTTTAGACATTCCACATTTCCTGTTTCACTGGAGCCAATCACTCACTGTTCAGTACTGAGATGCAAGTCCCTAATTAATTTATACACAACGAAGCACTTCAGTCATTGCAATGAAAGCGTAATGGAGAGCAGACCATTAGCAAAAATTGGCTATCAAGCATGGAGAAATTATTTCCTTTTCATGTTTCCATCAATATTAAGATTGATTAATCATCTTGCAAAAAAACCCTCCCCCAATAGCAAACTGCCTTTACACTTTTTCACTAATGCTGGATGGGATACCTGGGCCAGTTCTGTTTTCTCTTACAGCAAGGAAACCTCTCTGATGTGCTGAGAAGTACTGGGGACTTCACAGAGGACTTCACAACTGGTTCAACCCTACTCGTATTCTCTTTATAGAGTCAGAATATAATAGCCTGGTTTTAACAAAAAGAAATCAAGATTAAATTCAATATATTCTGAAGGAGTGAAAATTCCTAGCAACAGCTGAAAGGGAAGTGGAATCTATAAATGCCTCTTTCATCTTTATCAAATTACTATTCAGTGCAGTTACATTTATTAATAACAACATCCCTTAAACCACATTGTGAAAATCCATTAGCAAGAAATGCTTTAAAATGTTCAACAGGCCGTAACAGATGATTTACCAAAAGCGAAAACAATTAAATACTATGAGCAGAGTGGGCATTTTCATGGGCCATGGAGCTTGGCAGGGGGATATTATGGTATGATCAGAAGTGGACAGTTTGCATAGCATAACTTTTTAATTCTATCATCTCCATTAACAAGGGGTAAGGCAAGCTAATAGTGTTTTCTGACTTTTCCTTCATCTCACTTCCATATGTACTCACCTCTAAAACTGCTGATGGGCATTTCAGAGTCATCACCTGTGGCATTTGCTACACACTGAGGTACCAGACTGCTCTGAATCAGGTTCAGAGAAGTACCTGTGAGAGCAGATCGCTGCTCCCAGAGGAAACATCCTCTGACTGTCCCAAACCCTGGCAAGAAGAGCCCTCTAAGAAGTTATTTAATTGTCCCCATGATGGTCTGACCAGGGCAGCAATCGCTGCTTTGTTTTCTTCTTCAGCACACCCTGCACTGGCCCTGGAAATTCTCATATTCCCCTCCTGTATTTCTTTACTTGTTCTTTTAAACACAGTTGGAATGTCGATCACTGCTGAGCAATCACTGTGAAAGAACTGGATATTGACTCTAAATTCGGGTGGAGGATTCTGTCATTATTTTTCCGCAAAAAAAAAAATTGCCGCTCCTGACTTCCGTGCACACCCCGCAACACAGAAGGTTTGCTCAGGTCCCGGGGGATCGTTGCAGAAGGACACACTGTGAGTCCTTCTCTCGGCTGCTTCCAGCTTGGAGCAGAGAACAATAATGGCACAGAGAGCCCCGCTCATTCCCCAGCCGTGACTGCAGCTATCGCAGCCTCCCGCTGCACCAGTGTAAGGAGGTTTTTGATGACATTTTCTTTGTTGCTGCAGAAGGCAAAGCCTGAGTCAGGGATTACAAGGAAAGGCGAGGGGGAAGGGGCTGGAGATGCAACCACAGCCGTGGAGGGAGTGAAACAGCAGCTCTGGGGTCTCCGTGCACTTTCTGGGCTGCACAGGGGGTTGCTGTGGGCTGCATTAGGTTTTGGCTTACCTGCTGATAGATCAGGTTCCCCTTCCAGATTTGATCATTCCCTAAATCCATAAAGAGATGCCTGAGGCAGGTCAGATTGTTTCTGAGGCAGATACACACAGTGCAGCCCAGTTCCCTCAAGAGTGAAAAGCTCTTTGCACGTCTAAGCCGTAGGTTTAACTCACCCCAGCCGACAGACCTGAGTCACGGACTAGCCACCCTTGTGTTCATCTGTTCCCCCGGGGCCTTCCACTTGGGAGCACAAAGCAGTGGCAGAACAAATTTGTGGCAGAATGTATCTTCTGTAATCACACACGAGCCAACTTGTTAGATCATTTTCTGTCCCAGCTGAAATTGCAGCTCCGTGATTGCTTGTGACTGAGCAGAACTAAAAAACACATAATTACATGGGCCAAGGCACAGACATCGGCAGCTACAGATGCTGGTGCTTAGCTGGGAAAGTGCAGCACATGGTGGGGAAAAGAAAGTTGGAAATGATGTGTACATTCCGCCTCATCCCCGCTGCAGAGCTTTTGGCCCTCAGCTTGTGCAGAGCAAAAGGCTGGAATTTCTCAGGTGTAATGACAGATTGTGTGGCATGCAACATCAAAAACTGTGTCAGTGCTTGAGCTGGTGGGTTCAGCTCGCCCAGCCAGATGAAAGCAGTCTGGACTAATGCTGGTGAGACAATACTTGGCATCTCGCAGGCACATCATTCTTGGCTGTAACATCCCCCTCCTGGTTCGTGTTCTGTTTTCTCTGTTGTTGACCTCCAGTGATGGAAGAAAGGGGCTGGACAGGGAGAGGAAAAAGAGAAGGCAGTGGATGGTGCTGGGAGCAGAAGAGAGGCCTGAAGGAATGGGAAAGAGAAGGAACAGCTGTGGGGCTGGGAGGGAAGAAGAGACAGGGAATGAAACAGATATGCTTCCCCTTTGGGAGGGTGGGCTGAGCCAGTGCGAACAAAAAAGGGCTAAAATGAAAGGGAGGAAACCAGAGAAGAGAAGAAAGATGGAACAAGGGAGATCACAGAGAACAACAGGAAGCAGCGCTAAGAGGACAGAGATGAAGGCTGGGACATGTTGGCGAAAAGCAAACAGTGAAAAAAACTTCAGGAATATTATGCAAAAGACAGAGAGAATTAGAAAAAAGTCCTATGAAAATGCCAGCTACCCAGCTGCTGAAACTCCAGTACACTTACGTCAACATCACACCACAGATCAACTCCAAGGGAGGAGCTTTGGGGTTGATTTTTAATTGCATAGAAAGGCTTTCAGTGATGCAGAACATGAACTTCAGCTCCCACTGAAGTCAGAGTGGTTTAGAGGTGCTTACAGCCACAGGAACACAGGACCCAGCTTGATAAAGCCCATGAGGCTGGAAGCTACGTTATGACCTTAAGAACAACCAGCCTTTAGCTTGTCCGGCTCCCACCTCGAGACCCAGGGTGATAACGGCCAGCACGTTCAGGGAGGGAGCTCAGGGCAGGGACACTGGCCAGCTCTGCCCTGCACCACAGCAGCCATTTGCTTCCTTGTCCCCCATGAGCAGTGAGGTCCTTCATTTACATGTCTAAGCTTGAGTAGGGGTAAGAGGCATCCTCTTTGCTGCTTGAAGTGAAATGTTTGGCTTAGTGGCACAGTTCGTTTAATTTGGCTCTTAGTGCTTGGCCAGTGTTATTACAGAAAGCAATAAAAGCACATTAAATACAAGGAACTACATTAAAACAACATGGAGTTTGCAATGCAAACCAAAAAAAGCAGGAGGGCTGAGTATGGAGACAGCCATTCCCTCCTTCACTCTTATCTTCTTCTCCCTAAATATGGAGTGTTACAGTGGAGGGGTGGCGGGCCCAGTGGTCACCATTCATCTGGGAAGTGTCAGATCTGTATTCAAGGTTGGCTCCTTCCCCCAGAGCCAGGGTGGCTGCTGAGGTCACGAGTGGGGGCAGATATTTCACTCTGATGCAAGATGAGAATTCAAAAGCACTGAGCTCCCAAAACTGAAGCTTCTGCCAGAGTTTTGCTTCAGTGCAATCTCCCCAGAGGCAACTGGTGTCCATCCTCAGCCACATCTCCCTCCAATCTACATAAATCATCATTAAAGTGCACCTAAAGTGTTCTTCCTCTCCACACATCCCCCTGAGCTGCTTCCAGACTGAGTTCTTACACTTGCCATGTTTTTCCATTGTTTTCTTGTGATGATATAATAAGGGGCAGATCCCCTCACCACAGAGAGGGACTGAGAGATGTCAGACTGACACATCACCTGCCCTGGCTGCTGCTCACTGCTTGAGCCCAGTTTTTGCAGATCAGTCAGATTTCTTGCTATCTGCTCCAGCCTTGAGATCTTTAATTTGCCCATTTTATTAACTGATCTGAGCCACGGCTGTGTCCCCACATTTATTCTGCACCATGAAAACCACAACTGCATATTACATTTGGGACAATGGCGAGGTGATTGTTTTAAAGCCTGGAATTCCTAGAAACAAAGCTTTACATGTAGTGTGTGTGTGTGTGTGTGTGTGTGTGTGTGAGTAGTTCTTGAACAGCATCAGACAATTTCAACACAACAGAGAGGAACTCTCAAAGCTCTGAAGCTCCCAGAAGTGACTGGAGATGACAGCTGGAGGATACAGACACCATTAGTATTCCCCACGGAAAAGGCAGCAGTGAGTGCTCCCTCCACAGCAGACAGTGGAGACACCACACGGGTGAAAGCTGCTCATTAGACCTGCGGATCAGGAAATTACTCCTTCATAATCTCAGTGTGCCTGAACACCTCTTGCCACTCCTATGGGAGCTGGACCCTGCACAGTTGTTACATTCACAGATTTCCTCACTCACCTGCCTTTCCTCCTGAGGCCCAGATTCCAGGGAAAGGGGGTACCTGAGTGCTGCAGTGAGAGGATCCAGGTGCAAGACGTTGGAGCTGCAGTGCTGCCCCTCGGCACATCCTTTGTTCCTGTCCAGGGGCAGCTTTGAGAACGTGGTGTAAATTACAGGAACTGGATCACTGGCTTGAGCAATGTCAGCACGTCCCTTTGAGGGCATTCACTCCCCTACTCCATGAAATGACAAGTTATTATTTAACAGTAGACCTCACAGGGAGGAATGTTTTTCTGTATTCATGGCCTCTAACAAGCACAGCAATTGTTTACTGTACTCTGAGCAACCCAACAGTAGCTATAATGTAATAATTATAGAGAAACCTTCCTAAAAATATATTTCCAATGCATCAGCATAACTTCAGCTGGCATTGAACACATGAGTTCAGCCCAGCTTGAGAATCAGACTGTGCACTACATTTTGTGCAGCTGTGGAACGACTCCGGTGTGGAACTCTGGAGCCAATGCCTCGCAGTAATGGAGGGAAGGACAAGAAGCAGCATAGAAGCAGACAGAAGAGCCACAGGTTCTTTTCTCTATGGTCAATGACAACAGAAAACACCAGGCCCATTTTCAAACTGGATAAACTGAGGGTTTGGAAATTATAATAACAGCATTTTCTAATCTGGGTGCTGACTTGTTGGTCTCTGGTTTCAGAGGTTCAGTCTGAGTCCAGGCTGCACCAGCATTTTTCATGGAGATGATTCATTATTATTATTTTATTTCATCCCCACACACTAGAATAGCATCTAGAGGACTCTGCAAACTCCTTGGAGGATCCTTCTTTGTGTTTAGTATTAGTGAACTCCAGCTCATGCTACTGTGCCTCAACTTCCTCACCTGCAAATAAGGCCAAGACAAAACACCCTCAACCTAGGGGTGTGTTCAGGCTTGGAAAACAATTCTAGCACCTTGAAAGAAGGTTTCCCTAGAAGCCCAGTCTGCAATTTATTGCTTCAATTTAAAAAGTGTATGTCTTACAATCCACAATCTGTTTACACTTCTTGCAGCTATCTCCCTAAAAAGAGCTGGGCTCTGGTAGCTCATGGATTTGGCACAGCTTGTCGAACAAGCAGGCTCACCAACCTTCCACGACACACAGCACGTCTGTGTAACTTTGCAGGCTGTGTTTGACTTGTCTGAACTTGAACAGTCACCACTGATTGATTGGCTTCTAAAAATACCCACCCGCCATGGTTCGAAGTCTGGAGAGCTCTTGTTGATTTAGATGGAGACTTTCTTGCTGGTCAGAGGCTAAGACAGACATCTGACACCTGGGCTCTGCTCCTGCCTCCTGCCCTGGGAGGGACCAGCAGAGAGACCCAGGCCTGCTCAACACACTGACAGCTCTCAGTTCTGGGGCAGGATGAAAGCAGCCCCACACGTCCCTTCTCTTCCTGCATCCCCATTTCCAGGCTCCCCCTGCAGCTATTGGTACTCAATGGGATGATCTGCAGCCACCAGGAGCTGGAAGTGTCCCCACAGTGATGGGAGAGCTTCCAGAGGCAGTCACTGCCAGCAGAAGGCCTGGCAGCACTCCCTGGAGAGATGCAGCCACGGTCACTGCCACAACGGCCACCAGGAGAAGAGCCAGGCTGCCACCTCCATGCAGGCAATGCATGTCCTGTTGACCTGTACCCCGTCACTGCTGGCACTTTTGTCGCAGCTCCCAGATCCATCATCAAGCCAGCTCTAAGAGAGACCTCCATCAGAGCATAAAAGCTACTTTTGGCTCTCTGGAAGATCACAGCTAGACAGTTGCCTATGGAATACCAGGTAGAGACAGAAGAAATTAATGGTATTCTTGGAGCATACTGGAGATGATCACTGCAGCCAGACCCCACTTTCACAGCTCCACGTTCAATCCCTTTTGTGTACAGGTTACAATATGGGACCTGGCAGTGCTGCCCCAATCCAAGGTCATGCAGAACCCATTGTTTCAAGACCCAGAGCCCTCCTTGTTTCCATCTTAAGTGTATGACAGTTTATAATTATTCTGTCAACCAAAGATTTCCTTTCTTTTATATAATATCCTTCCTCTGCAGCAGCTACAGAAAGCAGTGCCCTCACTGCAGCTCCCCTGCGCTGAACGACCCACACTCCTTTGGCTTTTCCTTGCAAGCACCACTCATTGTCCTACTTACCTTCTAAATTCCACTTTGGATTTATCCTTCCCAAAGATGGATGATGAGAACTGACCGTGGCTTTTCAGATGAAAGTTCAGCTGTTCCTTGTACAGTGGCAGGAGCCGTTCCTCATCTTTTCTGGAAACAGCTTGCCCGATAAACCCTATGATCTCATTTGGCTTTTGTGTTCAGTTTTAAAAGGGGTATAAAGTAGGCTCTCCAGTATTTCACTTCATTTTATTTTAGTGTTTGTTATCTGGAAAGAAGAGGGTAGTTAAACTGCCTTTTTAATTAAATTCCTTTAAATCTTTGAAAACAATAAAGAAAGAAAGATAGCAAACAAAGTAAGACAGAAGAATTACCATGTGTATGACCAGAGGTATTTTTTCCCGTAACACATTTATATATAAATCTCTTTTCCAAAAACTTGCAACATTTCTCAGTTGTTCAGTCTGTCTCCCGGGTAACTTGACACCTCACAAGACGAGCCTTGTGCCTCTGCTCTTTAGTGGGACATGAGTCTTAGGAACTCTGTTGAAATTCTCCTCTAAATAAAGAGTATTCCTAGTTTCTGGAAGGTGAGAAGAGCTTGTGGTACTGCATCCTTCTCCCTTTGCTTCTCTCCATCTTCACAGAGCTAATGAAAAAGGCTCTGAGCAGCAGTAACTTCATTAAACCACGGCCCCTTTGGGCACAGACTCTTTCTGTAGGTCTGGGAAAAGCTCCTAAGAATTTACATGAGCAAGGAGATAGTAAATAGACTTAGGTTTGCTGTAAAAGAGTTCACATCTTCAGTGTCAAATGTTTAGAGCTCCATAAATTAAAAATAAAGTTGAAAAACCATGGCTTAGCTGAAATAACCTGACAAAGGTCCCTTGCTGTCAGCATAGCACCTACAGGACGAGATCTCATGCTCGCCCTGGATGGAGCAGAAAGGGGGTCTGTCAGAAGCTCAGACCCTGTCATTCAGTCAAATCCCTGGTGCAATAGTTCTGACCATAATGAAGACACCTGAGCCCAGAGCTGCACCCTGCTGCATCCTGCTGCACCCTGCTGCATCCTGTGTCTCAGTGTGGTGGAACCGTCAGTCCCAAGAGATCGGGGCAGCTGGAAGCACCAGTGTGACCAAGTTTCTCATCTGCCACTGCTCCAGCTGGCCGCAAGTAGCACAGAGTGGATGTAAAACACTGTAGGTTAGACTCATAGGGCAGTCTAAAACCCCATGACATTAAGACTGGAACGTGTTTGCCATTTTCCCTGGAACTGGGGAATCAGGAAGGTGCTGGTGGGCAGGTTGCTCTGGGGGCCTGTGTGGCCCCAGGTGCTGCATTGCTCTGTGGGACAGTCTGTACTGCAGCAACACCTCAGAGCTCTCTCCAAGACCAGATCTTTGTCTCCAAAACCAGACCTTTGTGGCAGCTGGTGCTGCTTTTAATGTACATTCAGTCCTTTTAAAGTACAGATTTCAGAAATGTAAAACTGGGTACCGAGGGCTACTTCACTGTCCATCAAATGGCTCTCAAACATTGCTTGCTGCTTGCCCTTTAGTAATAGCTACTTTAGGCAAGTTTTTTTACAACTTGCCTGATTTCTTTTTTATCAATTGCTGTTATATGCTTCTTTTTTTTTTTAAGGAGACAATGCTTTCTGTGTCTCCTTTGTCTCCTTCCTCAGACACCACTGCTCTCCCAGGGACCTCTCAAACACCAAGGTTTCTAAACCAAGTTCAGTTATTGTAGGTTGAAGTTAATCTAAAACTGGTGACTTGTCAATTTTAGTAGTTTTAATTTCCCAGCTGTCTGCTTGGGTTACATACATATAAAACTTTTAAATAATATGCCTTCTCTCTCTCCCCACATCGAAAACCACTGTGTTTCCCTGTTCTCCATAGAGTATGTGACCTTTAGCTGCTCTCCCTTGCTTATCAAGTCAAGGAATTCATTCAGCTTCTCAGCAGCTCCAACCACTGACTCTCCATTCACATCCCTCTAAAGGCCCCACCAGCTCCTTGATCAGTTTAGAGAGATTTATACTTGTGTGCCCCTTCATATCCTTCCTCCTCAGGCTTTGATTTACCATTGTGGCTGCCTTATCACTCTATAGCACTTCCTACATGTTTGTCTTTATAGCTTCTCATTTTCCCTCTTTGAAATCACCCCCAAGTTGTGTTTCCTTAATGGCAGTGGGAAAAATTCACCAGTCAGAGAGGCCTTTGCAAGGAGCTGTGCAAACCTGAGCTCCTGAGGAACACAAATAGCATTTTGCTCCTCGTGCTGGCCCTACGCACAGGAAGAACTTTCAACCTATATCAAACTTCCTTGGGCAGTTCTCAGACCCTTGCCTGCTTTTGCATTTCCTGTACATTCTCTGAAGAAAAGCTCTGTGCCCTCCACAAGGCGTGAGGAAATGCGACCTTTTTCACCTGCTTTCTGAGTGCCCCCTCTCCAAGAGCCACTCCAGCCCAGCACCACTTTCTCTAGCACAGACAGTTCCACAGCTGCAAAATTTTGCCCTTCATTTTTTTCCCCCCTCCTGGGCTTTGTGATCTATTCATTACGCCGTTTGCGTTACCCCATTAAAAAACCATGACTAATGGGAAAATGCAAGATTGTGCTGGAAAGGACAGTGACTGGGATGACCAGCACCCTAAGGATCCCCAGCAGGGCCTCTTGGAGTCCCAGGTGAATCGATCTGGATGAGAATGATGGATCAAAGGGAGCCACAGCCCCCTCAGTGCTCAGCTGCTCCTTGGCTGGACCCAAGGTTTGTGTTCCTGATCTTTTAACTCAGCCTTTGAAGTTACTTTCACATTCATTCTCCTGCTCCTAAATATTCCCCTCTGCAGGGATTAAAGCTGGTAGTAAAATATCTCACAAATGTTTACGATCACAATTACACCTGTTCCTAGAAGAATTTCACAGTCAATTGAGTCACGTTATTCTTTTCATATTGGCCTTCCTGCCCTGGTATCCAGATTTCCCAATCACAAGAACCAAGAGAGAGCCCTGGCAGGTTATGAATTCAGAGTATTCTTTAGAGTGTTTTAAACTCAAATCCTCACCAAATGCAGACATGCAAGCCAGGCAGATAATGAGACGTCTTCAACCAGCTGAACTGCAAAAAAAAGAGAGAATGTTTCCTGTAAACATTGCCTCTAAAGCACTGGGATGTGTATGGCCAAGAACTCAAGCCAGCTGCTATAATTTCTAGATCAATTTTACCCAAATAAAGGCATTCCTACTCTACATCGCACAGCTTTGATCCTTTAAGGAGGAATTTCAGTTACCAGTGTGAGTTCATACTGATCTGGATACGACCAATACTCAAGCATGCAAGAGGCTGGGCAGAAAAGCAGGGGAAAATTTTAAGCTTTCTTTGGCACTAATTCAACCTGAATTTCCCAATAGAAAAACAAAAGCTCGGCACTTATGGGTGAAATTCCCCCATGACAGAGTAAGGCTTGTCTTTGATAGAGGAGTTAAGGCAGGCACAGTCAGGCCATTTGGAATTAGACTCTACAAAGTCTAGCTAGAAGCAGGAATAGGAAATAGAGCCTTTGAGAGTCCCCTACTCCCATCAAAATCACCTGGAAATCCCAGGTGCTGTAAGGAGAGGAGTCTCCATTTGTAAAATACTCCTGGCCAGAGTTCAATTTTCACTATGATCACTCACTGCCAATCAACTTTCAGCTCCTTTTCTCCCGTAACCTACTGCAGCTGTTAGCACCAAGCAGCAATAAAACCCTATCCATGTTCACTCAGAAATCACACTGAAATGCCTTCATGCAAAGGGAAAAGTTTCACATCCTACACATCAGATTTCACGTGGGAACATCTTTCAGACTTTCAGCATAGAATAATTTTTCCAGTAAGAAAAATCAAGTCCTATAGTAAAGGCTGATCTAATAATTATGTTCACAAGGATCATTCCCATCTTTGAATGTCCATGAAATTCTCATCGAGATACCACAGTTATATCCTCCTCTAGTTCTAAGGAAAATCTTATCCACCGAGATACAGTAACTTCCAGCACAGTGTTCAATAGTTATAGCTCTGTCCTACAAGTCTAATTGCACAACACAGTAAAAATAGATGCAACACAAGCACTTACAAAAATGTACTGCAGTGTCAAACAACTCTGCCAAAAAAACACAATGGCAGGCCTTGGTCCTGCAAAGCCCCACATGCAGTCACGCTGCTTTTTCACACATTTGGAATAGCTTTTCTAAAATCCATGCAGCTATCCATAACAGGCAAAGCCTTTTGCAGGACCAGGGGACTCCTTTACTTGTTCTACTGGTGGAAAATTAGATCTGCTCACTCCTATATAACCTCTTTCAAACAGTATTGAATTACCTACAAGTTACTAAAATTAGACTAACAAATAAATTACTTTGTAGCCGAGCTGATAAAATGTGACTGTTTACATACGATTTAATCCTAGAACTAAGATTAAAGACTACTTCAAACAGAGCCTTTATCCAGCATGTCATATAAAACTCTGTTTGGTTTCAGCAGAGCCGAGAATGACTTTAACAACCTTGTTAATCACAGATTAAGAATGGAAAAGATCCTACTTGGCACCAGGTGTGCCATTAATAACAACTGGGATGCAGGGGAGCTGCAGGATGACCCAGCTCGAGCACCAAGGAGGAGCTCCAGGGCTGGAGCTGTGCCCTGCCGAGAGCACAGACACGGCCGGGCACAGCAGCTCCAGAGCTCCACAGAGCAGCCCGCAGGGACAGGAGCTCCTGAGACCTCCCTTCTCACACCAGCTCTGTCTGAAATCCTCTAAGCCTATGGTGGATCCACTTGAAAAGTCAGCAACCATCCCTGGGAATCCAAAATTGCCCAAATCAGTGGCTTCTAGCCCTAATGAAGTCCCCTCTCTTTCTGATGGTTTGTGTCTTGGATGAAACAAGGCACGGGGCTGATGTTCCTCACCTTTCCCTTGGCAAGGGCACCACGGGCATGTGTTTAAATACATGTTAAGGTCCTTGTCCATCTCTGGGAAAGTCCAGCACTCCAGAGTCACAGGCAGAGGCTGAGCACAGCCTGTGTTGGCACAGCCAGTGGAGCTGCTGCCACCCTCCTCTCTGGAGCCCACAGGCACCTGGCACCAAGGCCAGGCTCAGGGCCAGGCAGCTGGGCACTTCTCCCAGCAGCTGTCATCTGCCAGCACCTCACCTGGCCATCCCTGTACCTTCTGCCCTCCCTCTCTCCAGGGGACTCCTCTGCAGTGCTCCACTGGTACAGCCACCCCACGCACTCCAGCTCTCCCCTCCACGAGCATCTTTCTGCTGGCACGGGAAATCAGCCACTCTCAGGTTAGAGTGTGGTCCATGACTGACTTGCAGGCACTATCACTGAACAGATGTGAGGTGGAAATGGGCTGGAGTAGGAAGAAGGTCCAGGCCCACAGGACCCCAAGCCTCAAGTGAAGCCCTGCAAAGTCCTTTCCGCTCATCCAAGGCAGAATTCCAGCACCGCAGGCTCTCCCAACCCCACCAAACCACACAGGGAGAAGAGAAAATCTGTTCCACATGAAACGTATCTAACAATCATTTTTAAGCACAACCACAAAGGCTTTGCCTGAGCAGCCCTTCTCACATTTGCCTCCCATGCAGTCCCAAGGTCCCCCAAAATGAATCAGAGAGACTTTGCACATCAGAACAGTCTGGTTGCAACAGCTGCCCCGCGTATAAGCACTGGACAGTGACAAGCTTTCCCACCAAAAACCCACTACAGAAACTTTGCAAGCCCATCTTTTAGGTTTTAGCTCTTGCTTTGCAAAATCCGGGTCTATATGGGCAGCACACAGCACACTGGGATGGCATCCAAGGATCTAGTTGGCATTGCCAGCCCCAGCTCACCTCCAGCACGTGAAGTCAGCACAGCCAGCCTGACTGACCACCTGCAGGTGAATTATCTGCCAGTGGTTTGTTGTCGTCAAGACAGAAAATAAAGGGGGGACGGACATTTCTTTCCCCAGGATCATTTTAGAAGATGTTTGTCATAAATCTCCCAAAGGTAAAAAGCAGAAGAAAAGATCTGGAATCCCCCCTTCTGCTGTGCAGTAGATAAGCTGTGATTCAGCATGAAAGTCCTTCTGAGTTTTTCCTAGTTCCCATTACCGCAGTGCCCAAATATCCCATTGTGAAACAAAGTCTCCCCCAGCGAGGTGCAGTGCCAATGCACAAGAAACATCAGGGGGTTTACAAAAGAGAAGAGCAATCCTGGCGCCTGATACTCTGAAAATGCTGTGCAGCCGACCTTTGGAAAGCAATTCCAAAAGCCCTCTCATCAAAACAGAGGCTCCTAAAATCACTTCTCATATTTTACAATGTTAGTCAGATCTCTGCCCTGACAGTTTAGCAGTGGAATTCAAGTTTATGATCCATACTCCACAGCCTTCACTTGCTGCAATTTACTGCACGTTAAGGCCCAGGCAATTGCAGAGAGCATGCACAAAATTCTCTTCCTGCTTATATTGCATATGGTTTGCATTGCTTAGCTTTTATTGCATACTCCATGCTATTAATGCCTTGTATTTCTATAGCATCTCCCAGGTGAAGGACTCAAGAGAGCAGAAAGGCAAATGCAGCTGAAGAACACAACCAAGTCTGGCAGAACCCCCCACTCTGTGACTATTTTGACAATTTAAAGTCGTCTTGTAAAGTGCTGAGTGGTGCCTTTCTGCTCCTGCAGGAAGCCTGTGTTCCTCTGCAAACTGCTGCCAAGCTGGTGCAGGACCAGACTAGTTCATCCCTGCAGTTCCCCTGGCAGGCGCTGGGTAAGTGACTCTGAGCTCTCTGCCCTTTCCACAGCGCAGAGCCAGTGCCTGCACGTACCCATTTCCTTGGGAAGCTCTGGAAAAGGGCAAAGCTGAGAAATGCACTGCTGTGCAGCCAGCCCTGATCCAGCTCTTCCTCCCCTGCAAGTCCCGAGGGCTTTACCAGAGTGCTACTGTCAGTACCAGGAAAAAAGGAAATTCTCCTGAAGGTGTTTGGGAGCCAGGACTAAGTGTGCTGACAATGATATTTTCTTTGCACAGAGCTGCCATGTGTTCAGGTTTTCCTGGATACTTCTTTTTTTTCCTCATACGAATCGTGCATAGCAGAATTTTATATATTTGCTGAAAAGGTGGAATTTTCAAAGAGAAGTAGAGATAAGCTCATCTAGGATTCCTGGTTATCCAGCAGCCAGTTTGAGACTAGCAGTTGCTGGACTTTTGGCATTCCTGGTTTCGTCACATATATAAGGATCAGCTACACAACAGACATGTGGCCCTGAAGATCCGAGCCTGCTCTGTGCTTCCACAACAATCCCAGTGTCTGAGATTACCCTGTGTGTGCAGATCAGCTGCACAGAGCATGCACACAGGATGCTTCCTGCAAATGCTGCATTCATTGTGCCAAGAGAGAGATGTCTGCAAGGAAATATTTACCTCCACTTGGCTTTTAGCAAGTCTTCCTGTACCTCAGCCTGTCAGTGGGATGCTGTCATCAATCCACAAATCCTGCAAACGCCCAGGACAGATATAATTTCAGCTGAATCAAAAAGGTCACCCAAGAGCAGCACAGTAACACAACCAACTCAATCACACGGGGTATTTGTCAGATCTTGTTCCTGTGTGTTCTTCTCAAATCTGACTCTCTTTAGATTCTGATTGAGCCATCACACTTCTGCCTGTGCCCCCGGTACTCAGACATATGTTCAGCTTTGGTTAAATTTGACTTCTTGTTGTGTTATGCAACTGAGCTTTACTCAGTGTTATCTTTTGATTGACTCCTCCACTATTCCCCTCCCAACAGATTTATCTGAGGCCAATGACAGCCAGCAAATACTTACTAGAACTCTTGTCTTTGGCAGCACATGCTGGCAGTAAGTGTTTTCAGGCAGTTTGAGAAGTGGGTGTCACTTACATTAGCTCACTCTAAAATCTTGACTCACCCTTCACGCACATAATCCCTCCTGCAAATTCTAGGCCATGGATTTTAATAGAGTTTCCAAAGTAGGTGTGAGGGCCGCTGGCTGTGCTAATTTAGTTCCTATTGATTTATCTTGTCTCCTTTCATGGCAGCAAATTGTAAATGCTTCCTTTGCTTCACTCGGTGTTTGCTCCCTGTGTGACAAGTCTCTAGCATTGATGGAATGTGTTAGTGAAAAGTGCCTTGATGTCTGTTTTCAATATCACAGAGACAGAGCCATCATCTAGTGACAGTCCCACTTTGGGAGAGCTGTCTCGTTCAGCCTCTACCTATTTACCCAGAGAGGAAAGCTGGGTCCTGTGACGTGAAAACTCCATAGTAAGATACAAATAAAACTCCAGAAGTCATTAAATAAACCTGTCTTTAGCACTGGAGGTCAGACTTGCTGTCAGTGCTGGAGCAAAGAAGTGGAAGTCCATGGTACAGCAATGCAAGAGAGGAAAACTGATGCTTCATTAGTGTGAGCAAAGGCAGCTCCATCCAGCCTTTCATATGCATGTTTAATCAGGGCTTGATCCAGTCCTGAGTCCTGAGAACGGCCTGTGTTCCACCTGCTTTTAGTTCTTACTCTTGATTTGGGTACTAATCACGTATTTTTTGCAAATATAGCATGAAGCATTCCCTTTAGGGAAAAGGACATTTAGATGGAGCCTACAAAGACCATACATTTTCTCTTTGGTTATAATTATGTGTTACATTAATATTGTTTTTTAATGAACAAAACAAGTGACTTAATCTTTATAATTACACATTTGAAAAAAAAGAAATGCTACAGATGCCTTTTGCAGTGTGTTTCCCCTGCCTCCTTCACTGGGAATCCCAGCCTGTGCCTCTGAAGGAGATATGCTGGGACTGGCATTTGCCAACTCGAATCCACAAACTTCTGGTTGTGCCAGTTTGGGAATTACAGACCTGCTGTCTGCAAATGACTGGTTTTAAAAGCAAAGGCAGCCATCATTCCAAAGGCTGAGAAAGAAATATATCATAAATCAGTGTATGTGGATTTTATTTATAAAGATCTAATTAAATTTCATTCTGTAATTCCAGTATGCTGTTTACACACACAGTGTGTATTTTTTCTTCCTCTTTTTGGCCATGAACACAAGCAATATCCCTTATAATTCTCTTCCTCCGTAATGTGCCTGGTTTTTATGCTGGTAAAGTAACATCTTAGCCTATTGTAGCTTGTTACAGTGCACTATAGAATTTTTATAGTATGTTACAGTCTGGTTTGGAGATCATCCAACCAAGCAATCTGCTTCCTTTTAAAAAATAACATAAAATACTGCATTTTTCATAATGTGTATAAAGCCATGCAGAAATCCAAGCACGGAAAATAAACAGAGCACTGCCAACACCAAGCACTTAGCAGTCCTGTCCTAGGCCACAAAATCACAAGTTTGCCTTACAAATCCTGAGATTTCAAAGAAACGTAATTTTGGGTTTCCTCTATTTGCCCTTCTTCCTTTTAAAACTTTTTGGTTGTTTTTAAGCTATTCTGTGCAATCACAAAAGTTGTCAATTTACCTTCAGCTTTAAAGAATGCTGAAATTATCACATAATTACACGGTATGAGGAACTAGAGCTTTGAAAAACAACTGTAACAAAATCTATGGTAAAACTGCAAAAATTGGTGCCACTGTAGGGTGAACTCCACTACCTGGCATAGAACTGACACATCCTCATCCCTTTTAACCCTCTCTGGGATGCTCAGAGTACTAAGCAGGAGCTAAGACTGCCCTAAACACATGCAGCAGTTGCTTGTCTCATCTTCCCTTGGAAAATTCCAAATTTTCAGCTTACCATTTGGCAGGTTTTCTGCTACCAAACCAAACAGGATTCCAGGCTGGAAAGGGTATTTCAAAATAACATGAAATGTTTAGTTCAACCTAAAATATAATTTCCTTTAGCTGAGTTTTGAATACTTTTTCCCCCAGGAAACACTGAAAAGATGGCATTATTGATCAATCCACAGCAGGCACTGTTTCCCCCCAGCTGTTCTGCATAACTCTTAGTCAGGCAGCTGCTGTTCTCACTGCTCTTGTGGTGCAGATCCATGTGCTGGTCCGGCATCCATGGAGAGATGTCCAGGCCTTTCCTTAGGGACAGTCTGGTGTCACTGAGTGCTTGACCAAACCCACGTGTGGCTGGGGCTCACCCAGGGATCGGAGCTGCACAAGGGGAACTGGTGCTGGTTTTATACACAGGTCACACAGAGTTCCCACACCTCTACAGGACATTTCCTAGTTGCTGTGTTTGTTAAAGGGTAAGGGAAGCGCCACAGCCTGTGCAGCGGCACAGCAGCGGCTCCTGCGCCACCGCGCCTTGGGAGGGGCTGGGCTGCATTCCCATCCTCCACCTGCACCCAGATCCTTAAAGTTCACAAGATGGGCCTGCTCGGACTTCCCTGGTAAAACAAAAGCATTTCATTGTAGTCAGCAGGGCCAGACGAACAAGCGTTAAATGACAGGTCATCTGTCTTCTGCAGCCAGCCTCAGGTGGGACTCCGGCCTTGCAGTAACAACCCGGCTGCCACGTAGCTCTGCTTGGCTCTGTCCTGTGCCTGGAGTCAGCACCAAATTCCGGGCAGAGCAGGGCTCATTGCTCACCGCTCCAGGCTGTCCTGTTTCCTGAGACACTCGTGGATCTGCTCAGAAGAGGCCTTGGTGAGCCTTCACCAAAGCATCCAAAACACATTTGCAGACTGGGGAGCTGGGAACTGATTTTACTATCCAGGGCCAAATGCTCAAGGCCCAGTCATGTAAATGATGTGCACATGGAGCCCTTCCTTACATGAGCAGTCCCACAGCTCAGGCAGGAGTGCCTGGCTCCATGCATGGATCCATTTACAGACAATTTGTTCTGAAGTACATTAATTAGAGGGCATCTTTCACTGCGGCACTGGTTGCCAGTAGAAGGATTGTGAGCAGCACATCTATTCTCAGTGTTGACATGTAAGGGTAGCATCGCTTCAGCAGTGATAGGAAGGTGTTGAAGGGATAAAGCCCACCCTCTCAGTAACTCCAGCTCTGGAATCATAGCAGGCCATGAGCCAGCCAGGCACTGATTTGCTCTGTTCCACACTCCCAGCATAACACTGAGCAAGTGCCTGTGGGATTGCAAAAACCTCACTCTGTGCTTGGCATGTTCAAAAGGTAAAAGGCAAAGCTTACATGAAAGCTAACAAACAAAAAGCAGTTGGGGAAAGATGCAGGCTCAGGTCCATTTTAGATGCCCAGTTCCTACTTGCAAATCCCCTGGAGTCTGACGGATACACGTTGAAGTGCAAGCTCAGGGCCTCAATGCTGCTGTGGAATGGCTCTCACTGACCTCCTCAAGATCACACAGGGGGTGCAGCAATGCAGGGAAAATCAGGCCTGCTCTGTCACCCTCTCCATCAAAGTACACAGGTGTGAGCCAGACAGGTTCACCTTGGTGAGACAGAGGCAGGGTTGGAGTGTAGCAGCGTTAACAGCCAAGCTCCCATGTCCACAGCCATCACAAAAGACCCCCCTGGTCCCATGGGACATTGTGCCCTGTTCCCATCAGCTGACAAAGGCCTTTTGCTCCAGGAGAAAAAAAGAAATAAAAAAGTGGCATGGCTCTCTGTGAAATTCCATTATTCCTTAAATGTCCCCTTACGTCTACCTCAGGCCACACTGTGAGTCAGTTTGACACATACAAGGGCTGTTTCGCAAGGCAGCGTCATGTGTGCCCAGATGTGATCAATCACACAGAGCAAACAACCCTCTCCAACAACTACCCAGCTCCAGCAAGAGCAAATGTCACTCCTGTGCCAGTGGCAAGCCCACAAGCCTTCACACCCACACAGGGAAGGGTCCTCAGAGATCACAGGACTTGTGAGAAAAGGGCCTTGTGAACGTCATCCCGATGCCACATCCCCCAACAGTGAGAGTCCTATGCAAGGATGATTTCTGTCCTGAAAAATGAATCAAATTCTGCCCAGCTTTTAGGCCAAAGCAGCTCCCATGTCCACGGCGAGCTGTGAGGCTCCAGGAGTTGTTCTAATATCTACCTGTGCTCACAGGGCACTCACAAAGTCATGACATCCATTTGTACGTGGTCAGTAAACAGCATGAGAAAGTTGTGGGTCTGCTGGCACAGCCTGAGCTCTCATACGGCATGGAGAGTGGATAAGAGAACAGACTGGGGTCAATGTGAAGTGAAGAACTGTTCAGGAACGTCTTGCTGAAATAGCCCCTGAACTCTGTAAAGACTGCAAGCAGCATTGTAAACAGCTTTCTATTAGGTTTTGGCCCTCAGCTTGTAAGGGCAAACCCACAATTAAAACAGGCTGCAAAACCAGGGAAAATAGCAGCACAGAGTGCCTCAAATCCCCTGAGAGGAGAAATTCTTCATCCAGTGTCCGGGCAAACACTCAGTGCAGATGTAACGGCAGAGGTTTCTGTAGCCTCTTCTGCAAGGTTTCCCCCTGGGTGTCCCAGCACAGGAGGGCAGCTCTCCACGGGAGCCAGTCACAGGGCGGGCTGGGGACAGCCTCCGGATCTGCCCTGGGGACAGGCAGGGAGGTGCCTCCAGATCAACACTTGTTTCTACAAACTGCCCCTGTGCTGCATGAGCCATGCCCAGGTCCCCACCGAGGGTGGGTGTCTTCAGGCCAGGGCTCACATCTGAATGGAGTGGGTGAGACAAGATGTTCGACTTGTATCCTCGTGACCTCTGCTCTAAACAAAGGGGCAAAGCCATTAAGTAATACAAAAGCAAATAAAAAATCTGGATGGTGAAAGAGCCTATGTGTGTGGAAAACATGGTATTGACCCAATAGGGCAGGGAGCAAAAATTGCAGCTAAGAATCATAGATTAGGACAGCATGGATTGTTCTGAACCATAGCAACATATTTACACTCCTGTGTCACAAAATCTCCTTTTCTCGAGGCAGCACCCAGCAATCTGGGCAGCAGGTTGTCCAGTGGTACCAGGTGTGAGGATGGCAGGAGTAAACCCTCCCTGTGGAGGAGCCAAATGCTCCAGGGGCACTTATCCATAGCAGAAAGTGAGCTACAGCACTCTCCACAAGGAGCTCTCTTGCTAATTGAGCAAGCTTTTCTGGAAGGAAAAGGCTTTCTGGAAGGAAAACAAATATATTTGCAGACAGGCTAAAACAATAAAGGAAAATTTAAAAGGCTGGACAAAGGGACTGGAAAGTCAGTGACAGAAGCTGGAATGTCAGTAGCAGCTGCCTGCAAGTGGGCAGTGGGGGCTGTGCACTCGCTGCCTCCTCCTCACCTGCCCTGCCGGGGAAAGAGAAGGTGCGGCGCGAGGCTCCAGAAATCCAAAAGATGTTTCACACAGCACTAAATTATCAAAGCCAGAATCTGCATCTAGCATTCGAAAAAAGAAGTGCTGAAGCCATGCAGTCTCCTTGGGGAGGAGCCAAACGCCAGGGAAAGACGGAGCTGTCGGGGTCTGAGCCGAGAGGAGACGCACGAGGGGCACCCGGGACAGAAGGCACCGTGAGCACGGCAGGGAGCAGGGAGCCCTGGCCCTCCCTTGGGAAGCAGGAAAGATTACACAGCTTCATCACAGACCTTTTCCAGACAGAAGGATGAAGACTTTATTCCTATGGTTCAACTAGCTGAATCAGCTGTAAGGCTGCAGACCTATAGGGTGGGAATGTAAAATCCTGAACCCCTTGTGAGCCCTTGTTGTCACCTTGAGGCAACGGCTGGTGATGGGAGCATTGAAGATGGACACTCAGTAGGGAAATTCCCAGTCCTCCATTGTGCTTTTATACCCAATCACCAAGAATATGGCACAGCAAAACACATTTTTCCAGAAGAGACCTGTCTACAAGCGGCTGTTTTCTCCAACACAAACCACAAGCCTTTGGAAGATATTTAAGGATGATTATACTGAGATCCTCAGCTTCTAGGAAAATTAAGATGTTCCTAAAGTCATTTATATTTCCTGCTTCTAAGCCTGACTGTAAAGATGCGCTTCTGTCCCTGTATTTCCTTTAATGCCACAAGAGAGGAGTTTCCTCGCAGCATTCACAGACAAAACCCTGCAAAGCACCGTTAAGGGAGCTGCTTTCCATGGCTGTGGAGAAGCTGGAGGGAGGTGGGTGCCTGGCCTCTGGCAGTGGAGTGAGCAGCACCAGAACTGCTTGCCTCTGGAAGCAATTACTTAATGCAGCAACCTGCCTAAATCCTGGTCTAACTGCTAAATTAGATGTTAATTATCATGTTGATATTCTGTTCTCCCTGACTGTCACAGTCGGAACTGCTGCCTGTTCCATGGCTGCCTGTTCTGTTCCATTGCTGCAGCACTCCTTGAGATGCTTCAGCCAAGGCAGGGCTTGGTGTGATTAATCCAGACCGTCTCTTTTCACACACTGTGGGTCACATTTGTGGGGTAAAATCCAGAGTCACTCCTTTGACATGACACATTTCATAGAGACAACTGAAAACTACTGGCTTAGTTCAAAAGGAAATAAGGAATTCTGGATTTAGAGCAATGAGACGAAAAGGAAAGTTAGAATTTGCCTATCTTTGACAATTAATTAAGAGGCATATGACGTGTGACTTTAAAGCACAGTAGTTATTACTGAATTGTTCCTCAAAGACACTCTTCATTCTGGAATAAAACAGTAGGATTTAGGAATAAGAGTTCCAGAGTAGTATTGTGCTATTTTGCAGCTCTGGAGTAACAAGTCTAGCAGTGAAGATTTAGCAAGCTGGCCATTTTATGCTTTACCTTCTGGGCATCAGAGAAACTCCCTTCCACCTTATTTTTTTTAAACTCAGTTGACTCTCTCTCCTGAAAAGAGTTTCTGTTTATAAATGCAGTGGGAAATTCTACAGGGCTCACCTGCACCACTTCCTTTCAGCATTAGCTTTTATTGCTTTTATTTAAAGTGGAAAAAAAAATCACACAGCAAAGAAAACCAAGCATTTGTAGGAGTATGGCAACATTTTCCATACATGCTTTCCCCATGAGTCAAGGTCCATCCTGAGCACTGACACATCCTGCAGACTTGCTCTGACTCGTGGGGCAAAGCCATGGGTGTGCACAGCACAGGAGACACCCAGAGAAAACAGATGGAAAACTCTGCATCCCAGGAGCTGCCGTAGGAGACACAGTTCCCCAGGCATTTCTTCCCAGGGTATCAGCGTGCTGGCTGCTCACTTTGCTCTGCACTATGAAAACTGTGGAGGTGCTAGAAAGCAGCTCTTTGGTGATGGGCTCAGGACATTTGGAGGAGCTCTGACAGCTCTGAGAGGCTGCAGTTACAATAAATACCCCTGTGCATCTCACAGCTTCTGCTGAAACTGGGAAATTCAGGCTTGTCTCAGCCTGAGGAGTGATTCCAGCTGAGGTTGTGCATTCAGAGCACACGGCTGTTCCCACAAAACACCACACCTGGACGCATTTATCCTGGAATAAAATGTGACTCCATACTACCCACTTTACTCCCTTGGAGAGCTCAGTTGCACTGGCTTTAAAAGCCGATTAGGGTAGCACAGAACAACGCTCTATTTATTCCACAATGAGTTGTGCAGGAATACAGATGATGGAATGAGTCCATCCCTAAAATTAAACCTAGAAAAGCACACACTGAATTGCGTATATTAATAACCAGTATGTATCATTTCAGTGCTCAGAGGACCACATGGCCTCCTGATTTGGACAACTCAGGTGACTATCTGTCAGCAAGATTTCCTCCCCAAAATATTGTTATCTAATCTGAAAGCTAGGCAGATATTTCAGTGGCTTGGACTGTGATTTATAGCACGGTGTATCAGTCCAAACCTCCTGAATGATCTTAATTAAACTCTGAGGGTGAAAAATTAATCATCATAGTTATTTTATTATGCATGACCAGTAAAAAAATTACTTCAAATTTACATAATGTCTAACAGAAAATTATTTAGTAGTCACATTGAGACTCATATTATTATTAATTATTTAACTTGTCCTTTTATCATTGGGCAGGAACAGGCAACATTTTGGCACCAAGTTTCTGGACAGTGAAAGGCTGCTTTGGTATTTCCATCTTCTCCCACAGGTGGCCAGGCTCCATACCTGCTCCAGTCCACTGCAATAATGCCCAGTGCCTGCTCCTCTGCCCAGAAACACGTCTTTATCAGCACTCTGTCTCCAGAAATACTTTTCCCAGCAATATAAAACGTCCCCTGTATGCTGCTAATTAATCTCCAGGCCATCTCTGCATGGAAACGATTTGTTCTTGGTGCTGAGCAGGACTATGTGCAGGTTTCTCAAACAGGCAGAGCGTGATGGGACAGGAGCTCCCCTGCAGATCCCTGCCCTGCAGGTGCTCCCGAACGAGCCCCACTTTGTATCACCCTCACCTGCACAAGACTCAGCTTTACCATTGCCATCCGCTCCCTTTGGGATGTCTCTGACACAAACCCTGCACAGGACTGCTGGATGAAGCTGTTTTCACCCCTTGGGTCCCTCCAAGGCCCCTGGGTGACAAACTGAGCCTCAAAGCAGCAGGTTGGTACCAGCCAAGCTCCTGCCCTGCTGCTGGGCTGGAATAACCTCTCTCCACTCTCTGTGTGTTGTCTTGACTACTCTCTGACGGGAAAGTTATCCAGGACATCCTCACAGATCTCTGTGACCTCCTCAACTCATTGCAGCATCTGAGTTACTGAAGAATCAGGCTCTTCCTCCAAGGTGATGAACAAACTCCTCCTCAAGGTCCTGTCTGCACCTAAGAGGAGTCAGGGAGAGACACAGCCATGGAAGGTCTCCTCAGAAACCTCCCCCAGTCCTCCCCCCACACTCCACCCACAGGTTTTTCCCAAGACACTCCCTGGATGGCTCTGCCAGGAGCAGGCAGTGTGCTGGGCTGGCCGCCTGCACGCACTGGGGGCCATAAATCACAGTGCGGGACGTGCCGTGGCAGCCGCTGAGAACAGGGGAGCATATTGACAGGGCTGCCCACAGTATCAGTGCATCAACCCAGAAGAGAGCCCCCAAGGTAAAGACAACAACCTGCTTTATCAAATTATCACCTTAATGAGCCAAGATTGCAAATAATAGACAATCGTGTCGGCTAATGGCTTGGTAGGGAACCAGGTTAAACAGAATACGGACTGGCATGAACTCTGCAAAACACAGTAGACTATTTATACTGATATTCCTTAAGAATACCAACAAGTAATATTGAAATTGAGAAAGTATCCCAAAAATCAGCTTCACAAGGAAGTCAAGGAGCACCTGGCAAACTATTACGTGCTGCATTGCATTTGCAAGCTAATCTGGAAAATTATTACACCACGACAGTCCTTACTACGAGTTTCGTCATCTGCGAGAAATCATTGGCTCGTGATAGTATCAGCCAGAGATCAGCCTGGGTGCTCTTTGTAGCCCTACTGAAGTGGCTCCCAGGCCCTGTGGTGTAACACCGCTCCTCGCCCCTCACACGGAGGGGCCACAGGGGAGGACCGAGCTGCTGTGCTGCCCTGAGCTGCCCTGACACACACAGCAGGCACCCCAGCTCTCAGAGAAGGAAACTGAGGCACAAAAGGGGTCAGAGATCAGGTACAGGGACAGCGGCTTGGAGACTCTAGATTTTCTGGCCATCTACAACCTCACCGACAGGATTACCACACCGAGGAAGTTTCATTTACAAGTGCTGCTCCTACTGGTCTCTAAGTCGCCAAGGTGACAGCATGTCCTGACACCGGCAGCACCACCCTGCCAACCTCCCCTGCAGCAGGACCGGCAGCACTTCCAGGCTTTTCGGAGTAGAACGGGGAGTGGGAATGTAACACCATAGGGTAACTTAGACACAATTAAACCCCCTTGTTTGGGAGCCCCAAAAGATAGGCCCCACCTCACGACGTGTCATGTGCCTATGCCAAAGTGCCACTGGATGAAGGCTGCAAGGATGCTAAGGCTGCACTGGACTTGTCCCAGAGGAGGGATGTTGTTAGTCAGTGCAAAATATATTTATACATCAGTCTTCAGAGAACAGCAATGCCCACTTGTCCTCAGATCTTTGTATGCCTGGGGAGAGGTTTCCAGTTACACAAATTTATGGCAGGGTGACACTCAGAGATCTGATTTCTTGAGAGAGATAATGAAGTCCAGGACTTTCTGGCAAGGAGCAGAAATGTCAGTGTGACAAGCTGATCGCTTACTATACCATAACTTAATACATCCTGTGCGTGTTTGGGAGGATGTTTTTGATGAACTGGCAACCCAAATTAGCAAGGAATTTTTAGCATGTGCCTGGTCTTCTCATACGTCAGGTATCAAGATTCACCTTGAATGGGAAGATCATTCCCTGAGCATGACTCCATTTGCTCTAGCATGGCAATTTATGTCCTGAAGGTGCTTGGAGGGATGAGTGGAGAGGGGAATGCCCACAATTATTCAGGGGCAGATGCTATGAGACAAGGCTGTACTGCTGGCTCCTCTGAGCAGGGCAGCAGAGACAGCTCCCAGCATTGCCTCTTGGTGACCTGGACAAAAAATGGACAGCAATATCCTATTTTCCAAACAGAAGAGGACAGCTTGGGAGTGATTTGGAATGCTGCCTGATCCCAGACAGTTAATAAAGTCCTTCTTTTGTAAATCCCTGTAAGAGTAGGAAGCCAGGTTGGTGATTTTGTGCTTCCAGTGAAACCAAGGACTCTGCACAGGGGCATTGCAATAATGGAATTAAATACTGCAATGGTGGACTTAAATATTGCAATGGTGGATCACAGAGGGAAGAAACAGGGTGGCTGACAGGAGTGTGGGCAGTATATAATTCAAACTGCAGAGGAGGAGGACAGGTTTAGGCCTACAGCTTTGTTATCTCACTGCAGTCAGATCCTGTTTACTAGACTGACAAACACAACAGCTCGAGAAGTGAAACTGTTTACTTGTAGTAAACTGCTGATGCTCACAGCTTTTGCTCCATGTGCCTCTCATGTTGCTTTCCCATCCTTCCAAATATAGTCTTCTGTGGCAGGCAAGATCTGGAAGGCTTTTAAGCAGGAGTCTTTTCCCAAAGGGCACTGTGCAGTGGAGTTTGGCCTTTACATATCACTGGCACTCAGGATATAGAAAGAAATTATCTTTCTGGAGATTAGACAGGAATCCATACAAACTCAGAAACAGGCAGATTAATTGCTAGGAATAATATTACCAAACCTGTACACCATGTGCAGTGCAATGCTTGTGCAGGGTGTTTATGTGTGCCTATGTGTGTATCTTTACAGAGTAGGCTGGAGAGGTGTATGTACATAAAATCTGCCCAGAATTCCACAATTTAAGTTAAATGGGTGGAGGGCAAAGAATGCTGTGGGCAGAGAACAGAAGGATGCATCCATTTCTTCTATGAACTGGAGGAATTGTTAGTTTGGGGAATTCTCACTGATGTGCCTGCCCAACCCCTGAATTCAGCTCCTGGTACTTGTGGTAGCCATGGAAAGTCCAAAAACATCTTTTCCTCTTTCTCCTCCTTATGTTACCTGGATTCAGATCTAGAGCTTCTATAGAAAAGGAAGCAAAAGAATTTCCAAGATCCAGAGAGAAAGAGCAGGGATCTGAAGACAGAAAAGGATGGATGTGACATTAAAAATCACCCAGCAATTTACCAGTACAGAACAGGTACCCAGGTACTGCCAGGGCCCACGAGGCTGCCCATGGACTGAATATGCTTTGAGAAAAGCAGCTGAACAAGGAGACATTGAGGTCACAATAAAATATGTGCTCCTCACAGGCAGTACTAAGTGAAATGCTGGCCCACTGAAGTCCATGGGAGTTTTGTCATTGATTTAACTGGGGCCATAGTTCCACCCTGGTCCTTTATTTCTTCTGTTGATAATATTGTAAACAGCCTCACTAAGTTATAAAGTGGAAACCTGTCCAAGGCATCCTAGTGATGAGCTACAGTGCTGTAGGTGGTAACTAAACTGTAAATAAAGCTGTAAGTCTTTGGACTTAGCCCACAACGGTTTTTTTTCCTGAAATTCAGGCTTAATACAGAGCAGGGAGAACACACTGACTCTAAAACCTCCCAGGGCAGACTGACATGGAAGACCAAGTTGATTCCAGGAACACAAGTAACTGACTATTTTAGTCAGACTAACTCTTTTAGAAAAAGTTATTTGTGCTCTGCAAAGCTCCCATGTATAAAATGTATATGAGCAGATCTGTAAAAAAAAAAGGGGGGGGGGGGAAGAAGAAAAAGAAAAAAGAAAAACCAACCAAAAAAACAAAGCCTTTGATATCAGCTGAAAAAAGAACATGCCAAATGACAGCCATCTGGGCCTAGGGCTTTTAATTGCTCTCCATCTAGATCTTGCTGGAGATGAGTTGGTTTGGTTTAGGAGTTGGCTCCTGAGCCCACACCTCCCAGATACTGGGTTCTCCAGGAACCTTCCAAACACCCAAAACTTTTCCAGGGAAAGCACCAAATTGCCTACTTTGCAAGGTAGAGCTGAGGATAATGGGACTGATATAAAGCTGGATCTACTTTCCTGCTCTCACTGACAATCTGGGCTCTCTTGTGACAACCCCTTCTCTTGTGCTATTTCCCAAAGCAGTTCTGTCAGGGCAGCCCAGCTGCTGGGCAAAGCCAAGCCTGGGTGCTTACCTGGGGAAGGGACCGTGAAAGTCACAGCTGCACTCTAAAGTCAGGTAACAGAAAGAGGAAAGGAACAGGTCCTGAGTTCAGGAAGGAATTTGCTTTTGAGTTTTAAACAACAGCAATGTTAGTATGGACACCATTTTGGCATTTCTAAAAGCTAGCAGAAACCCCTGTGGAATAATGAGGTTTGAAATGGTGATTCCTGAAACGAGTCATTTTTCTCTGGTCCATACTGCAAATCCATGCTTCTCTAGCCTGTGCCACTCAGCAGAGCAGTGCAGTGCCATGGGACAGGTTACCAGATGTCCTGCTGACCACGAACATTCCTGGAGCTATGTGACCAAACCCCTCAGCAGAATGCAAGCAGTACACAAACCTCCACCTGAAAGACATACAGGTGTTTAGATCTCCTAATCTGAGCTCCAAATCTCACTCAGAGCCATCTTTGGTTCCTCGTGCATCTTTTGATCTAATCCTTGTCCTGACTTGTGTTGGTGATATTGCCACTGGCAACAGGCAAAGTCAGGAATGTAAGAACAAAGGAACGTAGAACAGAGAGAGACCATCCAGGCCATAAAGCCCAACACCATGAAAAACTCATGAGCCTGAAAATTACCTGAATCTCTTACTTTGTCAAATAAAAGTTTTTCCATCACCCTGTAAACAAACTGGTACAGATATTTTCAATTTGGTCAGTGAAACTCCATTTGGGTGGTATTTTACATTAAAAAGAAATTAAAATTGTATCAATGAGATCAAAATTATTTTGCTTATTTTCATCTTTCAGATTAACAGGAAACTATGTTATTGTTAAAGAATTAGTTGACTGGGTTGATGCTGATTTAAGCTGGTGAGTATTGGAGTAGCTGGCATCTCAAAGCCAAGCTTGAGATGATCTGTTCTGCACGTGAGAGCTCCACTGATTTCCCTGGCCTTGCACAACGGCCCAGCTCCGGCGGATCAATCACACTCTGGACATTACAAGTGGAGAGACAGCACTTAACGACCCTGCACGTGTCTGCTCATCAGAGCAGCAAACAACAGAAATTCTGGCACTGATTGTCCAAGGGAAGATGAAATAAGAAAGGACCTACACTCTCTCATCACTGTGAGACTCAAGATGTTATAGAGACAGATACCAGACACAGAGACAGATACCAGTAAAGCTGTCATAAAAAAACAACACTCAGTACTATTTACTGGGAACCCTGTTTTTTCAGTAGCATCACACACAAAATGCCTGCTCCTGTTCCCATCAAAATTAAAAGCAGAATTCCCACTGTCTGGCCTAAGGGTCAGGCCCATTATATATTTTAAAAAGTTAGATCAGCAGCTTGCAAAGTCTCTAAAGGGTTTTTATGATGCTGCCTAATTAATTCAGAAGCAAATAGATTATTTCTCAGGAGGTGAAAAGCAGGAATTATTTAAAAGCTGCCTTTAGGCAAACTACCAGGGAATAAGAAAAATGTAACTACTGGTTATGTCAGATTTCATTTTCCAGATCAAAATTCATTGTGTCAGCTCCTTTTCTTTGTTGTGATTCTTTAAAGGTGTAACGAGAGCCCTGTGTGTGTAGGGAAAGAAGGTGCTTCGCCGAGCAATGCAGCACCTCACTGTACTTCTCCCCACCTAATAAATGAGAGCAAAATGAGAGTCTGCGAGGGATGGCAAGAAAACAAAACACAGAGGTGTTCTCCCCTCTTCTCCAGGTTGCCTCTTCATAGGACAGGAAAGCTTTTCACACATTGAATTGTGCAATACAAGGGGTATTATGGGTCAATTATTTAAGCGTTGCATGACTGTAACCCCTTATAGTAACTTCTGCATAAAGGAATAATAAAGGAATTCTTATCCAGAGGTCTTGTCTTCTAAATACGTAAATATAAGTTTGAGGGGATAGCAGAGCTGCAGATAAAGTCTCACAGCAGGTCAGTGACAGGGCTAGGATTAGCCACAGTTCCCTGTTTATCCCTGCCAGCACAGGCTGCCTCCAGATTTGCAGTTGCTGTAGTTTGGCACAGATCTGCTGAGGCAACTGAAACTACACCTGCCCACACCAGCTCTGGCTTTGGCAACTGTTTCTAGAAATTATGGCTGGAGCACCAGAAGAGCAAAAAGGCACCAAAACAGCCAAGTCCTAGGGAAAGTCAATAAAGTCAGCTTTCATTATCCCCTCTGAAACAACCCAGCTGAGACGGAAAGTGATAGGAGAGCTACAGATACATCACGCATTGGTAACTTAGAAAAGCTTACTTAGTGTAAGCTCTGTGTGTAAGAGGTTTGTGCTGCTTAATCCCAGCTAAGCCTGCTAAGACACTGCTTTTTAATTCAAGGTTTGACAAGGGAGGGTGTTAAGCCCTGTCCTGCACAAAGAAGCAAACGGCGTAAGGACCCTGTGAAAAGCACAGCAAGTCCAGTGTGAGGCCAAACTCAGCTTTGTGCCAGTGCCAGGCCTGTGCACGGGCAGGAGGGAGGATTGGCAGGCACGGCACAGCCTGCCTGGATCCTGCTGGAATCAGTGGAGGTGCTGCAGCTGAGGGAAGGAGGTGGCTGCCCAGGGTACCCCCGAAAAGGTGCTGCATGTTAACTCCAACAGCTGCACGAACAAAACACAATTTCAGGCACGAAGTAGCCAGATGACCAACCAGAGAAAAAGCATCTGACCAAAAGTCTTTTCTACTTTGCAATATTTTTCCTGCTTTGCCGCAGTAGCGCTGCAGAGGCTCTTCAAAACTGATCCACTCTGTGTTGCCTGGAGGACGTGGGAATCATTCCTGTGCAACAGGACGAGCAAAGGCCTCTGCATTATTCACTCCCACTACACTGTCAGCCTTGTTGGTTCTCTCCACACACACCACGAATTTCACCCACAGCAATCAAAGCTTCTGGAAACCACTAGGCTGGAATAAGGTGTGTCTGCAGCAGCTCCTGGCTCCGCCGCTGCTCCCTGGCCATGCTCTGGCTTTACAGGGAAGCTGCTGCTTAGCTGCTTTTCCTTTTGGGGTGGGGGGTGTTACATGGGAATTTTGAAGACCCTTAAATACCCAAACTTGGGCTTAGCCAGTGAGATTCAGAAAGCGTCGATGTCTGAGCAGGCTGGCTCACCCTCCTGTTTTTCTGGGATGCCCTCCAGGTACCTGAGGACTGTAAAGCAGAGAAAAGAGGAGAGTCAATAATTCACGCTTTTACAGGACCAAATTCAGATAAGCCTGAGCAAACCAAGCCAGCCACGCACTCTGCTGGGGCTTAGCTGCTTCAGTCCTTAAATATTTTGTCTGATGGCTCCTTAGAATTCTAAAGGAAAATTAAGAAGCTTGCTGTTTTAAGAGGTTTTGTAAATCTCCTTCCTTTAATTCTCCTCATGTACTCTGTCTGGGTGTGTTCTCATTACAACTAGGAAAGACCTGAAGATCTTGTTTCCAGGTTCTTCAGTACGAGGCAGAAATTTGAATTCAAGTCATAAGAACGTGAACGCGAAAGAACAAATGTTGAAGAATTTCCTTACACACCAGCTTTCCCTAGTCTTGATTTAGATCTTGGTGACTACTGGTAATTTCCTTATTTTTTCACAACTACAGAGCCAAAATTGTATTTGATGTGAATGTGCTGAAATTTACATTTCTTCAAAGAGTTGTCTCTATTTGAATACAGTTGCTGTTTGGGCCTTAGATAGCCTTGAATAAAATAAAAGACTGATCTAACACCTGTGGAGACAATAGGAATAATTTCTGACTACAGTGGGGTTTTGATCTCAAGTCTGTACAGCAAAGCAGAAACTGTGGCAGTAAAAGGGAGAGTTACACTTCAGTCAGAAATGGCCAGGGACAAATGACTAAATCCTGTTGTGCAATTCACTGACCTCTCAAGAATATCTAAGAGACAAAACTCCTTTGCAAATATCACATAGGTGAAATGCTGTGCAGAACAGGGCAAGTCACTTTTTATGTGTCCTCCCAGGAAGTCTGGGGTGGGATGGGGACACAGAAATAAAGAATATCATTGGGCCAGGCAGCTTCCAGTTCTTCTCTTTCCAAAAGAAGACAGAGAAATAAAAAAAAAGAACAAAAAAGGGGGGGAAAAAAGGAACAAATCTTTGCCTGCTGAGAGGAGACCCTCATTTAGTCATGATTGTGGGAGCCTTGGAGTAGTCTAAAGGAGATTCAGACGAGGACATCTACTTACAGTTATTTCATAGCCTTTGTAACGTTCGCAGCAAACTAATGCAAGCAAGGACTCATTTCTTAGTCAAGAAAGTGTTTATGTTGGCAGAAAATGTATCTTCAAAGCCTACTAATGCAGCATTACAAAAAACAACAGTAAGTTACTCAAACTGGAGATCAAACCTGTTTACTTTGATGAAAGAAATAGTCTAAGGCACCAAAGGGTGCAGCAACAGCTGACAGGCCAAACACTGAGTCCAATCCTGCCAGTGCTTCCTCTTCTGAGGCCAAAAATCTAAATAACACAAATGATGGGAATATGCACAGCAGCTCTGTTATTTCTAGCTGTAGTTAGGAGTAAAACCAATCAGGCCATTTGTCAAGGTGCAGCCATGCAAAACACAGGGGCTTTATCTTAAATGACACAGATTTCTGTGTCTTCATTTCCATTGAAGTTTTTTGGTTGCTTTAGCCACATACTGGCAGTCACCCTTGCTAAGCAGAAAACTGTTGGGTTTTAATAAGCTCTCCTGGGACTGCTGGACAGCAGGGACACTTCAAGACAGTTTATTACTATTTTCTCACTCTCAGTCTCCCTTGGGTGACTTCTGGATTATCCATGCCAGGACAGAGACACTTGGGCTGCCTCCAGGCAGGACAGCTCGCTTCAGCAGAGCCTCTTCCTTTGTGTGAATGTGACCGTGCTGCTCTCAGCAGGCAGCCAGAGCGTCTCTGTCCCACATTCCTGACACTGGGACACCACTCCCATGCCGGGATGTGCACGGCACAGACATCCAGGCACGTTGCACAGAGCCAGCTTGAATAGGAATTGCCGGCACCGAGCCAGAGCTAATAAGGCTGGCGAGACCTGAGCTGACTCCTGCAGTCATGAGCGCAGGGAGCCAGGTCAGGAGCAGCGCTGTACCCTCGCCTGGAGCCAGGAGTGCTGGGAAACAGGGCACAAAGAGGAGCTCACATCCAGCCCAGTTTATTAGCACCAGCTACCCTTCTGCCCTGCAGACCTGCCTCGGTATTTTAGATTACTCTTCCCAGTGCCCATATCACCTAATTTCTCTCTTTACCCGAACCATCCTGGCCTCTAGCATGCAATGGTGAGCAGAGCGTGTTAGAAATTAATTTATAACAAAATTAAAATACTCCAGTGAGTTACAGCCAATCTGCAGCGCAACAGTTTTCAGCCAGATGGTCAGGCTATCACAACCATCTAGTCTGAGTTCCTGATTAATGTGGGTCACAGAATTTCCTGCAGCCCGTTGGCAGGTTTAGCTCCAAGCATTATTAGTCAACGCAGCACCGGCGTGGTTCTCCATCACCCATGTGGTGGCTTGAGCAGGGCAGCCAAGCAGGACGGGTCTTTTTAGGTAGACAGCACTGCTGTCTGCAAGATTCAGAGAGGTGCAGGAGGCTCCAGAGCACTGGCAGCTGCTGGGAGCTGTAGAAGGCCCTGAGAGCTGAGGCTGGGCTCTTGCAGCTCCCGTTGGCAGGGGCAGGAATCACAGAGTCCTGCCCCCAGTTGTAATGAAATCAAGTGGAGTTTTGCTTAAGTAAGAGTTGAGTCAGTCATGAGTCAGGATTCATGGACTTGGCCCAAAACACACATACATTTAAAAATAATTGCCTTGAGTGCTTGGATAAGTTTTCAGCAACACTGGGGAGATGTGAATAATTTTGGTCCAGTAGGAAGATCAAAGAATGCTGCAAATATCCCTGTTACCCAGCCTCACGGGCACTGTCCAGCCCAGCCACAGGAGCTCTTTGCTTCCCAGGGTGAGAACTTCAATCCATGGGTGTCAGAGAGTGAAATCATACCTACTCTTTGATGTATTTATATGGGTGGAGATTCCAGGTCATGCAATGAAATGGAATTACTCACGCCCTTTTGTTCCCAAGGATTAAAGCCTTTATCTTCATATTCTCAGCAGGAATATCATAATGTTTCGGGAAAGGAACCCTAAGATGTATACCAGTCGTATGCTACTGTTCTTTTAAATATATATGATATGTGGTTAGCCTTCAGGACAGAACGGAGAGGCATAAGAGCAAACAAATGAACTAACAGTGAAGGGAGGTGCGTGGCTGTGAACAGCCGAGCACAGCCTATCAGTACAGGGCTGATCTTCCTCTCCCTCACTCCCACGGAGCACTCCTCACTTGTAATCATATGGGAAAACTGCACCAGCAAAATAATGTATTGTTAATATTCCTATGTTGATTCTTTTCTGCCTGTGATATCTTGCCCTAGCTTGAACAGCCCCAGGCACATCTATTACACACATCCAATGGAGACAGTTCCTTATGGTTTGAAGGTAATGAGGAGATCCATGAAAGCGTTTGCCTGCTTGGTACCAAGTTCATATCCTAAATCATGAGCGTGACCCCAATACACAAAGTACCTCTAGGAAGAGGAATAATAACACAAGGTAACAGGTATCAGCTATTCTGTAATAATTGTCTTTTTGCTTTCTCTACTCCCTTGGCAAATACAAAGTAAGCCAAAGCAGTTTTCCTCTGCCACAAAAAAAAGGGGATAGCTGCACTGCTGGGCAAGAGCACGAACAAGGCAATTGTGGTGAAGAACCTGACATGCAGGAACCTGTTACATCGTGGTAACTCACCCATATGTCAGAGCCCTGAGCACAAGCAAGACTCAGACCCAGTGCAAATCATACGCTGGGAACAGATAATACTGGGCAGGCAAAGATGCAGCACCTCAGCACTTCTGTCATGGATCACGCAGGCAAACCCTCCTGCTATGCACTGAAATCATGCTAAGCCATTTGGCACTGTGGTGATTATTTGCTTTGGTGACATCTCCTAGTGATCTACCTTGGCAAGCTAGCAGAGGTGTGAAACAGAACAGCTATTAGAATTAATTATCATTATTTGCCTTCAGCAGGTGCTGAGAACTTCACTGCAGAGTGCAGAGAACTTCACTCAGAGCGCTGGGTGGTGTACAGAACACAGCAGGAGACGAAGGATACACAACTGATGAGAGCAATGTCAATTCAGTTTCAAAACATCTCAAATGATGTGCCTCTCAGTCCCGTGGCAACTCAGACCTTAACCACAGCCTCTATAAGACACCACTGCATGGCAGTAATGGAGCACATCATTCCTTTTCACTCCTCAAGTCAGCTATTAGGTGAGCATCCTGTATCCACTGGAAAAGAGCACGATGCCTAATGCTCATGGTTTCAAGGCAAAGTGTAAATATGTCAAGGACACCCTGAAGCAAAGACAGCAAATCCCAACTGAAGATTTAAATTTAAAAACCTGTTTAATAATTTTATGATGCTATCTTTGAGTTTGGAGGGGACTTTTGTTTCAGTTTTTTGAGGGTTTTTTTGGGTTTTTGGGTATTTTGGTTTTGGTTTTTTGTAATTTGTTTGGTTTTTTTGTTTGGTTTGGGTTTTTGTTTGTTTTTTTTTTTTGTTTTTGAACATTTGAGCAAGATGGACACTTGGTAAGGCCCAGAATAAGTAGAGAAACAGCCAACAAGAGACTGGTGAGCAGCTGTGAGTGATGAGGACAGCACAACTCACAGCAGCCGTGCCACAGGCACTTCCCTCATACTCAGCATTTTACAGGCATATCTAAGAGGACTTCAGTAGGGGATTTCATGCTCTGTTCCTTCACTGGACAACAAAATTGCTCTCATCTGCCATCAGAGCAGACACTGACTGTAGGCTTAGAAAAACACTTTCCCAGAGATCGCAACAAGAGCCTTTTCCTCATCCTGCCATTCCTCGGGTAATCAGTGGCCCAGTTGAGACTGTGAGAGGGCCAAGGACTTGCAAAAGACTAAAGCACATGTTTAAGACTGAGCACAAGAACCGTTTTACTGAAGTTAAGCACATTTATGAGTGATTTCATAGAGTTGGGCTGAACTCTGCAACTGCTCATCATTCTTGCTGATTGCATCTGCGTCAATAAAGGGTGGTTATGAGAACAAGGATCAGCTGCGAGTTACATAGAAGGGAAAGGTGAAGAGAAGAGAAATCAAGGAGGAAAGTTGGTTGCTAAGGAAAAATCAGGGTCTGAAGAAAGACTTTTTGGCTTTTCCAGCAATTACAAAACCTCCCCAGCTCCCAGATGGGAGGGTTCAAGTGAACTGCCTGTCATAGCTGTGACTCTAGTGTTCATAAAGGTCAGCCTGGCCACAGGAAAACACAGGCACAGCCAAGTGCCAGGCATTTGTTTGGCTCCAAGAGTCACTTGCTGCTTTAAAACTGCAAATGAAACGCAGCATGAAGTTGGAGCACACCAGCCCTTGAGCTCTTTCCAGCAGCACAGAGATGTGGGAGGCTGGCTGGTGCCAGCAGTGCCTGTGGCTGGCAGAGGTGAGGCCAGGCGTGGGTCTGGGCTGCTCACCTCCTCCCAAGCCACTGCCCAGCCTGCATCCTGCAGCAGCCTTGGGAATATCCATGAAGGCTCAGTGACTCCGCACGGTTTCATCCGTGGTGGAGGACAGGACAAGTTACTGAGCTGAGATGTGTCACTGGGACAGGATAAGCAGGGCCAGGACCATGTTTTTATTTCTGGCCTGCTGGATGATTATGGATGAAAACTCAATTTCCCACTCTGTAAATTATATTGGCTTTTGTAAAGGTCCGTCACACAGAGATATTCGCATATTTAGAAGAGAGGTAGCAGTGCTATGCCTGGCATTTATTTACATGCTTTAAAGCACAACTGGCTTTTTCTCTGTGTGTGTGTGTGGTGCACTGTATCACAGGGCTGCTGCCTCCAGAAATCACCAGTTAAATGAATCAACACCGTGTGTGTCAGGATCTGAACTATTGCATTTGGTCAGTTATTGGAAGGATGGTCAGACAGCAACAGGAATTTCTTCTTCTTTGAGGGCAGGCAGCCAAAAGAGCATCATTTACCAAATAACACACAGACACCGGGCAGCCCAAGCACTGCTCACAGGAAGCCTAAGGCTCTGCTCCAGCCGGTGTGTGCTGGGGTGGGCACAGCACTGGGCAGGGGGGACAGGTCACCCAGAGACATGGAGTCACAGAGGTCAGACGTGCATGGCTGAGCCCAGGATTCGGCCCCATTCCCAATGAGGGTGTCCAGGGCATCCACAAATGGGTGAAGGCACCGAGCACGTCCCCAGCTCTCACTGTGGTTGGTGGCTGCTGGGCATCTCAGCCCATCATGGGCGGGTACTGTACCAGTGAACTGAAAAAATTTTTCCTCTCTTGATAGTATTAAAAACTTATTTCTGAGTAATTTTCATAAATCTTCACCAGCTGCTGTGACTCTTTAGTCTCTTCACCCCCTCCTCTAGGCCCAGGGGCCAGGTCCATGAAGCTGAACCATGCACCTCCTCTGCAAGTCAGAGTGCCAGGAGTGCTGACAGCAGGACTGGAAATCACAGGCAAACCGCTCTGCTCCGTGGGGATGCTGGCTGCCGGAAGGAAATTATTCTGTTTTTTTCCAGCAATGCAACTATTCGCGGCAGCTCCAGCCTCAGCACGTGCAAGAGCTGGGGTTAAGAGGATCAGCTCTGCGATAAACCTGGAGATGACCAGATATATTTAAATTCAGCAGGCAGAGGCCCTGCTGAGGCTGTCCGGGAGCAGCAGCAGGACCGGACCCACATCCCCGGGCCGGGGAGGGAGTCCCACAGTGAGTGGGCCTGGCCATGGTGGCACAGCCCCCCCAGCCCTGCCGTGTGCTCTCTGAGCAGCTCCGCGGGAGAAGCCACCCCTGCCGGGGACCAGAGCAAGCTCGGGATGCCACAAGAGGGAGCAAAGCCGCCGGCTGGGCCCGGAGGAGAGCGCTCGGACCCGCCTGGGGACCCCCGCGCTGGGGTCAGCCCCCCGCCTCTCCTGACACCTCGGGAAGGGCAACACATGGCACTGCCGCCACGGAACACAATTTCTACCAAAAAGAAAAAATAGAACAGGCACAGGAATGAGCCATGAAAACCAATCGAGTGGCGAAAGCTGATCAGCATCTCCAGGTTTCACAACCATGGATCCATGTGTATGTATAAACATATATATATATATATATATATGTATAAAAACACAGACACATCTATAAAAAAATCTTCCATTATCCCTTAAGGCATTTGATTGTTTTGTTAATTCTCAGGATGTAATCTGTTTTGCATTAAGTGGGATGTTAAGCATCTAATTGTCAAGCGTTGATAAGCTATGGGAAATTTTATTACAAGATAGGCATCAGCTGAATGGAGATAAAACACATCAGACACCGAGGGGCGATTTCCAGGTGAGATCAGTGTACGCAGGGGTGAATACCAGAACCGGGGCATGCCAGGGATGAGCTGCAGGAGTGCTACAGGTGGAAATGGGTGAATTGAGGATTTACAGATCAAAATCTGCTATTACCAACAGCTCCCTGTTCCCAGCTGTGCATGGCACTGACAGTTTGCACCTGGGCTGATGACGTCATTTGGAAAAGGCCCCAAATTTCATGCATTTCATGTAAAACCCATTATTGACACGTACAAGGACCAAAGCATCTAAAATTACCATCAATTACCCATAAGTACCAGAGCAGAGACTGTAAACATGTTTTTCTGCCCCCTCTTATCTCTTCAAATGAGACCGAATTTGCCGCTCGGCCCAGCCCCTTGCCGGCCAGCCCTGCCACGCACAGTTCATGCCCTTGTAGTGAGGATCAGACACATTTTTGCAATTCAAACTGAGATTATTGCCAGCCCAGGTAATTGCTTGATCTTGTGACTGGCAGCTTTACTTTCCTCCTGCCTGTGTACCTCGCACTGTCTTCCACTGCAGGCAGAGCTCTCTGAGCGGAGCCTCTTCCACTGTCTGCCCCAAGGTGAGTCTCAGCACGTGCTTCCACCCATCCACCTAGCATCAACATCCAGTAACAGGGTGTCAGAGGCTACTCCGGGTCCTGGCCCATTGTTTATATTACTAGAACTCTTTCATTTCATTCACCTGTTCAGCAACTTTGTCTGGAGTGGCACAAGGAAAGCCCAAGGAAAGGGAAGGATGCCCTTGGTGCTGGGCGAGTGCTCCTTCACCAGACACGGCATTGCATCAGCAGGGTCCCGTTATCTCCGTGACCTCCCGATGCTGGCTGCTCTCGGTCACGATTTGGGAACAGCAGAAGCAGATGCAGAGATTGAGGGTTGTGATACCAACACCCTTTGAGCTTTTTAACCTCAAGTACTGTTTGTTTTGCTTGGCACTTCCGACCGACCGACCACAACTCCTCCAGAGCAGCCCTGCGGTTCTGAGCTTCCGACCAGAGATGGGGGTGACTGCGAGCCTGTCCCTAACCCATCCAGGTGCCACCTGCACCCCTGGTCGTTTGGATGCCCCCTGCAGTAGCCTCTGCAGAGGCTGCAAGTGCTGCTGATGGACTCACAAGCAGCCCTTCCAGAGCACCCAGTGACTCCAAAATCAGCCCTTCCAGAGCACCCTGTGACTCTAAAATCAGCCCTTCCAGGGCACCCAGTGACTCCAAAATCAGCGCTTAGCACATCCACCTTTGTTTTGAATTGTGACAGCACTGAGGAGACAGTCACAAAAAGATAACCAATTTCTGAAATTTCCTGATTATATGCTGTTACAAAGCAACTGGCAATAAGTTCAATTCTAATTCTTTTAAGAAGCTGCTTTTTTTCCTTTGCTTTCTTTTCCTGTTGTTGTCAGAGAAGGGGGGAGAGGAAGCCAAGAAGGAAACATTGTAAAATCCCTACATATTTTAGGGACAAAAAGCAGTTGTCATTTTGGAAGATATTTTTAAGAAACTTTCACTTCATCAGTTGTCAGTCAATTCTGTTCTGCATAGTGCTGCTGCAGGCAAGGTAATAACACAAACTGGTATTATATTGTACATAAAAATAAGGATATATTCCCAGCTGAATCAGAGCTGCCTTCTCACCAGGATTCTGACTGTCCTGACGGGTGCTCAGGGCTCGTGACTCAGCAGCCACTGGTGACTCAGCACTCACAGAAATCAATGGAAGCACCTCCAGAACATTTTGTAAGAGCTGAATTAGGCCACATTTTAGCCTGGTAAGGGAAACGCACTTCTGACAACTTGACTTTGTAGCTTCAAGTCATTTTCTGTATCTGCTCTAAACTAGCTTCAACCAAATTTTCACAAAGCCAGCATTTCCCTACTGGCTTCTTGACCCAAAATGGGCTGAATTTCAACACTTGCAGTTATTTGAGCTCAAATCTTCTATCTGTTGCTTCCAATGACTATAGGGATCTGAGAGACTTCTGACATGTAATCCTTTGGCTTTGAACAAGCATTTACAAACACAAACCATTTTTTTTCTCTTTATCTTCTCTTCTTTCTATCTCCTTTTTTTCCCTCTCAAGGTGGAATGTGCATTCTTCGGGTCAGAAAGCACTATCTACTGCCATTAGGACTTTCAGTACATTGTTATTAAACAATGTGGTGGAGGTGTACCTCTGCCTCTCAGACATTTGCCAGTTTTCTTTAGGATGAAATTCTTAGTGGTAAAAGAAGCTTGTTAAAAAATGTGAGGGGGAGGGAGGAAAAATATTCAGTTGCTTTGTAAATAATTTTGCCCTGCTCCTGATATTTTTGGCTGCCTGGCTGCATCCCAGCTCTGTATCACTTCCCCATGTTCCACCCACAGGAGCCCCATGAGCAATGGCTCAATGCTGAGTTACCCCAAGCCAGTTCTGGTAACCCCATACTTAGAGGGCAAAGCCCTACCACAGCTGTGGGCTCCTGAAAGCCTCATATGACACCTGAACCATCCTAAAGAAACATCCTCTTGAGTTAGTGACCACTTTTGGGTTTGCATGGAGATGTGGAGGACCTGGCATTGGTTTGTGCAGTGCCAGGGAGGGCCCAGGAGGTGGGAATGACACCTCTTCTGGCATTTAAATCAGCAAGGCCCAGCCTGTTTCTGCTGGGCAGCCCTTCACGCAAATGCCAGCCCTGCCAGCCTGTGCCAAAGCCAGCCACTTGGGATGGATGTGGGAAAACCACAGCACACCCACGCTCAGAGTCACAGGCTCCTGTCCTGGCTGAGTCAACTCAGCCCCTTATTTTGCAGGGAAGATATGCAGAATCTGATGGAGCTTATCCTGTGTGTATGGGCAGGGAGCGGCTCCTTGGCTTCAAAGAGCAGATAAGGCCATCAAAGCGACTGTCAGCTCTAACCGCTGCCTACTCACTCAGCAGAGCTGAGCACCACCTGAGTTCAGACTCCAGCCAGTCTTCAGGAGCCACTGAGGACTCATTCCCTGCGTTTACTGCTCGCCACTGCTGTCAGCTGGCAGGCTCAGCACAGCCTTGAGGAGAGGAGTCACCCCGGCTTTCTGCTCGTGCATCAGCAGCACCTCAGTTAGGAGCTTTGCCCTGAGATGCAACTGTTGGACCTGCACGGTGTAGTACAGGGAGCCAGGGAGGGCTGCGAGCAGGCACCACCTCCCCACCCTTCTGTCCCCCAAAAATGTCACATGGACACGTTTGGGAAGTAAAGGAGTGGTGTCGGGACACACTGTGGGTCAAGGTGGCAAAGAAAGACACCTGGGAAAGGACAGAGATCCTGTTTAATCCCAAGGGTCCGTTCCAACAGAGAGCAGAAATAAGAAGCAGGCAGGAAAGGTGACAGGTTTCCCACACTGGTGAGCACAGCAGAGGGGACACACCACCTGGGATGCCAGAAGAGAGACAGAAGTGGATGAAAACAAAGCAAACCTCGGCTGACTCAGGGCAGGAGTAAGGACAAGACAATCTTCTGCCAAAGGCTGTTTCACCCAGCACCACCTCAGGAGGACTCAGATGGAAAGAATTTCACTTGCGGGCAGGAGGGCAAGTCAGATACACTATCTAAGCACACTACCCCACCCTTCTCTAGGCTTGTCCTCGGTTTTGATATGCAGCATGCAAATCTGGAATGCATTCATAAATAAATGTCAAATTCTCAGATGTATTGTCAGCCTTAAAGAAAATGAGCAGACTTAATTAAAAATCCCACTGTTTCTTTGACTCATTACCTGAGTCACATCTTCAGACTTGGCGCTTTTTATATGTTTAACACTGAAATAAATGTATCTTTACATTATACATTTTACACTGAAATATATTATATCTTTAGCACTGAAATACAATGAACACTTATAAACTCCAAGAAGTCAGCAAGAAGATACTCCAGTGTCTGAGGAAGTCATCCGTAAGCTGTAGCAACAAGAGGCTCAGGATGCCTGAGGAAGCCCTGTGCAATACTCTCATGTGATAATGACAGGCAGATTGCCATTTACCGAAATCACAAGATGCCGTGAATCCCCTCCCATATTCCCCAACCAGTGAGGACATATTTTGCTGCATTTCAAATATTTCACTCCATCAGGTGACAGCACAGACCCACTGGGCTCCAGATATCTGTAACTAAAATTCTCCTCACGGTGGGCTGGCACACTGAACCCTTAAAGACTCGGTTTGTTCCAGATTTGTTCCTCTCCCCCTGACCCACAGGAACACAACGCTCCTGCCTGCCACTCGGTGTTAGAAGGAAGCCAGTTCCGGCCACCTACACCACAAACCATTCCCATGGCTGGTGATGTCCCGTTTCTTCCTGGCTTCAAAGGAGTGGCTGTGGGCAAGACGCTGTGTGACAGGGCAGGTTGGGCTGCCCGTGCCTCCTCCTCCTCGTGTCCCAGCACGAGGCCCCAGCTGCAGCTCCTCTGCCTCCCAGCAGTGCCTGCATTGTTTGTGCCTTTCCAACGAGGATGAAAGACGCTCCTGAATCCCAGCCTTGACCACAACTGACAACAAACCCACAGAAGGCACCTAACCCTCGCACAGCAAGGACATACCTGCCAGTGCTATCCTGTGAGAAGGCTTCAGCCAAACCACAACAAAGTCCACCATTTCCATGGGCTTTGGCTGAGCTCTGCTTTAAAACCCTTCCTTTTCCAGGACAACTCCTGTCTGGACCCAATTTGGCTCAGCACAAAGCCACTGGCAAACATCCAATGATTTCAGTAGTAGGTGCGTTTTAGCAAAACTTCTGACAAACAGGGATAACTGGGAGACTCTAGACATCCCTACCTGTCCAGCACAAAAATAACCCTCTGGCTGGCGGCTGTGCTGCTGGTCAGGAGGCAGCAGGCTCTGAGGGGTTTGGCAGCAGCTCTTCCCACTGCAGGCAGCACCCTGCCCAGCACACCGGGCAGACACACGGACTAGCTGACCCATCAGGCTCTCTTTCAGATGTATTTTCTATTATTAAAGAGTTTCACCATTTTACTGTATCTGACTTGTTATTGACAAGGTTTATCATCGAGGTTTGTCACTAGAGAACAGGCGCTTACACCTGATGAAACAGAAAAGAATGGGCCAGTTGCCACTGTGGTGATACTTCTCATTCTTCAACAGTGGCCAAGGACGTGTAAGAGCAAGCAAAATCCACCGTCGTAATTTTGCAAACTAGGCCGTCAAGCTCCAGTGCCAGGAAATCTACCTGTTGCAAAATGCAGCCTGAACACGGCATCACTGTAACATCTGCACTGCCTACTCCTGCCCAGCTTTAATACAAGCTGGCCTTTCTCAGCAAAGCAGCGAGGCCTGGTTTTAGGCCCATGTGAGAAGTTTAGCAACCCTCTTACACTGCCTTTTTCCAACAGATTAGAATTTGGTCATAAAAATTTTACTCTGCAGTGGCATTATGCAGAGACACCCCCTTGGCTCAAGTGCAAACAGTTTTTGGTAGCAAAGAGATAAACCTCCATTTAAGCACTGAGGTGGCCAGACTGTGACACCAGTGTCACCATTTCCCAAAGAGGTTTTTGCCTGCTCATCTCCTCTCCTACACCCATGCAGTAATGCTGCCTTGTTTAAGGGTCACTGAAGGGCAGTGGGAATTTTCCCATCACCTTCAGAGCCCTATGAAAACATCACTCACTGCTCCATTTGTATTTGTTTGCTTCTTTTGTACAGCACGATTTCACCTAAGTCAAGCCTAAACTAGATAGCCAGCTCTGTTTAGTAAAGCACTGTGAGCATGAGCTTTAGGTCCCAGGATTTAAGAATGGATATAAAAGCTTGGCTGATATCAGAACTGCACATCCATTTGAATCATTATTCATGGCCCCGATGGTGCTGGAGCTGCCTTCAGAGACCTCCTCAATACTGCTTTTGACATGCAGAATTACCAGCCCTTGTTGGCAACTATAGCAATTCCCCTCCACTCTGGGAATGCATTATTAATTTTGGAATTTGGATACCAGTGGATGTCCTTACAGTTTCCAAACTCTTGCAGTTGAGAAAGCAGGGCCCATAAAAGGGCTCTGTGGGGCTATTTCCTGCTTAGAAAACAGAGAAAATAAAAATTCAGCAGTTTAGTCCACTTCAAACCTCTTGAAGACTGAAGATCAGGCTCTAACCTCAGCTCCACTGCTCATCCAGAAAACATGCTGAAAAGTTAATGGAATTCCTTCAGACATTCCCCAGAATGGCTGAGATCAGACACTGGCCCACACTGTCTGGGGCCGGAGATATTCTGAGCCAGACTCCTCACCCTCAGTCTTGGGAACATTTTCATAATGGAACACGATGTTTGCAAAAACTAGTCCAAAGGTGGCTTCTCTGTCTGTAAATATGTCAAGAGTGAATTGGCAAGGCGACTTCTCCATCCCTGGAATGCGCAGGAAATAGCTGCGACTATACTTATCCAGAAAACAAATAGCTTAATTCCCACCACCAGAGCGGTCGCTGACATGTGGCAGCGGCGCTGATGAAAGGCCATAACACACCGTATGCCCCGAAAATGGCTTTTAAATCCCAGCCCAAGCCTTTCACTACGAGCTCATTAAAACACAACCGTTCCCTCAGACTGGCTGTGGTCACAGAGCAGAACGGGAGGGAATTGGAACCACTTCCCAGTCCTGTATCCATGTGTAACATCCCAGGCAACGTAAACCTTCGCTTTGCTTGCCAATGTTGCCACACAAATCAGCACACCAGACTTGGCAGGAGTTTAGCCACATTTGGCACAAGCTCCAAGCCAGTTCATTTCACAGTTGCTCAGAAAAACAAATCTGTATCACGAAGGCTCTTCAGAGCGCTCACGTTTGTGTTTTGTTTCTGGAAGAAAACAAAAAAGGGCCAGATTCTGCTCTGATTTACTTTGGTGCAAACCCTGAGTAACTTTACGGGCTTTAATTCCTCCAGGTTAAACTGCTCTGTATTCAATCACAATGTGTCTCTCACCCTGACACAAGGGATGATTAACTTAGGTGAGATAAGGCATTTTTTACCATGTCATTAGCATCAAAATCTTACTTATGAACCTTAACACCATTTCTAGCTGGGTTATTGATTTTGCTATGTCAAAATCTTTATTTTAACAATCTTGTTTAAAAATAGTTAATTAACTGCTGGCAATACTCCACTCTGTATTACGAATAAATAAGCAAGAAAAAACATAATTTTGTTTTAACGTTGAAATAATTTTCTACTTCACATCCACTGAGAAGTGTTATTTTTTGACTTGGGATTCATTTATTTTTCAAAAAAAATTACTATCTATCTGGGAAAAGCTATGGCTGTCTTAAATTTGATTAAATTTTTTTTTGTAAGGAAAGAGATACTGGAAATGTACTAGTTAAATTTTGCAATGAAAATAAGTTAACTATCTGACAGTACTGTTTTGTAAGGGATTTTAAGAGAAATCAAAATTGGATCAAAGCTCCGTTCAGTACTACAGCATATTTACAGCAAGCAATATATCATTCTTCCATTAAAGTGGGCTAACTTTGATAGCCAAAAAATAAGTTTAATTTTATTTAGAGTCAGATTAATTTCAGTAGTGAGGCCTGCATGCTATTCGAATCACATATATTTTATATAACATAATATTAATTAAAGGCCTAATACTACACCTTGTACATGAGCCAGGCAGTGACAGGGAACTCGGAGCAGAGAAGAGTTACAGCCTCATGATAACATCCAACAATACACAGCTCCTTAAAATACCTAATGATGTGGTTCCTACTAACCACACTAACCTCTAGGAAGTGGATTTTCTGTATTCTAGATGCTTACAGATGCTACACTGGCTGTAAACTGTGCCCACTTCAGATGCCAGAACTGAGCATCCTTCTTTGCAGGGATGGGGCTGGGGGTTTGCCGATGCCGTGAATCCCCACCCAGCTTCCTGGCAGTCCCAAAGCAAAGTGAAACGCAGCAAGGGGGCAGAAACTCTGAGGAAGAAGATGACAATCTGGGAAAGCAGGGAAGGTGCCAACCCACATCAAAGCTGTTTATGAGGCACAGTCACAAAATCTGAGAAACACCAAACATTGAAGTTCAAGCATCAGAAGTTCGTGTCATTGTGGCTTTCAGGAATTCACAGGAGCACGTGTTGGGGAGGGAATGAGAGCTCAGCTAAAACACAAGGGGTTTCAGAAAAAGATATTTTAAGCATGAGTTCTGTAACAGAAAAAGTAGCATGACTGGAAATCATGCTGTCAGTATGACAACAAGAAAGCCATGTTAGTTGGGACACCAGACAGTGTGGTGTTTGTGTGAAGCCTGTCAGGAGCATTTGACACTAAATACCCCAATACTCAATAATCTGGAGATATATCATTTCCTTGAAATGAAGCTAAGTACAAAATAGCAGTTGCCTAAAACAGGGGTTTGTGAACTGCAGTTACAGGAAAAGAAGGAATGTGACAGGCCAGTACCCCCCTGCCTGGCTGGTGCGGGAAGGGACCAGAGCCCTCTGCACTGCTATCACATCCCCACCACATTACACAGCCTCCTTTTTAGGTCAGTCAAGCTCCATCTTAATGCTTATTAAGACATTTCTGCCACCTCCCCTTTGGCTGAAGGTGGCTCCAGAACCCCTCTGCTCTGTACTTGGAGACTGTCCTCTAGTTTCCAACTTAAATTCATCCATGGCCAGCTTATAAATACTTGTCCTCTGGCCAGAACTGGGGCTCAAGCTAATTCAAACCCATTGAAATTAATGAGTTTTTTTCCCCATTGACTTCAACAAGCCTTGAATTAAGGCCCTGTGTGCGGACAAAAAGGTTTAGGGCAGTTTTTGTAAGAGGAGAGTTTTATCCTGTTGATTTTGGCCTCTCTCCTCAGCCTGCTGTGAACTGTCTGCCTTATTTTAATGCTGTATTCTCATCCTGCTCTAGTGCAAAACTCCTATTGAAATCCAGGACGGCCTTGCCAAGTTGTTATTAATTACTGTGGTTCTCGAGGCTCAGTCCTGCAAACTGATCTGCATGAGCTCAGAGCTTTCTCTTCAAGGATCTGCTTTCAGCATCTGGGCTGCAGGGCTGCAAAACTGAGCACCAAAGGGACCGATCCGATGTCGTCCGGCTCTGCCACCCCAGTGCCACTGCAGCCCCAAGGAGCGCGCAAGCCCAGCGCTGCTGTTTTCCTTGGAAGGCAGGGAGGGGGCCAGCAGGGAAACAGTCCTGCACAGGCAGCCTTGCCTTGAACACGGAGCTTTCTGGGCCAAAATAACCAGCCTTTCTGCTTGTTGGAGCTCAAGCACAATTGAGCTGTGCTGGAGGAGGGCACAGCTGAGCTCTGCTTCTGCGGTTGAAGGGAAGAGAGCTGGGTTTTGAGGAAGCAACAGCTGCTGTGGAATTTGACTTCCGTGGCTGGAGCATGGAATATCTCTTAGCCTAAGAAATGGCACGGTGTCACACAGGATGCACGTGAGGACAAAAAAGTATTGCCATGTGGGCAATTTATTGCATTTCCAGCACTGGGAAATCCTTCTTTTATTACAAAATGGGATGTGGATCCCATGCCTGCCTTCATTACTGAACCTAGTACTTAGTGGTGCCAGGACTGCATTAAAAGCAAGTTTTGGGTATATTTGTGTTGGTCATTTTAGCTGAACGGTGAAAAAACCTGGGAAAAGCTGCTTTGCAGTGGAAACAGAAAAATCTCAACTAGTTATTAAAAAAAGTTACGAGCTCCTCAATTAGACCACAGGCATTTTATAAGGCAAGCAGGTCAGGGTGTACGTTACTCCCTGAACCTGAAATGTTAAAATAGTCATGTGACATATTTGCATTGAGTTATGGAGGATGAGTTTAGATCTCACTAATCTAGCTAGTCAGATGCCTGTAAAAATAAATAAGAACCTAAAAAGGAGTGACATCAGCCATAACTGCTTATTCTGCTCCAGATTTGGCAGGTAAAAATCAGCAAGAAACCGAGTGCATTATGCTGCCTGGGCTCTGTGCCTATTTCTCATCATGTAGGGAGCCAGGCCAAATCCTTGACACAATAGCAATTTTTGCTCAATGCCAACTATTCCCAGCCTGGCAGTGCGAATGCAGAGCCGGCTCCTGAGGTCATGGAACTGTAATGGAATCCAAACTGCAACGAACATCCCTGCTTCAGGAGGGGAAATGGCTGTTGCATGTGAGGCCGTTTCCACTGGTTTCAAACTCATGCTGTCAGGAGACGAGTTACAGTGACAGCAGATGAGAATATCCTTAATTGAATCACCCCTCATGCCAAGCCACATGTAATGCGTGGACCAGTGGCCTCCAGCAAGGCTGGGAAACAACCATGCCAGAAGAACTGCTGAACACTCCAATTCCAGGTATCTGTGTGAGCTATGACACAGCCACTGTCAGTCATGGTAAGTGGCAAGTGACATCTATTTAGATGAGCTCCACTCAGTCAGTGCCATGATAACAAAAGCACTTCACCTCACTACACCCTTCCATGCAGACAGGAGCATCTGACAATGGCACAGTAAAGAGCTTAGCTCTTAGGCTGCTTCTCACTGTGCAAACACAGAGAGCTTCTCCTCACCTTTATGGCTGATCATCATGTCCTCTATGTTGAACAGTGGGTGGAATGACACTGGCTTAATAATGTAAACCTACTGAGACACACAAGCTAAAAAATAAAATTATGTATCTGCCACCAACCAGCATGCCCAAACATGTTCTGTTTGAAAAGGGAGACCCTTGTCTTCATGTAAAGTCACAGCAAGAGAGACCAATCCACTCAGCTGGGAAGACGTCAAGCCCTTTCTAAGTAATTGAGTCAAAATGTCCTTAAATCTCATTGTGGCACGAGTTACAGTGTCCTCAGAGGTGAGTGAATGTCCTGGAGCACTCAGAAAGGCAAAAGGCAGCACTGCTGAGCACTTGCGTCCCCAACACATGGGCACATGTTGGTAGCAGTAACTCTGGGTATTGTCACCACAAACCATGGCACATCCTCATCCACCCACGTCCACCCCCAGCTCATCACTGACTGACACCAACAGTGCCTTTACCTGAAAAGGGGTTAAGAGCCTCCGTTCCACCATGAGGCAGACAAGCAGAACAGTACAGCTCTGACTTTCAAGTGTTCCTACCTGCTCTTTTATTCTAACAGTGTTGGTGCTCACTTCTCATGCCCATTTTAAACACCATTTTAACCAACAACTAAATATAATAAATAAGAACAGGACACTAAGCCAGGAGCACAAAGAACCCTGATTCACGTCTCTCTGAATGGCAGCATCTGTACAGACTGGGCAGAGGGGCAAACAGGTTCTTCTCCATGCAACCTGGCCTTGGCAGCAGCAGTTTGGGTGATTTCTGAAGTCCCATTGCCTAGCACCAAGCTGGCAGGAGAAGAAATAGCCTCATCACTCTCTCTTACTAAGGGATGAGATCTACATTCATCTGCAATCAGGAGAGAGAAGAAAGAAGAGTTCTTTGAGCTTTATGGAAAGTAGATTGAAAATTATCCAACTATTTAAAAATTAATTTTAAAAAGCTTGGGAGTAGCAGTGATGAGCCTCTGCACTGGGAGAGAGCTCCCACTGCCTGGGGGATGTGTTTGTGCTGCCCAGCCACAGGCATCCCTTGGTGCACAGCCCCACTCACACATGGGCAGGGTGATGCTCCTCAGCTTCATGGGCAGGTTTACCCAAAACAAATCCTAAATGCATGTGTGACCCCATGGTACCTGTGATGGGATTCAGGGCGGCCTGGCCCAAAGAGAGGGGTAAGAACCTGCACATGGAAACAATGAGGAGTAGCTGCAGTAATGAGTAACCCTGTGAGAGCTGATTCACTGTCTGTAACCTGCTCCACACAGGACTCACAGCGGATCTTTCCAAAGATTAGGCAAAAGTATGACACTTCATGGCAAAACCATCTCCCCCTGACTGAGTGGAGCACTCCAGCGTGCAGACTCCTCACAGGAGAGCAGATGCTGGCCCTGGCAGGCGTGCATGAGGCCGGCCCACACTGAGAGACCAAAACCTGCTCACATCCCTCACTTCCGGGGTGCAGCACCTTCCAAGGTGCTCCTCTGCCCCTGGTGAGGAATCTCCTGCCCTCCACTCTTCCTGCTCAGCTGAGTTAGATGGGAAAGGATTCCCAACACCAAATAAGCCTTAGGCAGACAGCCAGGTTTCCAAACCCCTTGCCAAAGGGGAGACCGTGCTTCTGCTTTTCCAAGTGCTCTGTGATCTTGCACTTGCAAAGCTTCTGGAGGCTTTTTCCTCCCACTGCACATTAGCAATTCATTGAGTGGTTTCTACAGGTCTGAAAGGGAACAAGACAAACTTTTAACATGGAGTGGAAGAACTGCAGAAGCCTCCCCAAGAGACCATCATTAAGCCCAGAGCAATAGGGTCAATAAACTGCTGCACCATCCAAAGACGGCACAGCCAGAGGGAGCCAAGCTGGTCACAGGGTAAAAAAAGCTGCCACCTCCTAAGGATGAAGAGCTGTACACGTTCCAAAGCTCCCCAGACATCTTATTAGACTTTGGGAAATTTGCTTCTCTTTCCCAGTCTCCCTCTCTGTAAAGTAGTGATAAAACTTCACAGGAGGCGCAATTCATTAATTCTGAAAACATTCAAATACAACAGTAAAGATTCTCTGTCAATATGCAAACCCACAAACAAACTGGGGTTTGTAAGGGAGGAGAAACCACGGGCGAGGCTGAGAACATCCAGAATTTGCAGTCTCCCCCAGCAATGTCCTCCTGCAGTTTCCTGGAAAAAGGCTGTTCTGATACATGCACTACTCTTGTAATGTGAATTTTGTTCAACTGTCTAATATTATTATTTCTAAATTTACTAGTACTGGATACAAAACCACCTGTATTCATGAAAACCTGCAAGTTTACAAGCTCTCACACACACAAACAGAAGCCATTTCAAACACCATGCTGTATTTAGAAGGCTGCTTTGAAAATCTAGCTCTTAAAGAATCACCTTTGGTTGCTAAATAAACTTCTCTGGAGTAACCACAGCCCACACAAAAATAGTTACAAAACAGTTTCATGACTTTAAGTGGAAATGGGTGTTGGTAAGAAGCACGCTCCATTTTTCTTCACTGAAGTTGAAATGTAAAAAAATACAATATAAGCTCTGTAAGCAGATTCTTCATGGTAAACAAATATGCAGAGATGCAGAAAATGCTAAGTGATCATTTTTAGAACATTTATTTTTGGCAGGATAAACACTTTCAGACTCTAAGCAACTTCTCTGTGTGTACAGAATCTCCAACTGTGAAAAGAAAACAAATAGCAGAGTTTCATTTGTTATAATCAGGATTTTTTTCATGACTGTTTAGAATAAAGCTGGATCACATTTGGAGTGGCTTGGAAATTCATTGTTTAGGCATTAGTCTCCAGTGGTAAACATCCTACAATATGTGTATAATACAGCAACTATTTTTGTACTTCAAAGCCTTCCCTCGTATATTGGGAAGGTGCAGGATAAAAACAACCTCTCCTTTTTCCCTTCTAGGGAACGATGGTTTCATCGCTTGATTCCACCCAGCAGAGATCCCTCATTATCTCCCACCAGACTCCATTTATTCACGTAAAAATTAGCCCCGAACACCAGACCGCAAATTGCACTTGAGAAATCCAAATCTCTGGAGAAACAGGAGTATAATGAGGGGACTGTACAGTCCTGGAGCCTTATCATTCCCCAGCTCCTCGGGGCACACGGCTTTTTTAAACACAGTAACTCACTGTTGACTCTTCAGGACTGAATATCCTGCAGATGAGGAGATGTGGAACAACAAGGACAGACACTGGTTTGAGTGACCACATCTCCACGGCCAGCGCCCCACTGCACTCCCAGCTACCTCCACTCCCCTCTCAGAGCAGGCCACTTTCATCGCTTTAGAGGAGCAGAAAGTTCAGGAGCAGGGTTGAAAAATGCATTTTCTCATTTTGAGCAACCTAGTGGAAATCTGGCTGCTCAACACTTCTGAAAACACCCGGCCCAACTGTCCCGCTCCGAGCGTCCGAGGAACCAACAGCCAATATTAGTCAACGCTCTGGGAAACGTCGGCCTGCCAAGGTCACGTAAATCTGTGGCAGGAGAAGTAACAGGATCATCTGGCTCTTCTCCTGTTTCTCAGCCACAAAACTTTCTTCCTCCCCTAACAATTACATATGTGGGTTTCCTTAACAGTTTCTTTTTACATTCCTGTTTAAACAGCACAGGGAAAAGGAAGAGGAGACTTGATGTGGAAAATTAGTTTTGGAAATGTTGAGCAGTGTAGACTTGCCAACTTCTGTTCCTCCAGTCACTTCATTGTCGATGCTCTCAGCTCTCACTGAAATGCTATTTTTAGGCTGTACGTCAGATTTCACAAGTGAGACTGACAGGATTTTTAGAAAAATCTGAGGCTTTTCCCTGAGAATTAAACAAGAAAAACAATGTGGGAATACTGCTTCCCACTTTGTGCTGCTGAGGCTCCACCACAGGTACTCCAGGGCAAAGCTCCAAAGGGACCCAACCGCACAGGAGCAGCTTTTCCAGAAAGCATCAGGAGATTCCCAGCGTGAGGGAGATGTGCAGGAGATACCCTGCAGGGAGATGTGCAGAACATTCCCATCACGAGGGAGATGTGCAAGTCTTTTACACCTAATGAGACACAGGGAGTCTGAAAATGTTCTGAGGAGATGCTCTGCAGCAAATCAAAGCACAGGCACAGAGCAGGGCTTCAGAAAATGCAGCTTTCTAATAAAATCCTCCAGCTGCTGCTGGAGCTGCCAGGTGGCTCCTTAGGGGCAGAGGCAGCTGCAGAGCTGCTGTGCCAGGAGCTCCCACTGCTGCCCCAGCCCAGCTTGGGCACAAGGGCTCCCCAGACCTTCACCACCACTTCTTCCCACTTCTCAGTGTCATCTGCTGAGCTGCAGCCTTTGAATGAGAAGCCAGGAATGCCGAGGTGGCACTTTTTGCAGCACTGAAAGACCAGCAAAGCCTGGAGGCAGCAACAGCCGTCTCCAGTGCATTGTTTGCTGAGCACTTGTCATGCTGTTGGACATGCACATTAAGAAATTAGAGTTTCTACATGGTTATTTCCTTGGACTGACAGGTGTCTAAAGCCAGTTTCCAGTTCTACTTGCCATCCAAATATAAGGACCTTAGAGCAGGTTTAACTTTTGGGTTGTTTTTTTTTAATAGAGAGACTCTCCATTTAAAATCTTTGCTAAGCCTGTTTTGGTGAGGCCACGCACATATTGACAGCCCTTGCTGACAGAACAGGGCGGCAGGGAGGACATCTCATCCACATGTAAACCAACAGCTCAACCAAAAAAAATTTTGCTGTAAAAACACTTACTATTGCAATGCTGCTGAGCAATTTTTCTTCAATATCCACACGGATATTTGAGACTGCTTGATGATGATGCAGATTGTTTTGAATATTCCAGGGTCATTTACCCATAAGAAGCTTTTGACAAGTAATCCAGCCAAATTTCAGTTTGCAGATCAGCATGTCTAGATATCTGACCACACAATCCTACAGAGAAAACGTGGTGTCACTGTGTTAGCTGAGGGTGGTGACTTCACACAGGTGTAACTGAGAGCAGAATCTACCTCCCAAGGGTTTTCTGGTGCTTCCTGAACCTGACAAGATTAATTTAGTGATTTGGAAACCTGTTGCCAAGCCCAAGACCCCAGAAGACTGCATAGCAATAGGAAGATTAAAAGCAGATGGTTCAGCAACCAAGGTTTTCTAGTTAAACTTTTAACAGACTTAAAATTCTTGGGCTTCATATCATCATCTTCATTCTTTCCTTCAATTCAGTGTGTGTTAGTATCTTTGGAGCACTTCCTTTGGACATGAAGCCAAACACATCATGCTAATAATATGACCTCAAAAAACATACCTTTATGATAGGCTTAATAAGAGGTTAGGGAAATGTTGACTCTAGCTCAACAAGGTTCTGTGCAGTTAGACCCTCTCCACGTGGTTGTAAATTTCCATAAAAGGATGCTGGAATCTAAAATACGAAGAGAGACCATTTCCAAGAGGGGCTTTAGCAGATGAGCCTGTTAAACACAATTCAAACACTGCAGCAGTTGACAAAGGGCCTCCTCCATGAAGGTGAGGCATGTGAAAAGGGTCAGGGTGGGAGCTGATGGTCACACAATGCTCCTGATTTCCCGTTCCCACTGGAACCAATAAACCCCTCTGTCAAGTCTGGCAGGAGTACGGGTGATGTGGGTCAGGCTGTCAGCATCCCCAGGCCTCTGGAGATCTGGGATGGAGAGGAGCAAGGCAGGAGCAGTTGGAAGCAATAATAGTTCTGCAAATTACCTAAGAAACTTAAGAGCTTCTCTGTCTGCTCTGGGCTCTCTCCTCTGCCCCTGCCCTGACTTTGAGTCTTACAGCTTTGACCTGTACCAGGCCAGCCACAGCTTGTTGTGCCCAGGTCAGGCTCCCCCTCAGGCCAGTAGGATCCAGACCCTGGCCAGTCCAGCTTCGAATCCTGGGATGATCTCCTCTTTAGATCTTTTCATCTCCAGTGCTAATCCTGAGACAGAAAAACAGGCACATCCAGGCAAGCCTGGCTGAATCGTAGTGACTCGCTCCCAACTCCCAATTAACATCAGAAATGAAGACAGGACAAGTGTCTCCCATTTGTCTACTAGAAATCTTCCCTCTCTGCAGAAGTGGCAGCTAAAACAATCCCCCAGACATTCCACACGAGGTCCAACAAACACCAAATACAAATCAAATACACAGAAACTCTCTTCTGGGAATTTCTACCTCTGCAGTGTCTTACAAACATCTTTATAGCACCAGAACTAACTTTATGACCACTTCATGCAGGCACTGAATGCCAGTGCTGAGCTACCAAGGACACAACGCCCTTTCTTCGTGTCACCTGCACTGAACAGCCTCAGGATTTGCTTTCCAGGGGTCATTTGGGTCAGCCTTCACAAAAGCACTCAGGGGAGGAGGACACCAAGCAGCAAATATTTCTCTCCATGAACCACAACGAGCATTAACAGCCTCTCTTGCCTAAGTACCTGTGATAACAGGGCAGCCTTTGGCATGATCAGCCCCAGGGTCCCCGAGGCCTTGAAGACGTGGGTTTCCACCACACAGGTCAGGCCCGTGTCAGCACTCTGCCCATGCCAGAATAAAGCACGAGAAGTGTCTGCAGTGCCTGATACTGCAGCCTTCATCCAGAGAACACAGCTGGCCTGATTCTTCCTATCCCTGAAAACAGACTTGCAGGAATGTTTCAGACTCCCCCCACCCGCCATCCCCCCCACTTCTGGGTGCCCACTGTGTTGTGCCACTCCTTGTGCTGCAGTGAGTCCCACTTTACCCCCTCCCCACATCCCTCTGAAGGCAAAGTTAGCTGCGAGGACAAAAAACTGCACCTGCAAAAGCTGAGGAGGTCCGCTTTGAAAAACCAAAGCCCCAAAATACATTTGGACACATGAATAGAGCAGCCAAACCTCAAGTTAAATCTTCCATATGAAGTGTAAGGAATCAAATAACCATCCAGAAGAGATGTCTGCAAAATAACTTGGCTCATAACATTTTCATTTGGGTTAGATTAAAATAATTGTAAATCTTCAGTGCACAGCATGAGAGCTGCATTCTGTGTAACACTGTACGTATCCTATTAAGCTTTAAGTCAGTTCAATCCTACAAAAATGCTTTGAAAACCAGACTGAGTTGCCCTTCCTTGGGCATCCAATTGCACTACTGCAAGAAAGTAGAAGAGGTTTTGTGAGTGAATTTTCTCCACTGTAGTTAACTAGCACTAAAAGAGGCAGGGGAACAGGAGGGGCAGAAGAAATATTCCTTGGAACGAAGTGGAAAAGTATCATTAGACACTGATCTCTTGAAGCTGCATTAAACCTCAGCTGTGCATCAATTAGCAGCCAGTGCCAAGCTGACTATCTCAGACACAAACATGGTTCATCTAATGATCCATTCGTAATGACTTACAAGCTGTGACTTCCCGGGCATCCTAGAGGTTTAAGGGAAGAAGGTGTCCGACCTCCAAGGTTCTTCACACACAAAACTGAGCCCTGCTGGCTGCGACTCAGTTCTGTGGGGAGCAGAAACTTTGGACATTGTTCACCAGCTTTTTGCTAGATAGAAAAACCACCTCCACTCACAAGCCTGTTAAACTATTGTACATCACTACAGATCAGATTTTCATAACATCAGAATGTTCAATCTCACTTTGGAATGGGAGTTTACAGTACAACATGTGCGCAGTGGCTTCTGAAAACCTGCTAATTCCTGCCACTCCTCCCCTCATTTTGGATCATTTTGACTCCACCATCCTGTCTTGACAACCTGAGGGCATTCATGGAATTGGTGTGAGCACAGCACAGGAAAACTCAGCTGTAGCCATGCCAGCAGAGCAGAGTCACCACTCACCGGGTCTTTCTGAAGCTCTCACTGACCTTGCAAGGCTTGGAATTAACCACTACATATCCCTAGCCCAGCCGTAAACAGAATATTAAAACTCTCACCCCACAGTTGCTTTGGTATCAAGTGCCAACTCTAAAGAGGGTTTAAGAATCTTTACTAAAGGTGGCATAGAAGGGCAAAAGTCAATGATTAATTGGCACAGTTCTGCTCATTAGTTCTTGTAGAGGAAGAGCTCAGAATAAGTTAAACCCCAACACATGAATTTATTTCCAGACCTCTTTCTGAAATTGCTCCTTCATATTGGTGCCAATAAATCTTACATTCCAGCTATGCTTCTCTAATAGATACAGGCATAAATTCTTATTTCTAGTTGGCCAGATTAACGACAAGGAAAAAGGGAAGAATAAAGCAAAAGCTGCAGCTAGCACTTATCTATCTTTGCCCTGCAGCCTTCTTTCGCATTACTCCTGCAACTCTCATATTTAGAGGCAGCTGAGTTCTCTACACGCAGTTTTAGTGGAACACCTATACCCCAGCATCCAACTGCAGAGTTCAGCAGGGACCACAGTTGCAAATAAAAACCACTGTACTCTTCCTGAACAAGCACAGCAATGTTAGTGTAGATAACACCTTGTACTGCTGAAACAAGAGCCATGCAAAGATTTCAAAGAGCTTTATGGACATTCATAATTTAAGACCATCCACATCCTCCTAAAGGTGATACTGGAGCCTCACTTTGCAGATGAAGAATAGAGGCATTAAAAAATTAAGAGACTGAGGGACGGCAGCACTGAACAATGTCCTGCTCACATACATCACAGCAGCCAGACCTTGTGATGGTTTCTGCAGGCACTCTAACCATTGCCACATGCTGCTGAAGTTTGCTTTATCAATTTCTCTGTTTTATTTCCTAAGTTATTCTTGGATACTATTACCCCATCCCTATCAACCTCATCTTCTCTGCTCTGGGCCCTATTGTTTCACACCAATACCAATTACACAGCCTGTATCACCCTGTCTGGCAGCCCGTGGTGACACTGGAGACACCATTCAGGCACAACCTGATTTGGGGAAACAGCTGCAATGTTTTAGTTCTTTTCTATCTATCCGCTAGATGTTACGAATAACTTATGAAGTGCACCCTACTTCTACTGTCTTTCCACTTCCTGGCAGTGTACAAGCCATGGCTTGGTGAGGTGAGCTGTCCTTTCCAGGAGGAGTCTGGGGGACCAGCCTTGTTAAGCAGGGCCTGCTCTAGCCCAGGGCTTTCATTCAGCACAGGTTCTGTTTACTGAGTAACACTCCAAGTTTCAGACCCCAGTTCAGAAGTTTTAATTGATGCACACAGGAAAGCTGGATTAGGCGCTGTCTCTCCTGATGGATCTCTCCCTGCAGACTGTGAGACTGGGGAGTTTAAAAGCAAAGATTTTGCTCTTCACTGCCATAAAATATATCTTTTCACTCTATAATTAATCCCACTGAAATGAAAGAAAGCAGCCGAACGGATTCACCCGTTGTGGTGCAAAGTGCCAAAAGACTGATTGAATATACACCTTCAGAGGTGCAGTTTGGCTTTCCTGATGTACCTCTTTAATGAGCATCTTGGACTTGGACATCACAGAGCACAGGACAGGACAGAGAGACAACAAGAAGAGGCTTCTACAACACAGATAGAGGTGAAGCCACACACCCATATAACGAATTATAAACTTGAAAAGCAAATATAAAGACAGTCTGTCTCATGAAAAGCCAAACCCAAATATAAGGCTTACTCCAGCCAAAGAACAAGATTAGAGCAGAGAATCCAGTTTGCTAGCCACCGTTTCCCCTTCCTATTCTTCCCAGTTCAAGGGCTGAAGGGGGGCAAAATCAAGGTCTGCCCACCAGTTCAGCACAGGAATAACCCCTGCACAGGGATTGTTCTAGCCAAAATCAGACCCGTGACTCTGGTGAACAAGGGAAGTGGCACAGTCCTTGCACAGGGCGACGAAGGTGCAGCCTTTCTGCTCTCCAGGAATGTCCAACCTCTCACATGTAGGCCAAGGCAAGGGCACAGCCAGGCACACACACCAAGGACTAGAGGAACAGCACCAGGAACAAAGCAATGCATGGTGCTGAGAGAGGTGCCTCTACCTGCATTTACAGGTGCCTCTCTTGAGCAATTCCAAGGACAGCTACCTGCTGGCCTCTACCCTGACCAAAATACATCCCTTTAGATTGCAATTTCTTCGAGAGCACAGCACCTGAGACCAAACAGAAATTGTTACAAGTTCATGGAGCTTGAGAGCAGTGAAATCCCAAAAGACAGACTTTCCCCACCAGAAATCAAGAAAACCTTCCTCAGGGTTGCACTAGCACTGTGCTGGGGACATAGTCACCAGCTAAACCGTAAGGTGACAACTCAATTGCAACACATAAGACGCAGTTCTTAGTAAATATACAAGAAAAAATGATACTACAAGTGTTGGTAAATAATTGTGCAGTAAGACTGAGCCAAGATAAAACATAAACAGTATTATGGAGATGAAATAATGGTATTTTATACTTCAAAAGAGTAAGATAAAAACCTGAGATTTTACTGATGGACTTTAGTTAAGGAACTAGTCATCATCATTATACAATAGCAATTTGAATATCCTAGCACAGCATGTGTCACAAGAAAATCATTCGAAGCCTGGATATGTTTTAGCTGTATCAATTAAAATTGTACATCACAGTATAACATCAGAAAGCAAAACTTATTCCAAGCAATTATTTACATAGAGCTATTAAGTGACAAGGATTTGGTTTAATTGGTGAGTAAATGGAGCTGGAAGTTGCCGAAGAAGTCTCTAGCAACCAAGAAGATCACTGGGGCAGAACAAATTGTTTTACTCTGTTTTGTGTGTCTGAGTTTTAAGCCTTCCAGATGCAACAGTAAATGCAATAATAACATTGTATAATGAAGATGGGTTTAAATAATGAGTTTGGGGTGAGAAAGCAAAGCAGTGACTTGTGTAGCAGTATCTCACCAGGGAAGCAGGGAAGCTGACAGTTTCTGCCTGAAAAGGGATGTAGGAAAGTGGATCACTGAGATAAACTAATGGAAATTCTCCAGAAACAAAGGTGTCATTTAGATATGTAGGACAGCTTTACCCAGACTCAGTGATTTGCTGCAGCACCAAGAAAGCTTGGTGGTACTGTAGGCAAGAGTCAAAGCCCCAGGAGATGGTGAAAAAGGTTTGGAAAATACGGCGAGACAAATCCAGATTTGTCGTAAACTTTCATACAGCACTTACTTGAATGGACAAGGCACTGCAGCATGATCCTTTCCAGCTGAGCCAACCCAGAGACTGCTCTGGCAACGTGGACACATCCTCACAAGAACTAAATACTTCACCTCTGTTAGCAAAGCTTTACTCCTCCACATCTCTCAGAGAAGCTGCAACCACCATCTGAACAGATCTATGGCCAGGATAATTTACACCAGCTGGAAATCTGACCCACCTATTTAATGCAAGGGAACAGACATGACTGCTTTCCTGCTGCATTGACTAAGATCTCCCCAACCGTACTCTGAGAACACTTTAGGCGTTGGGATATCGACCACAAAAAACTGAGTGGAAATCCCCAGGCAGGAATAAAACGTATGTTTAATAAATGGTTCTACAGAAAAAGGAAAAAAAAAACCACCAGAGAAAGGGGGAGGAGGAAGAAAGGAAAAGGTTTGCAATTGTGAGATCATAAGAGTCCAACCATATAAGTAATGACTAAGTGTAATCTTGTGTTTCAAGAAGATGAAGGAAAACATGTTTTTGAAACTGTTGAGACTGGTGTTCCCAGTCAACAGATATTCCTTTATTGGCCTGCGAGTGACCCTTTCAGCTTGGGCTTTCCTCCAGCCTGAGGGTCCATGGCAATGACTAGAGAGGAGAAAATCCCCGCTACTGGCCATCTGTGCTCCAAATTACCTTACTCAGCTGTGCCTATAAATGTAATTGCGTGTTTCCATGGCATTGCATCAGAATGACCTGCTTACCCCTGACATAGTTCATAGATCTGTGATCTCTGTCTCTGGAGATAAAAATCTCTTTCTTCTGTGTGTGTCTGAAGACTCTGTGAGGACAGAGTCAATTCTCCATTAACCAAGGAAACAGAGGGAGCAGATATTCCAGATACAGCCAAACTGTGAAGAGTGAAAAACAGGTAAATTGTGTCCTCAAATGGACAACAAGAATATTAAATATGGAAGAGTTTCGTGCGGCTGCTGAGTACAGACCACAGATTTACATGAAGTGGCAGACCTACACCAGGCAGCACATGTGGATATGCCACACTGAGCCCAGCTCGACATCTCCAGTAGTTGATTTCCATGGGGACAGTGGATAGTGGATATCTAGAGAAATCTACGATTCACACTGGTGGTGTACAACAGTGTGAACAAACACTGAGAAAAACCCAAATTCCAGTTCAGGTGAGAGCAAAAATACTTCCTGCTAACCCAGAGGAAGTGCCTGTCAAATTGAGTAACTGAGAACTCTCTCCTGTCTCAGCTCAGCCTCCCTTCCCAAATTCCATTAGCATTCACTCCTTCTCATGCCCTTTTTCTCCTTCCTGGCTCTTCCACACAGGCTGAAGGAACTGGTACCTGTAATTTCTATGCTAAAGGAGTGCTGTTCTAACCCAAAGCAGCCCACAGCACAGCTGTGGTCCAAGCAAAGGGGAAAGTGAAACACAAGCAGAGGCATAAGAGGAGGACATTTTGGTGGCTCTGATGAGAGAAGAATGCCCTGGAGCAAACTGCAATTTGGGTCACAGTGTGGCAAGGGAAGGAGAAGATACAAAGCCTTGGATGGCTAGAGGACAGTGTTTGGCAAGAGCCTGGGAGGTCCAGCTAGAAAAATTTGGATCTAAGACAAAGGAAACCCATGATTCAGTTTCAAGATGTGCCAGGTCAGCCATGAAGACAGATACAGACAGAGAGGAGGAGAGGTGAGAATTCACCTCCTTTGCTTTTAAAAGAAAAGCCAGAGAAGAAGAAAATCAACTAAATATAACAGCCAGTGAAATAAGTAAAACATCTGGGAGGTTATTTTCTTGGTAACAAGCTAATGTAAATAGACCTTTGTATTAGGACATAAATGTGACTTCCACAAAGATGGAAGTGAACTCCCCTCATCCAAAGGCTGCTGTGGGCTGGACATTTCCATGGCACTCCCTCCCTGGGCCCACCACTGTTTCCTGTCGGGCCCTTCACACGGCAGGGCAGCCCCGCTCCTGACAATGACTGAGGCTCAGGACTATTGTAACCAAAAAACAAAATATGTTCCCATTAAAAAAAAATCTGGATGATAGCAATTAATTCCACATTTTTGTGAATAAATATCATGTGTTTTGTGCCAGAACACTTTGGCTTGTTCGCAGAAGCTAACAGTGACACATAAATCTATTTTCCCTGTTGCTCAACAGACCATCTCGCTGTGCTGACCAGTTTTCGCAGGGGAAAAGGGTTTCTTTCTATCTCTCAGTCAGCACCTTCAAAGGTCCTTGCTCCCCATCTTCATGTCGACCTGTGGGTTACAAAATGCCCTCAAAGATACTGATGTCAAGGCAGTCCTGTGACTCCTCTGGGTTTTCACCAGCCACTGGTACGAAACAAATTTATTTCCAAGAGCTGCCCCACCATTTCCCAGGAGTGATGTCATTCAACTGGAGTCAATGACCAGGATTTCTCCCCTCTCCTGTAGCCAAACCCAGCAGAACAGACGTGCTCTGAGCATCCCTGACACCACAGCCATGCTGAACGACCCATCCTGTTCCCCCTGTGGCACTGCTAGGAAAGAGCTCTCCTCTGGCATCAGTGATTCGGGCTAATGTGGAACAAGGAAGGACCAACACCTGAGCAGAGAATGGCCAAGCCATTCAGAAAAAAAGCTGATATATCTCTGTCTTTTCCCAGCTGTGTTTACTTTGTTTTACTCTGCTGATTTTGGTGTATTGCACTGCAGAAGTGTAAAACCAAAGGAAAGCTGTAGGATTCTGGCTGTTCTGAAGCTTTACAGATGTTTGCTGGCTTTATGTGGGAGAAACATCACTATTTTATTGACCAAACTCTTTTTTGTTTTAATATGGAAAATCTCAGTGGCACTTCACTCCATTTGTCTTTTTTTTTTTTCTTCTTTAGTCATAAGATAATGTACACTTATAACCAGTGAATCATCCCCCCAAAAAGTCATAAAGAGAAAAATAGCTCGTATGTATGTCTCAGCGGTCAATGAATCATTGACAACAGGTATAATGGGAATAATTATATACTGCTGAGAAACTTTACCCAAAGCCCAGCTCAGAGGCTAGTTTCAAAACTTCTGAGCTGTGCAGTTGGATCCAAGGCTGTGACTGCCAGGTTAGGAAGCAGCCAGGAGAATTTCAGATTTGTGTAACTGCAAGGAAATGTCTTCTCCAAGTGTCTGTTATGTGTTGACAAATTGTTTATACTTAACCAAGCAATAATAATGAACAATCTAAATAGACATTGATTTTTATGTTTTTAATTCACTTTTAGTGGGAAAATATCCTGGCAATAGAAATACGGATGTCAAGCTTTGGATGCCAGCCACTGCTTTAGAACTATGCTATTTTAAGCAGTAATATGTATTATTTGGTAAAACAACATATATTTTTAGAGTCTAATCCTGGAAGTTCCTACTCCAATGAGCTTCAGCCTTCCAATCAAATTTTCTGGAATTACACATATGAATGTAAATTTGTAGCAGACTGCATCCAGACAAAAAAAAAAAGTTTGTTTCAATGCAGTTTGCCTGCTGCCTTCCTAGAAATAGTTGAAATATAAATGTGAGGCAATTGCTCCAGAACACAAGTGTAAAACCCTTCTCTAAGCCAGCTCAAAGAACTGGAGCAACTAAAGAAGACATGACCATGGACTAAGTCCAGCTCCAGAAGAAGGCTTTGCTTTCCAGTGCAGAGTCACTGGCTATTTTGAAGAGCATCTATTACACAGAGCAGGCAGGGCTGCCTCCCAGGGCTGCTGGCTCCACTTCTCACCTGGATTTGTACCCTGGGCTGAGCTCAGCCCCAGTGCCAGCTCTGGCAGCCCCAGAGATTTTGCACATCAGTGTGGAGCCAGACCCCACAATCACCCTTGGGAGCAAAGACAATAACCATTTTTTCTCAGATCTGCTGATGCCTCTGAGAGAGGAAAGATGCACAAGTGTGCCCTCACCATAACGTAGCTGTGTCCACTTCCACCAGTACACAACAGGAATTCTCCTGAAGAACAGAATTCCTCACACAAGGAAAATTTACAAAATAAATTATGGATGAATCAGATCCATTGTGTGCAGCATGAACCCTGCCATTCACCAATGGCAAACAGAAGTCCCTAAGCATCTAATATACCTTTCCTCTCAAATATCCCAGTGGTGCAAGAAGATGGTGATCAGCCTGCTTCTGTCACAGCAGTACAGAGCTGTGCACCAGCACCAGCAGTTAATTCAGTGAAGTTATAATTGCCCATACCTGAGAGGAGATGGTGGTCACAGGAACTCTTTCAGTGGAGAGAAACAGGCTCCTTCTGAGAGCAAATCTTCTGATCCATCATAGATACCTGCCTTAGGATAAGCTCCTCCACCTTCTGGAGGTTCCCATTTCTCCTTGTCAGCTGCAAAGGGAGCATGGCTACAGCTGTGGCCAGCTCAAACATAAATGTCTGACTCCTGGATGCCTTGAGATGGAGCAGAAATATTTCACCTTTAGCTGAGAAACTAGTTGAAGAGAGATTGGTGGCTGCTGTTGCATTTCTGGGAAATGCAAGATATTATACGACCTGTTAATTTATTCCAGAGTTTCCCTTTATGCTTTAACAATACTGTTCAGCATTCAATTCAAGTCATAACATTTAATGACTTGTGGTCAGCTCAGCTTATCCTGCATTTCTGTGCCAGCTTAAAAAATAAACAAAGCTGTGTCTACTAAATGGCACAATCGGAGGGATTTACCCTGCCCCTACCACAAAACACATATCAGAACACACCAACACATTTTCAGCTCAGTTCAGAGACCGTCCTTTATGTCCTGCTGTAGGAGACTGAGAGAGTAGAACAGTTTGTTCAGTAATGAGCATCACTCTTCAGGGGACCCGAAGACTGGGGACAGCTTCCAATTAACACTACTTTCATTTCCAAAATGTCCAGTGGCCTCAGATGGGAGATGCAACGTGTTGGAGGCTGCACAGTTACCTGGGACTTGTTTCCAGCCCTGAGTTAACTCTGTGAATAACTGTGCCTTGTCCTCACTCATACAGAAAAGCTGTGGGTTTGGAGGGTGCCTTTGTAGGAGTGGCCATCCTACACAGGGGCAATGTGGCATTGTCACGTATGAGCCACCCCTCTGTCAATTCTGTACACACAGTGAGAAGGGTTAACTCCACTGCAGGGTAAACTCCATGCTGCAAATAATCCCCCTAGGAAGAAGTAATCCCTGTCCTGATGAATTTACAACCAAAACCCCCACATAAGGTGTGGCAGGACGCACAAAGCCAAAAAGAGGTACAGCAACTCCCACAAAAGCACGTCTGTCACTGAGTTGGGAACAGAATTTAATGCTCAGCTGGTGACAAACAAACGCAAACCAACAACTTGCAGAAGATGGTCCATACCTTAGGCAATGGGAAGAAAACTCAAGTGTCTTCCTCCCTTAGAGGGTCTACGCATACTCAGCTGATTCCAGCAAAATTTATAAAGATAGATTTGTAATTTCTTGGCCTCAAAACCATTCTCTAGGCATACCCAGTCTATGAATCTGCTGCACAGACATTCTCCATGTTCTCAGCTTTCTGGTTTAAAAGCCATCAACCAACCTATATGTCTCCATTTCTTCAAAATCCTATTTTATGTAATTTTGGCAAATAGGACTGTGACTATTTAAAGCTGTTTTGTGGGTTGTGTGCTTTGAAGAAGAAACCATTACCAGATACTTTAGAAAATTTCCGTTTATCCTCTGTTGTTTCTCTGCCTTTATGCAGCCTTCCTACCAGCTGCTGGACCGCCGCCTGCCAACCCACCTCCCCCTGCTCCTGCATTCCACATTCAATGGGCTCCTCTGCAGTCAAAAGCTTTCTGCTATTTTGTGGTGCCTTTATGTTAGAGAAATAATTTGTTTGTTACTTTCAAAAGGGAATTGTTTGGTCCTGTCTTTCAAAATGTATGACAGAGTTACAGAGTCTATCTTTTTTACCCTTTTGCTTGGAAATCTGTACAAATATGATCTTAGGATGAAAGCGCATTTTTGAGTAGATCGTGCAATGAGACAGGCCATTTCATCACAAGTGTCTATATGGAACTTGGAATGGTTTCTTAAATCTATCATAATAAAGGCACAGAACCAAACTATGAGGCCACTTCCAAAACTTGAAGCCCTTACCCCATCTAAACCAAACTGTTTCTGCAGCTGGCTGATGTGAGGGCAAAGGGTCAGGAGAAGAGGGAATATCTTAAAATATGTTTTCTACATCCTCTTCCCTATCCTAAGCTATATACTTGGGGTTTCACCCCAATGGAGACATTTCCCATTGCTCACTATCCTCTTTCCCTCCCATCCCATGAAAAGCAGCAGTTAACTACTGAGCCCTTTGCTTCTCCCGTTAAATGTCTTCAGCATCCACAGTTCCTGCAGTTACATCCTTGGAATCTATAGATTCATATCTAATAATAAGAAAGTTCTTCTGTAGCATCTCCTGAAGCAGGATTTCCAAGCTGTGCAGTGAATATGTATTAACCTGCAGATCAAAGCTGCCCTTGTCATTGCATTAATGATCAACCTGGTCAACATTATACAACACAGATTCAGCACAACCTTCGGATCCAGCCCTATGAAAATGTTTTCATTTCAAAGAGATGGCTCCGAAACTCCTCAGTGATACCTGCTCACCTACCAGCATCACTGCCTACTTACGGGGACTGGGGGGCATGCTGCAGTTCTGTCCCATGACCAGGACATCCTAAAGAAAGAAAGGAAGGAAAGAAAAGAGAGGAAAAAAAGAAAGAAGATGAGAGAAGAAGAGAGAAGAAGATAGAAGAAGATAGAAGAAGAGAGAAGAAGAGAGAAGAAGAGAGAAGAAGAGAGAAGAAGAGAGAAGAAGAGAGAAGAAGAGAGAAGAAGAGAGAAAAAGAGCAAACTGGTCTGTGGAAGGGCTCTTGCTGAAGTTTTGGAAAAGCAATCTTTCTTCTTTTCTGGAGGAAAAGGCACTGCTCAGAGCACGTGGTAGAGGTGCCACACAAGGACAGAAGATGAGTGGGGGCATCTGGCAGCAGCGTGTGACATGAGCACACAAATCCGGGGGCTGCCAAGGCAGCAGCAGCAGCAGCATTACCACCCTTCCCCTACACCTTCCCAAAGCCCCTCAGTGCACGAGACCCTCTGCACAGGGAGGGCAAAATCCCAGCCAGCCTGTGCTCATATTTCCCAAGGGCTGCTAAAACCATGTGCTAATCCTGTCAAAGCTCTCTCTCTGCACCCCCTGCCAGGGGTGCACACATAAACCTGCCTCATGTGAGCAGCCACCACAGCTCACAGAGGAACGGGCTATTTTAGCACAGCTCTGCTCTCAGGTCACCCTGCTGGGTCATGTTACACACCCAGTCACAACATACTGCAATGCAACACCACACCAGAACAGATATGTGACAAATTCTCCTCCAGCCACACAAGTGCCTTATCCCTGTCCTGATCCAAAGCCCCTGCCAATCAGCCCATGGGCGCAGCCACACAGGCACAACGTGACCTCAAGGGGAGGACGGCACTTCAGGAGCTGGGAAGGAGTGAGAGATAAAAAATATATCCTCTGGTTTATCCATATTTCACATGGGTGTTTTGTTCAGTTATGAGGAATTCCCTGTTTCCTTCATAAAAATACACCAAAGACCAAGCACCTGCCAAGGAGGGTGGCTACAGTGCTGCAGGAAGAAGAAAGGAGAGGAGCAGCACCTCCTACCCCACACTCCACAGCTACTTCTACATTAGAAGCTTTAACAAATCTGCTTTGCAACACCTGTTGCTTTAAAATTGATAAGGGGAAGTGGTGCAAGAGGTAGGGAGGATAACACTATATTCCAATGACAGGGACAGAGACAGCAAATGAAAAAGTTTCATTATTCGGAGTAAAAGGATTTCCTCTGAAATCCTGGTTCCATGCAGGAGGTCACTGGAGTTCCTCAGCTTGCCATTGACTGCTGTGTAGATACAGGGCAGGCAAACCTTGTGCCTCAGTTTCCAAACCTGCAAAGACAGAAATATGAGCACTTCCCTCGCTTCAGCAGGGCTTGTTGAGGCTTGGAGGTTTGCGGTGTGCTGCAAGATCAAAGGATCAGAATAGCATTACATATTCAGTACAGGTCCATGCACTATTTGAAGGTCTGGAGGCGAGGCAGGTTGCTTAGCTCGCAAAGGAAAGCAGGAAACCAGAGATTTCACAAGCCCTTATATTGTAATTACTGGGGACTGCATTGGTCCCCTGTGAGATGGGCATGCCAGGCTGGCATCTCCCAAACAGCACTTACCTCAGAGGTACCACAGCTTCAGGATTTGCCCTCATAGTACCTAGAAGTGAAGACACTGAGATGAGTCTTTTCTTTGTGAAAACACAAGTTTTTCTTATGCTCGAGAGTCACTTCCAACAATATGCCTCTTGCAAACTTCTCTGTATCACCCTTCCATTTGTTGGAAACACAATATAAATCCTGGCATTCACAACACTGTCACAGGTTGCAGTACCCTGAAAGGTCTCATATTTCTGCAGAAGCAATGACTCTTCTGCTTGTCCCTGTAAGCCAAGGTCTTTCTTACAGCAGACACAAATGCAGAAGAAAATAAATGTACTCCAGGAAAGCACAGGGATGAATTCACAATTACAAGTGGGAATCGGTGCTTTTGTAAACACACACAGACAAAAATTTATGACACAGATCTTTTTTTCCATCTACCATGAAAGGTCATTACAGTCAGACAGCTTGACTGGGGACCTGTGGTAGCACATGGACTCTGTTATTCTCCCTTTCATGCCTTCACAAACTCATGCTGCTGCCAGGACATCCACAGCAGGTGGGCTCAGCCCTCCCTGGGGCTCCCTGAGGCCACAGATCCCCAAGCTCCAGCCTTCAATAAAATAAGGGGTTTGCTGTTCACCATCGTTTCAGGACTTCCACAGTTCCTAACTCATCTATCACAAGTGCTCACAGAGCACACACCTAAAACCAGTCTCCTGCTTGTTAATTCTTCCTACCCCCCACACACGACAGACAATGAATACAAGAGTCAGTACTGGCGTTCCCACAGACACACACACACGTGTCCATTTGAGGTGCTCCAGCTGCCACACCTCTCCTTCTTTAAATCAAAGTATCTTAAAATGTTTAGAAATAGTGTTTGCCAAAGATTAAGTGTTGATCCAGTGCTCAACAAAACTAGTGGGAGTCTTTCCACTGACTTCAGTCAGCGTCACAGGATAGGGCACCGAGAGCCTCCCACAGCTCTGAACGCACGCAGGTCACACAGGATTCCTCAGAGAGCTTGGCAGGCTCAGACCTCATCTTGCCAATGCAAGCAACTGGACAAAATGGACACAAAAATCAGTACAGGTATTTTTTTATAATTTACCTAGACCCCTGATCTAGGGCTGAGACACACACAGAAAAAAACTGTAAGAGGTGCAGAAAATGCAGTGAAATAAAACTGCAAAACTGCTGGGGAAGGTTGGGTTTGGTGCTTCAGAAGATATGATTAAAGTGTGGAAACCTATGGAACCTGGGATGATGGAAATGACTGAAACTTTTACACGAGTATTGCAAGAATACAAAGCCTTACATGAGAAAACAAAAAGCCTTAGAAAAATAGTCAAACAAAAGCCCATGCTAATGCTGGCATTACCTGAGAGCCTCATTACAGAAACAAAGCTTGGGAGCAGACAACACCAATCCTGGGCTTTACTCAACAGCAAGGACACACAAGATTCTATTAAAAAGTTTTTCAGCTGGTGCAGACAGCAAATAAGCTTTTTGGGAATGATGCCAAATGCAAGAGGAATGACAATGAAACCAGATCTGAAAGAACCAGCAATGAAGTTCACACGGATACTGCCTGCAAGTTTGACAACAGGACTAAAAAGCAGCACCTTCCAACCCACACACACAGAAAACCCCCAGCTAGCTCTACATCTCACACCCTGAGCTGGTCATCTGGCTGGAATGATGCTGGAAGGCTGCACCAATGAGGGACTCAAAATGGAGCAAGCCTCATGGTGTCTTAATCTGCTACCTCGGTCAAGTAGAAAGAGGCATTAAAAAGCTCAGTGACTACAAACTGAATCCAGAAGTATTGAGACATGAAATAACACAGAAGCTCTTCATACTAGCTAACGACTGTATATGCAAGCTGTGGGACATGGGTGCTGGGGCCTCACCCAAAGTCTTTCAAGCTGAAGTACTCCAAGGGTCCTGCGCGTATCTGGAATATTAGAAATTAATTTCCTTCTAACTCTATGAGGTCTTTTTTGCTAAAAGAAGCTTAAATTGAGACTGGATGGCGTTCTCAGAGGCACATTCTGGTTCAGCCACATCTTAATGGCTGTAAATGCAGAAAACACTGAAATGCCACAGGCTGCAACATCCAGGTGTTCAGGCAAAGGAATCACAGGGGTCCCTACAGGCCTTGAAAGCAGTGAACTGTGCAGAGAGCAATTAAACACTCTCACAACTGGAGATGACTTCGGCTTCCTCTGCTGAAAGCCTCAGTGTGCAGCTGGTCACCTCTTCCTCAGAAGTTTTGCTCAGGCAACCTTGAGCGTCAAGACAGAACACAATCTGATGTACATGTGCATATATATACATACATATACATATATATATATACAGAGTCATATGGCCCCTTTGTGTGACTCCACGGAGCAAACCAGAAAAGGGATCAGACTGATAAAGGAAGAGAACCTCTCCTGGAGCGTTTGCAGCTGGGCAATGTGGCTCAGAGACTGACCAACACCACACACAGTGGGACAGCTCAAAGCAGAGGTTCAGCTTCCCAACCAAATAACAGCTAAAGAGTAACAGCTCAAGTAAATTGAGGTGCAGAACTCCAGGAGCTCTCAGGCTTGGGGAATTCTCTGCATCTCTTCTGTCAGGCTGCTACTGGTAAGTAATTCTACCAACTGACTTAGCCAAGCCAGCGGTTCAAACCAGAACATGTCCGTACTCCCACTGACCAAAGAAGTGAAGCTTTGCTCAATAACCTCTATAGAACTATTCTCCCAACTCGGGAAAACAACTTTATTCCCAAAAGTACTCAGAAACATGTTTAAATTACACTGTGTTTACATGCCCCCCTGTATAATGAAGGTATAAACATGGACTTAAGAACTTCCCTTGCGCTGGGTATTTGAAGGTATACTGGGGAACCAAGGAGAAGAGGAATATGCTTGTCCTCCTGCTGGGTCTTTTAAGGAACACCAAAAAAAACCCCCAGACATCATTAAATAGTAATATCATGCTATGAACATAAACTAAAAAAAAATCACTAATTGGAGACTGTGGAGATTTACAAAAGTATACACTGAAATGAGGGACAAAAAGGACACTGGATAGTCTAACGAGTACAAAGAAAGGCAATACTGCATCTGCATAGCATCTCCCAATCTAACATTCAGTGGGAAACTGGCATCCTCACCTCCCAGAGAGAAACTGAGGCAAAGAACGGTTATCTGACTTGCAAAATGCTGTATCAGATCTGGGAAGGCACCCTGCGAGGTGACTCAGTGATCTCTGCGCCCACACACCAGCCAGAGGAATTGTTTCCAAGCCAACACCCAGGTCACTAAAGCTGATAAGGAGCCAGGGCCAGGGACACTGCTGCTTGTCACGATCATGTGTCCAAGCCTTGCAGATACCTGGTTTACCACAGAGGGTGACTATTGCTGATAGAAAGTTTAGAGCATAGCACAGCAAGCCCACACATCTTACAGATCCCGAAGTCTCATCTGGAATGAATCAGTATCAATTCAGACTTTATTTAAACATACTGTTTAAATACAGTTTATCCCTCCTGATGCTGGGTTGAGAAGTTCAGTCTTTCAAGTATACTCTCTTACATTGAAATTTTCTTCTCTTTAGGAACAACTTGAAAACATTCGAATGCATAATTACCGTGGTCAGATATCTTCATCCTATTATCATCAATCTGTGCTGCTTTTCACAAGACATCAGTGTGGCATGTCTGTGGGACTGTACCCACCACACCACAACAGCAGTGTCTGGGAATAGTGACAGCAGGGACCAGATGAGCCTACTGAACATTGTGCCACGTGCATAATATTCACAGCTTCGGTACATGGAGAGAACGCTCCAAAACTTCCTGAGCCAAGAGAACTAAGAGCAAAATTTATAGATCAGCTGTACATTTTAATTTTTCTAATATTATGTTCCTCTGTGACAAACAGCAATTTCCTAGAAATTCACAGTTCACCTTCCTATAAATTTGCCCTCTGGACTACGTTATTTGTTGCTGTGACATTAGAACTTGCTTTTCCTGCAGCTCTCTTGAGTGATAGCATAAAAATGCTGGTTATACTGATGGCACAGGATGCTCCGCCTGAGATAGAAAACCCTTTCATCAAATGCACTTGGAGCTTATCCAGAGAAGGCATCATGAGTTAAGGACCTGCTCGCTCAGCTCTGGTCAGCAGATCAAGCAGTGCAGCTTGTCCCCTCTCAGCAAAGCGAACACAAATCCTGAATGGCAGTAAGAGTAACACACCCACGCCTCAAATGAACCACGTGCTTAAGTGTTTTCCTGACTGAACCTGGACTGCAGCCTGAGGACCAACAGAGCACCTTCTGCCACCTCCCAGAATGTGGAAGAATACCTGGCTCAGAAGAGCAAGTGCCTCTACTGATTTCCACAGCACTTTTCCTCTTGGGTAAGCATTGGCAAAATCCAGCTCAAGAGTACCACCTAGCCTTCCTCCAACATGTTACAGACACTAACCAGCGAGCTCGGCATCACCAAAGTAGGTAGTTATCAACTCTTGCACCTGTCCTACAACAGATTGAAAATATGGACTGAGGACTAGGGTAGGTCAAACTCTACCACAGCATGAAGGGGTGCAAGAAATACTGACTTTTCTGCTGTGTCCCACACAGCCCTTGCTCAGAGGCAAACTCCCCTCTCTGGCCTCCTCCTGTGCTCTCTGCCACATTCATTCCCTCTGAACAGCCGGTGCCAGAGCTGAGCCAAAGGGACTGACTGACTCAGCGAGGGATGCCCAAGCCTCTGCTCAGTGTGGGAGACACCACTGTCAGTCCCACAGCACTGCCTCGGGAAGAGGGCAGCTTCCCACAGCCCTTTTGCCTATAATGATGGACTGGAGAATGTTTGTGTGTTCAGGAATAATCACAGTATAATGTCACAGCCCACCCTCAGTATTTTATGACCCCCCAAACCCGCTGACTCATACACACTCCAAGTGATACCCAGCCTCTCCAAAGACCCACTGTGCTCACCAGTGATGCAGCTGCTTCTGAGCTGAAGCAGAACAACACATAACATCCAACAGCAACATCTTCTTATAGTTTAGCCTAGGAAATAGAGGATATGAGCCCACTCCAGGAAATACGGGGCATAAAGTACACTGGTGAGTACCTACAGCCCAAAGCACAGTTCTCCCACATAGCCTGGTAGGTGGGAAGGACAATGTAAAAGCACCTATGTGGTGTCCTAATTGCTGCATTGTGCTGGCCAGAGGCGAGTCAAACTGAGCCTGGAAGCAGCTCCACTGCCTGTGTAATAGCCTGGTCACAAAGCAAGGACAGAGAGACTCCTGGTCATGAGCTGGGAGGCCTCAGAATGCTGCTTTGTGCCCTCAGGACTTGGTGGCTGTAACCTCTGATTGCTCAGGAAACCCTCCTTCAAAGACACTGTAAACACCCAGAGTTATCCAATCTGGAATCGTGCCAGACCTCTGGCATGAAATTCCTTTTACTTGGCAAAGAAAAAAACCAAAAAACCAGAAAGTCTGAGTCAACAAGAAGAGACATGTTGCAAAGGCAATGCAGGAGATTTGGGATTTGTTCTTAGCTCTACCCATCCCTAGTGATCATAATCCTTTGTTTGCCTTTTTTTTCTATTTAGATTGTAAGTTCTTCAAGACAGAGACAGTCTCTTGGTATTTGTTTATACAGAGTTTATATATCAGTCCCAGGGATTACTGCAAGGAGAATAATCTTTAATGACCACAAATCACTGCGACCCTGTTTTAGAAATCCTCTAATGTGTGTCAAATAGATGTTCAAAAAGAGGCTCCAAACTAATTACAAGGTCTAAGAAACCACAACAGCTCGCCACGCCAGTTGCTGTCCAGTAAATCCAGCTAGGAATCAAATCCCTATATTCTTGGCTGTAACTTACTTTCTTGAGCAGACTGGCAAATGAGTCTTAGTGTGACTGGGAGCACTGGGCCTTTCCTCCCACAGGCTCACACTTGACAGAGAATTAAGAGAAGCCACTTCTCTTTTTGCTACATTAAAACCAAACCAACGAAAAACAAACAAATAAAAAACAACCAACCAAACAAAAAAATTCCAAACAAACAAAAACCAAAAATGTCCTGGGGTGATTCTATGACAATACTGTATTCCTCATCACCTGCTTGATTCCCTATTGCCCGCTTGATTGTACCTGGTAGTGTACCTTTTCTCCTGGATTTGTGTCCAAACCGGCACACAAATTAAACCAAAAAAACGCCTACAGCCACAGAGAGAGAAATTCAACACTTCACAGGAACTTAAACAGACAGAATTCTCTTGTAACTGGGAGCTTTAAAATAAAAGTAGGAAATCCAAGGCAGGGCTGCTGACTTTAAATGTGTACCTGGAGCACAGGCAGGAAGACAGACAGGAGAGAAAGAAGAAAAGTGCCAGGAGTGGGAGGGACTCTCTGATCAGCATCTGTTAAACACAGAGCTGTATCTTGAATCTGCTTCTAACTTCTGAGCAGCAGCATCACGAGGGAGTGCCAAGGGATGAGCAGCAACCTATCTCTGAGCCCAGGCAGACCCAGACCCCAGCATGAGCCTTGCTGCCAGGTTTGTTTCTCCAGGACTGCCTGCCTTCCTCCAACGGCTGACCACAGCTCCTCCACCTTCACTCATGTGCTACAGCCACTTTAGCAAAGTCCTAGAACTAAAATGTATTAATAACCACCACATTCCGTAGTTTCAAGGGTTTTCTCTAACGAACAAAACCCTGCCTCAGAAAATTTTGCATCCCATATGTTCTCCAGAAGTGGCATCATGCAAGCTTTATTTAAAGGAAGTTTGGTTCCTTGCAGTCACTACCTGTCTTCTCTTTAGTACCTATCCCCTTCCTGGGGAAGCAGAGTCCAATCCAAACAGAGCTGTGCAGAGATTAGAGCAGATGAGATACAGGTTTGCTGTGTGCAGACTGCAGATCCAGGGTTTGTTTAGAAAAATGACTCTGGTTTACTTCACGTGTCCATCCCTATTGTGCTTCTTCCAGTTGAGATAATTAACGTGCTTGAGGAAAAATTGATTGTTCCCTAATATTCGTTCAGCCCTGTATAATGAAGCTCATTTCAGTCCCGAAGTCGGTCCCGTTCAAGTAAAATGATTGTTTGCATTTAAGATCTTATGGGATGTTAAGATGAATCCAGGTGCTTGAGGCTGTCAAGTTGAAAGCTTAATATCTTCAAATTGCTGTCCAGGTTACTTTGAAATATTTATGTAATGTACCTTTCTTTCCTGGCAAATTACCATTAATGGGAAAGGAGCTTAGAATTACCTACCAGAAGCACCAAAGTCCCTTTAATGGTAACAATTATTCATTCTAACTTTTTTTATATACAATTTTTCCTGTAGTATCTTCAAAATACCTGCAGTTTCAGCAAATGCTTTACGTTAATCTAAACTCTGATTCTATCTTACTCATTTTTCTCAAAGCTGCTGCCTTGAGGAATCCGGCAAAGCAATAGATAAACACTGATTTCACTCTTCTGACTGCGCCTCAAAAAATCCTCTTGCTATTATTGGCTGTTTTTAAAAAGGGTGAATCTGCTGCAGTTGGAAAGCAGACTATTATGGTATCAATCCAAGACCTATTGAAGCCAGAAGAAAATATTCAAAAAACTGCTCTTCAAGGGGGTTAATAAGTCAACAGTGGATATTTTCATACGGAGTTATTCAACTCAAGACAATTATCATAGTCATAAAAGTCAACAGGCTTTCTCTTAGCTACCTAAAATACTCAAGAACATGTTTACTCAGAGTTCATTTAAAAAAAAATTAACATCAATTTGAAGAAAATAGTGGATTTTCAGTGAAATAATGAAGAAGAAAATATTTCCATGCTGAAATACCCGCACAATGCCTCACATGGATCCCCTTGTTGAGAGGCAAAGTCTCCAAATGAAACTCATTTAAGAGAACTGCACAAAACTTGGGAACCAAAATTATAGCAGAGAGGAAGGGTGGTTTGGGAGCACTCCAGCAGATAGGACATTTGTGAGATCTGGGTGAATTCCTTAACATTATTGCAGAATTCCTGCTTGAGCTTGGGTGAGCTGCTCGCCCTGCGCAGTTCCCACCTGTAACACTGACCTACCACGGCCTCTCCCCGGCCCAGCTCTCTTCTTCAGAGCAAAGAAAGACTCCCTCAAAACACATTAGCACAGTGCTCCTCAGAACAAACCGGCTTCATTTTGGAGGGGGAAGGTGGTCACCACCATAATTCAAGCAGCTGCTGAACACAGTGCAAACCCTTGCCCTGGTGTGAGTGGTGCCACACAGCCAGGAAACAGCCACAGTTCTCTTCTCTATCAACCCAAACCAATTCAACTGTTTTTTGTTTTTTTTCTGATGTCCCCCAGGCAATTTCAGCAGTGCACACTAATTCATACTGTGGTCACAGAGTAATTTTACCAGAAGCAGTGCGGGAGCCCCAGTTCTGCTGGGCCATCAACCCCACCCCAGAATGGCACCACAGCAAACGCTCCCCGAGGGACTGGGACCAAGGTGAGAAAACATCATGTGCTGCAGGAGTTCAGCAGGTAGCACGTGGGTGCTGCTGCAGCCTCCTCTGCTGTGGAAAGCTTTCAACATCGGTAGGTCCCGATATCAAGACTGATGAAGCTACAGGAGAGGTGTGGAAGCCAAAGGAGGCTCTTTGCAGACATGAGTTGCCCTTTTTACTGTTCTTTTAATACTCTGTCTGAGCATTACGTTAAGGCTTTTTTGATTCAGTCCAAAGCAAGAGGGAAAGCTGCCTGTAAGGTACTTGCTCTTGCTGAGCTGGAGAATATTTCAGAGAAGATCGAGGCCCAGAAGGCTAAACTCTGGGCACTGAAGGGCTGCATGAGAGAAACATGGGAAATCCAGTTGTACCCTAACAACTTCCAGGGACGGAACAAGCTCCTGCACACCTGGATGTGAAAGTTAGTATAATGTCCTCTAGGACCAGAAGGAATGTGAAGATAGACAATGAAATAAAGTTTTTAGGGAAAACACTAAGCACTGCAAATACACAAGCCCACTGTAAATAATGAGGCACTCAGCCAGCTCACTACGTCTCTATTTTCTTCCTTAAGCCAACTGCAGTGAATAGCAGGACGGTAAGATGATACTTTCAGATGAGAACAAAACAAAACCAAACCAACAAAAAAATTGCAGCCCTCCCAGGAAACACTGCATGTTTATGAAAAAACAAACCATTAAGGCTCTTGGGGAAATGGAATACTCTGGTTCCACCAATAGTGAGCAGGTAAGTAGGAGTGAGATCTAAAAGCTATGTAGGACACTGCAACAGAGCTGCAGCTCTTTCGGAGTCGAGTGCCAGTACTTACCTTCCCAGTTATGGTTTCAAATCAATCTCACATGCCCTATATTTACCTGTACTTGTGTTCTGGCCTCTCTCAGATTGCAGGATAGAAAGACTTTCTTTTCTTTTTTTTTTTTGTAAAGGGATGTCTAGACAGTTGTCTTCACATCAGACAAAAAGCGATCACATAGGAAATTCAAAGAAAAATTGATGTGGGCTGCTACAAAATAGAGGTATTCAGGATGAGGATGGAAGCTCTGTTCCCTGTCAAGGTTCCCAACGTGGGGCGAGTGGCCCACCTGCAAATGCCAACCAGATTTCACCATCCTAGCTTTGCTCCCAGGATGAAGAAATTCAAAGGAATCAAAGGAATCCTCCAATTTTCATCTCAGCTCCACTGAAACCAACGAAAGCTGCCCCATGTAAACAACTGCTGCATCACTGGGTGTGACACTGAACACCAAAATCACCCACACAGGACTCAGGTCACCACTGAAAGAGAAAATCCAATGGAAGAAAGTGTAATTCCCATCAATTTGTAGCAAATGAGTGGAAAACAGATATTAAATTGAGTTTATGCTCCTTCCCTCTATTAAACACACTTAAAAAATAGATCTTTGAATCACCTCGTGATTCATCACAGCATAACACGATGTATTGAGTGACCTATCTGGTTACATGGGCAGGTGACACATGAGTGGAGCAAAGTTTCAGTATCAAGAAAAAATTTGGCTGTGTCAATACAGTAGGTGTGAGCCTGATTCAATAATTTTCATAGTAACTATGCCTCTATGTGAACTAATTAAAAAGAATTTAGAAGTATTTTTAATTTTTTTGGAGCCACACCAACTAAACAAGAAGAGCTTTGGTATATATTTTATGTTCCATTTTTTCTTTTTCTGCCTCAGGCTGTATTACAATCAGGATGGGCAAAAACCTAAGTCTAGTTCATCAAAAATTGTCAAAGTTGTGCAGTGTATGAAATGGATGGATTTTTCAGTTTTTCTTTGTTCCTTTTTAATTTATATATTATGTAAAAATGTTCATCATATTTCCCTACAAAGGCAAATATCCATAGCCTTTGACAAGACTTTAAATGAAAAATCATACTACAGTAAAAAAAAAAAGTAAAGCATCCAGTTTAGAAGAAAAATGCACTTTAGTAATGTTTAAATTTTAGGTAAAAGCCCATTTCTCAGTTAAAATCTTTCCCCCCAAAAAAACCCAACCCTCTTTCTTTTTGCTTGTTATGCTTTCAAAATTCTAAAACCCACTTAGGAAACAAGAGAGGAAAGAATGAAGGAGAAAGAGGTTCAGACAAGAAATGTATCCACCCCCCTTCAAAAACTCTATCAATTTACACCGATTTCTCAAGCCAATGTAATTTATAGTGTTGATCTTAGAGATTCAAAATTCCTCTTTAAACATAACCTTAGTTAATGACGGAGAACTTGCAATTAATAATTATATGCTTATATCCCACAAGAAAGCTTTATTGTTTAGTTTGGTTTAATATGACCATTTTAAGGCAAAAACGATTACTGAATTGCTGCTGTCACCCAAATGACAATATTTTAAGAGACTCTAGGAATAACTCTTCCAGAAGCAATTGCTTCATCTTCTATAAAAAGTCATGCAAGGCATTCAGTAAGACAGTATTCATATCAGAGCAGCTGAAACTCCCAGGGCAAACATGAAAAGAGGATTCCTCATGAAGCTTTTAATGGTCCCATAACATTTTTTCTTGCCTCTTTTTTGGTTTTCAAATAATATATATAATTTTTTACTGCCAATAAAGTTTACTGGTATTTTCATGCCTAACGGTCACTCATGGTGGAAATCAGAGCAGGGATTAAGGAGGATGCTATTTTTATAGTTCTTCTGGCAGAAATTGCTTCTCTTCCATGCAAGGAAGCGAGCTGTGGCTGGCGTGCTCTGCTGCAACAGGTAAAGCATGACTACAGGAGACAAAACCAGAAAGCCTGGAGGAAGGACTTGGGCTTGGGGGCTGTTTTTTGTTCACCACGGTGTGCCACACAGGGCGAAAGTCATCCCTTTAACAAGAAACAAGAAAAAAATTAAGTACGCATCATGCACGCCTTGTTTGGAGAGCTGAAATGGGAGCTGAGTGGCAGGACAGCTTCCATTTCATCTGACTTGAGTCAAATCCAATTACTAAAAGAATTGCAAAATCTGAGTGATGGGCAGAAAATCCTCATTTCCTTGCAGTAACTCTGAGAGGGGCAGGCAGGGCAGCAGCCACTCACACAGCTCCATGTCAGGGGTGCCAATTACACCTCATTCTAAAAGTAAACTTAATAGGATTTCTGCTGGAAATGATCATTCTTGGAAGTCTCTAACTAAGCGGTGATATGATCATACCTATGCTCCCTTTGGCATTTTCCTTTGTCATATATTTGCTAAACTTCCTCAGTCTTGTGCAGCTGTTCCCATTCCCCAGCTACAGCAGGGCACTGTCTTAGCAGCAGCAACAACAACGACAAAACCCATCCAGTTATCTCAGGAGAATATGAAATGATCTAGTGTTTAGCACGTTTGAAATGTAAAGATCTGACCTACAAAACACACGGTGCGTAAGCCAAGGAACCACGACCAGGCGTGGAGGCGAGGACCCGGCAGCTGCGCCCGAGCGCCCGCCGCCGCTGCGCCACGGGCCAGCGCCCGGGCCGGGCCCTTCGGCCTGTGCGGCCCCGGTCCCTCGCAGGAGTTAATGCTCACCCGAGCCCGGACACGGGGGCAGCCCCGGTCAACACTGGGAGGCAGAGAGGAGCTGGGGTCGGAAATAAGTGGAATTCCTGAGCCGGTCGGAAAGGCTGGCGGCAGCGATCCCACAGACTGCGTGGAAGCAGGCGTGTTGCTTTGTTTACCTCAAGCTTTATTTTTTAAAGCACCGTGACAGCTCTGAGACTCGCTCCGTCTCAGACTAATCTATTTTCCCCTCAACACCTTGCAGCGAGCCGTCCGCCAGCTTCCCGTCCAGACCGGGGTCAGAAGCTCCCGCAGGGACGTGCGGCGGCTGAGCGCTGGGCGAGCCGGCCGGGAGCAGCGGGAGCAGCGGGAGCAGCGGGAGCAGCGGGAGCAGCGGGAGCAGCGGGAGCAGCGGGAGCAGCGGGAGCAGCGGGAGCAGCGGGAGCAGCGGGATCAGCGGGAGCAGCGGGATCAGCGGGAGCAGCGGGAGCAGCGGGATCAGTGGGAGCAGCGGGATCAGTGGGATCAGCGGGAGCAGCAGGATCAGCAGGAGCAGTGGGAGCAGTGGGATCAGCAGGAGCAGTGGGATCAGCAGGAGCAGCGGGAGCAGTGGGATCAGCAGGAGCAGCACAGTCTGACCCTCTGGTATCACCTCTCCATGCTCAGGAGCTCCAGGGACCTCGGCCTTGGCACTTGGCAGATTCCAAAACCCCCAGCGTGCTCCTCCAAGAAGTCCCACCTCCTCTGCGTGCAAGGCAGCAAGGCCTTGAGGAACCAGAGCAACTGAACTGAAAAACTGCTTTACTTACTTCACTTCTGTACAGGTTTGAAATGGGAGACTCCCATTTCTGCAAGGCTCTGTGCAAAATAAATTCCGAGGCACAACAATGATAATCTCGTTAAGCAACAAGGATTTGTGAGCCCTGTGTTCAGCTGGGTTTCTCTCATGAGCATTTTACCAATATTTCTAACACTAGAGATGAAAAAAGTCATGAGTGAGACTTCTTAAAGATCAGAAGTTTGTGAGCTTTTTCAACATCTCAATCCCCAAAGCTCCCTTGAAAATCACAAAGACAAGAAACTCGCTGGGGTTTTTTATATGAAAGCCGAGTCTTATGCAACATCTTAACTCTAGGTGCTGGGACTTTCCAAATAACACTAATTAAGGCAGTATTCATGATAAGATCCTGAGAAGTGATCCTACAATTTTTGTAGGATAAACAATAAAATTAAATTTTACTATAATTATGACTAGATGTGGGTCTTCAAAAACCTCACCAAAAAAATCCCTCATAAATGGGAATCCTTAACTTTTCCCAGTTTGTTTTCTATTTAGAGTGTAAATTTGCTTGGGCCGAATCTTTCCCTATTGTTTATACAGCACATGGAGATAGTGAACTTGTTGGGAAATTCTGGACATTGACATAAACCAAAACATACCAGTGTGCAGGGAATTTTATTTTGCATGTCAAAATACAGGTGGAAATTCCCTGATGGGGACTATCAGACTTATTATGCACATCCAACTGTCTATATGAGAGAAACTTTCTTTTTATGGAGGTTTTGGACTTAGCCAAGCACAACCAAGGCAAGATTCTTCCACTGCAAACAAATGGATCAAACAAAACAAATCTCTGCCTTTTGGGATTTTACAGACAACAAGGCTAGAAAAATGTGCTTGAAGCAGAAGTGTTTATGGCTCTTCTTGCACAGCTGACCCCCATTTCAGGAAAAAACATAAACAAAATAGGATGTAACTTGTGACAGGGATCTCTAACTATTAGCACAGCACACAGTTAACAGCTCACATTAACAGTTTAACTTGAAAAATCCTAACACGTCCCAGTGATGGGTACAAGGCAGACAGCAGGGCTTGCTAATTGGGTCATTCTTTACTAGACATCTTTGAGTGGTGGTTTGGGTTCTCTTAAAACTGCTGCCTAATGAAGCAATTCATGGTTAGCATCCCCTTGTCACTTCAAAAATAACTATTTCACATACAGTATTAACAAAATCTAAATTTATACCCAATAATTTTCTTCAATAGCTATGCAGACTCAGAGCAGTGATACTACCAGACCAGCTCCCTGGTCAGATTATACCAGGATAAAAGGCAGAAAAATAGAGCCAGCAGTTCATGGCATCAACATCCTCTCTGGTACAACAGCCCGAAAGAGATGAGAGTAGGGAGCAAAAGAAATTGGTAGCATTTAGGGGACAGAAAAGCCCATGAATGAAGTAAGGTCCTCTTCCAGGTCCTCTTCCAAATTTCAAGTCCTGAAGTAAGAGGAGCACAGACAATGCACTGCCACCACTGATGACACCCAGGGAGAGTCCCTCCTCAAGCTCCTCTCAACGCCTGGGTTTTGGGTGGGAGAATTCAGAGCATTTCCACCCCTCTCCGGTGTACATCTGTGTTTATTATTTTTTTGCCTGCACGACTGACAATGAGCAACCCTGTTCACATATTTTCTAAAAGAGAGAGCACAGTTTGTTTATGTGTCAGCTGTACGTGCCAGTCCTTAATATGTCTGGGGTGATAAGAAAATAAATGGACTTTCTATGTCATATTTAGATTCCCTTCCCATCCCTCACCAGTCCCCCAATGTGTTTGTCTCCTTTTTGCTCTCACAGGGGATTTGCAGCACACACAACATTCTGCCCTCACCTCTATTCACTCTAATGCTCAGAGGGCATTTTTTAAAGTATAGGATATTTTTTCAAGGACTTGACCATTTATCATCCCAATTGAAAAAGTTCTCAATGATTTCATGAGGATTGGCCCTTCATCAACAACTGAAACAGCTTTTACAGGCTGACCAGATTCTGCAACTTCAACCACTTCCTCACACAGAAGCAAAGGAAGAATTTCATCAGATTTAAGGCCTGCAGCAACTTTTATTCCTGGCACAGGAACCAGCCTGAAGGGAGCTAAAGGTCCCTAAGACATATTTATGAAACAGCTCAGGCTTTTTTCTGAGCATTCAATTCTCAGACCTGCAGCCTAAAGCCTGACAGGAGTGCACTTTCCCTCTATTGATTTTTTACACGTAAAATATGAAGAACCTGAAAAATGAAAATTCCCAGTCAGAAACCATCACGTCAAAAAACTGGCCCTGGTTTGCACCACACACTGCCCCACACATTGAGGCTCTTCTGCCTTTGATAGGGACTGACCAGAGCTGAGGAGTGCAGGACCTGGCCCAGCCCTCCTGGCACTCTGTGACACTGTCTGGAGCACAGTCAGAAATGCCTGTTGCACTGACATTCAGCTAAAGGAGAATTAAATGTCAGACATTCGATTTTCTCATCCTTAAGGAACTGCTCTAAAGGGGTGTCAAGCACATCCCTCTAGATTAAAGCAGACTAAGCATTTAGATGTCCACTCTTCCCTTACACTAACACAAGCATTAAGTCCAGTGTCAACCTCCAGGCTAACACCAACGTGAACGTGGTAAAAGAGAAATGCTCTGAATCAGCTTTTGAAAGTTACTTACAAGAGCCAGGATCTGGAGGGAAGGAAATTCAGCAAGCAAAGTTAATAAAAACATTCCCAGACTGTCATCTTAATTAGCTTCAGCACAATATTTAATGTGGTTGAACAGCATGGGATGGTTTGGGAAACTTAGCATCAACTGCAGCGGGCATGCAGCGCCTCAGCGAGAAAGGGATGAAATCTCTTTCTGGGACACAGCAAACTTGCTGGGAAATGATTTGTTTGCTGGGAAACAATATCTGGCCGCAGGATGAATCTGCTGCCCAGTTTTGGCTGGCAGAGGGGACTGAGGACAGCACTCATTCCTGCCTGGCATGGGATGCAGTCCTTTCCCCTCATGGCCCAGCACGGGGCACTGGGGAGAGCCTAAGAGAGTCCCCCACCCTAAAAGGGCTTTAAGTCTGGTAGGGGCAGATTAGAACACCTTTTAAATAGAAGGGGATCAAACTTGGGGCTCCCAGATTGGATCCCAGGCTCTAACCCAGTTAGTCATTGTAGAGAGCAAGTGCCAGCATTTCCTCCTTCTTGGGCAGCTTTGCAAATATTGGTTCTTCTGCCCCATATCCAACAGCCCAAAAGTGAAACATTTTGTGTGGGGTGGAGTGAAAAATGGAACATCCTTTTGGACACAAAGGAATTCACTTTTTGGTTGTCAAGCCAAAAAGTCATGCATGTGTACAGGGCATTACTGAAATATGCAAATTAATTTAAAAACTTTGAGCATTCAGACTAATAAATTGGCACTATTATCTCCCCTCTTGCAAATAGTATCAAATGATCTTTAACTGGTGAAAACTCTGTTTTTGTAAATGTAAATGTCAACCAAGAGTCCAACCCAAAATTGCCCCCAGATTCCTACAGAGACTTTGGAGGATCAGCTTTAAAGATCACTGCAGGACCAAAATCTTCATCTTATAAACTGGCCCCATTTCCTGAACATATCCAGGAGTGCTAAGCTCAAGCTATTTGTCATCTCCACAGTAATTTGAAAAATATGTTAAGAGAACCATTATATTAAATCAAGACTAAAATGGCTGAAAACTTCTGGGTGGGGGGAGGGGGAAGGAAAGTTATCACTGAACAGGAACACTAAATCCCTGCTACAGTAATTTCACAGCTCCATTTATGCTTTTGCACCATCTGAGTATCCTGGCCCCATGGCTGTTTCGAAGGAGGTCAAGGAACAAGTCTGAGAAGCTATGTACCCGTTTCCTAATAAGATTGCCTTGTCTCACATTTCTGCTGATTTCTTTCATACGTTCAAAGTTGTTACAGCAGCTCATAAAGAGAAAATAAAGATTAGACACCAGTCTTTGCCCTTGAGACCATCCCTGACCTCTGGTTTGCCATTTACATTTATTACAAAAGAGGCTGAAATGTTTTTGAGTCATGGAGAAGCATCTGATGGTTAGAGAGGGTTTTGCACCAATAATGCTCTGTTCGCCGGCTCTCCTCAGACAGAACTTTGCAAGGATATTGAAACTCCCTCAGTTGCAGGCAATAAACACAACTATGCCAAAGTTGGGAGGAGGAGATGGAGGGGGATGGTTCCTTGCACACCACTGTTTTCTTATCCATCTGGAATTAGGAAAGCACGCCTGGAAAGAAAGAGCCAACAGCTTTGGATAAGTCAGCCCAATTCCTCGGCTATGACATACTCCCTGCATGCACGCGCGAGAGAGAAAGCGAGTAACTCATTTGTCTGTATTCAGCCATTATTTAAAATAGAACAAATTAAAAGATTCACCATGGCAGTAGTAAAAGACTTTTTAAAGGATTTGCTAACCAGTCTGATCTGGGCTGAGGCCCCTCTTGCAAGAAGCAAAGCAGTCTTGCCTTCAAAATCGGATTTAAGAAGACTTGAGAGTGTTCACATCTGGTAAAATCTGACCCCAGATCAGTGCTTCCCTACTGGCTTGGGTCTTTGAAATCGATGGGAATCACACTGGAGACATAAGTGTGGTTAGCTGGGAATCACAGCAACGAGGGGGCAAGAGTGAGCTGCCGTGACTGATGAGCTCCTGAAAATAAACATCCTCTCCTACTTCCCTCCTTTCTGAAGTCAGTTGTCTTCATTTAGCTAGATCTAATTTGTCCTTGAAGAATAGCTATAGCTCTCTTTTACTCTGCCACTCACAAACTGCCCATTGCTACCACATGCTGCACTACAGCCTAGAGGAGAACGACAAACGTTTCCCATGAGCGTTCGTATATTCGTTTCAATTCAATTTAAATGTGAGCTTCATTATGACCTTGTTAGCACCCCCTCTCCTGTTTACTTTCCATTACCATTCAGCCTGTCAAACTTTATTAGCACAAATGACCATAGAAATTGTGAGCTGCTTGAGTTCTCGCAGTTTGAAACATATTTACTGGGTGAAATTCAATCTGTCCAGTAGGCCAAGGGAGCGCTGCTGTGCCCCAGCCTTCTGCTGACTTGCAAATTTTAGGAGTGTTCACAAGCAAAAGGTAAAGACAAGAATAAGTCTCTCTGAGTAAGGGAAAACAGGAAGGAGACACGTGACTGCCAGGCAGCAGCCCCAGGTACGCTCCTGCTCCACCACAGATGGGAGAAAATGTCAAAGGGAAGGAACTGATTCTCCCCCACCTCCATCGCCCATTAGACAGTTAGGGAGGAAAAACACCTCAAACACAATGATATTTATAAAGAGATAGAAAGTGGGGGGAAAAGTAAAATTAATAGTATGACTCAGGAGCTCTGCAAACCACCCAAGTATTTTGCATGCAGCCCACACCATCCCATCTGTCCCAGGAGGACACGACTTCTCGGGTGAACTCACTCTTCCCTTTAGTCTCAGCTAGATTTCTTGTCCCCAGAAGAATATTGTAACATATGGTTAACTTTTACTCATAATACCTAGTTCCCAATCTCACACAAAAACTTCCACAATATATGTCATTTTGACATGGATTTAAACATGATAAACAGTGTAATACAATCTCCAGCTGTTTGAACAATTCTGGTCATAAACTGCCTCACTGCACTGTCATCATGCTCGTTTCTGCAGTGAGCCTTTGTTCTCTTTTATTCCCTATATTGTTTCCCTTCCACTCCAAGACATTTTCAAAGAAAAATGCATAAATTCAAAGTTCAAATCAACATTCCCTTGGGTTCTTTATGCAAAAGAAAAGAAAAACCTCAATTTTAATTTTTATGAAAATCAGAGATGGACAAAAAAAATAATGTGGCTTCTTTTTTGAAATCTGGTCAGGCCATTCTGAAATATTAGGCGTAAGTTTTCCATAAATACTGGTAAAGAAGATTTCAAGAATGGAAGAAAACACAGTCTAGAAAAATTAACCATTCCAATATTTCAGTTCAAAATATCCAGGTCAATATTTAGTTCACTTTTATTAAAGAAAATTATAAGATCAAAAAAGCTTCTAAATACAACATCTTGTTTATTAATTTATTAATAACTCTCAGAAAAAAATTACTTTGGTTACAATCAATTGCCATGATTTCTTTTTTCAGTTTTTTTAGAGTAGCCTAGAAGACCAGAAAAAAAACCCTTCCCTTTTTATGTGCAGTTTTAGTAAAATAAACTTAACATCTAGCAGTGTTGATTAGAAGAGGTTAATACCCAGTGGCAGGCTGTTTTCTAAGCCCCATTTCTGGAGGTTCCTTGTGCTGGTCGGATATGAAACCCTACCTGCCCCTGCTCTAGTGACACACAGTCCTGGCAGAAAGCTCCTCTGCTCCGAATGCTCCTGGGATACTTGAAAATCCTGAGGAATATATATTTTCCTACTGTTCTTCTATGATGGCCCAGGATACACTGAAACACTGAAAGATGAGCCCTATAAAGACAAGCCCTGAGTCTACCACTGGCTGCACTTGCAGGAGGTTTATTAAAACCCTTTCCCATCGAGTTAAGCATTTCTTCAGTGCTCCAGCATAGCTGCAGAATGAATTTAAATTCCTCCCTGCCAACCCAGGTGTGGAGGAATATATTTTAATATCATAAGAAACACAGAGAAAAGGGAAAGGATTATTTCACTTCATTAGTGTGCTTTAAAAAGGGGAGATCTAAGATAAGGATGAAGGGAAATTTAGGGCAGGCTTAGGAACGAGTTCCCAAGGGAAACCGTGGAAGTCCCATCAACTGAGATGTTTAAAATTAAACTCAATAACGCACAAGAAAGTACATGGCACAAAACAACCCTGCATAGCAGTAGGATCAGCTGCATAAAGTGTCTCTTTTCACTCCTGGTTTCTGTTGCCTTCTCGCATTTGTGTCCAAGTATCCTGGGAGCATTTGCTCCCACACAGCATCACCCTCACTCCTCGAGCAGCCAGGGACAGCTCGTGATTTTAAGTGGTTTAGCTTCATGTTAAATTCCTATCTATAAACACAGATGGACACATTATTATAGGCTCATTTGTGCTGTGTAATAACTTACTCTGGGCTAGCTTGTAACTTTACACTTTGCTCCAAATGAAGATGATCACTGTCCCAGTGCTCAGCAGGGAAGAAGGAATTGGAGCCTCCCGCTCATTCGTGCCCTTTGATTTCCCTCTGGCAGCAAGGCATCATCTTGGGAACAGCCAGCAGGTCCCCAGGACAAGGCTTTCAGAGCTCACACTGCTCTAAGTCAGCAGAGGCTTGATGGCATCCCTGATGGCAGGGCCAGCGGCAAAGAAACCACAGGCAGGTGCCCGTGTGACTATCTTGTTCTTCTCACTGCACAGACTTGAGGCAAAACTGGTGTAGTTCTGATTTGCAAATATGATTGGGCTATTCCTCGTGTAAGAGAAAGAATTACCAAAATCAAATAGGTCAAAAACCATGTTGGCTCATGCCAGGAAAGCCATTAATATAACTAAATACTGTTAACAGAGAATAAGATAAAAATCACATGTCAGAGCTGGGGAGAGGAGGATTTGATTAAAGATGGCCTAACTGATTCAGCAGCAATTAAGGTTGCTCTTCAACTGGTGCAGTTCATTCCTGCCAGGAAGGAGGCACCGGCTCCAACTGTCTCACTTGCACCAGCCTTACACTGGTGAAAGCCATCACCTCTGCTCAGGCAGCTCCTCCCAGGCAGCTCAGCAGAGAGGAGCAGAATCCTGCCCCGAAAGGCCTGTGGCAATTGTACAGGATCGGATAAAACACCTCAGGAATGCAGCACTGAGTGGAGCACTAGGTAATGTTTTCATTTCCATCCTTGCCTTGCTCAATCCCAGCTTCCATTCAGACTACACAGTGGTTGGAGAGAGAGTTTTAAGATTAATTAGTTTAAAGGGCAGGAATTACATTCGCATTTTAATGACGTAGAAATGAATAATCTGAAGAGGGAGCAACAAACTGTGGGAAGGGCTGCTCCAGGTTTTCTGTTTACCAGATGGAAATAACCCTGGATTTTCTTACTAACTACCTCTCTGATTAGCTGGCAGCAACCTGGCAGACACCAAGGCTCCAGCCCTGCAGAGCACACAGATGCAGTGTGGGGGATCATTCGTACTGGGGTAGCAACTGGGGGCCCCAGTTAAGCTCACACCTGTCTGGGACTGCCCCACCATACAATGCCATAAATGACTGCAGGAGAAGTAGACAGCTCCTAATGCAGGAGACAGAGTGAAGCCATCTGCCACCTGCAAACTGTAGCTCCAACAGCCTCTTCCCCAGTACAGAACCCAGACCAGATTTGGGAAATGCATCAGAGGACCAGCGTGGATCACACCACTTCCCAGGGTAACCTATCTCATCCTGATGATGCTAAGAATGCTTTACAACTAATTATTAATTCCCAATGCACCTGCTAGGGAATTAATATTTTTATCTCCCATTTATCAATATGTTAACTGAGCTCGGGTCCATTAATATGTTGCAGAGATCAATGGCAGAGCCAGAAACAGAAGCCAAAATTCTGCTCCAGTGGGAGTTTGTTCATCAGATAAATAGGTGTTTGCACGTTTGTTTTATGCCTGCATAAATTAAGGGAGACAACATGCTTGCCTGAACTTTAACAATGAATCACTGCAAAAGCCTGGAAAGACCCAAAAAATTCCTTGTAAGAAAAAAAAACCAAACCTTTGTCCTAACACATGTTTACTCAGGGTGCTTCATTGTTCACATAAGTCATGTGCAGTGCAGCATCCATCCCAAAGATGAACAGTAACAAGGCTCGGCCTTGGGGACCGTCAGAGTTTTGATTTTTGCAAGGATAATCCCACAGATGAAGAGGCCATGGCTACCTGTCCATTGAATCTGGCAGAAGAATGTGCAGCTGCTAAAAGTGGCCAGGCACACACAGACACTGTTTTTCCCAAAGCAGCTGGCAAGAGCAAGGAAGCAAAGGGAGAGGAAGATCTCTGACACAGGGCAGCGAAGGGTCCACCTTGTGCTAACCACGGCAGCCAGGATCTCCTTGCAGTTTGCCCCTCTCAGCAGAGTGTGGAGCCCCCCCAGCAGCCCCAGAAAGTCAAACTAGGCTCCAGGGCCAGGGCCAGGGCTCCACCAGTTGCTAAACAGAGTTACATTCCAGTTTCCATCCAGTTTGAAACGTCCAACCCTTGTGTTTCTAGAGTGGAAAGTCCTGAGTGGAGCTGGTCTATTACTTCCTTCCTTACATTGCTGCACTGTAGGTCTGGACTGCTAAAATTGCACCCCACGAACACAGGACAAGAGGCTGTAGACAGCTGTTGTATCTTATTTGTGCCTTATTTCCAATCAGGCTCCTGCCTGAAACCTCAAAACCACAATATCAGCCTCTTGGAAATATGCAATAGCGACCAACAGGGTAGTGCTGCTTGTTTAAGACCAATAAAACATGAAATTGGACAAATGCCACCCACAGAGCTGATTTCTTCAGCATTTTCTACACAAAAACCTACCTACTGACTTCAGCAGGAATTGCAGATATGTATAGTTACAAATTCTGAATTACAGTTCCTAGAATTCAGAAACAAAAGCTCATATCCAGCACCAGAAATACAGTTTTGTGGTGGTGCAGGGAACCAACCTGCATGTTCACACCCCTGGCTTGTATGAGTAACTGGACAAACCAGCTGCCCCTTGCAGCTCATCCAGAGATCGGTTTCTCTTTAGACAAGAGAGTGGTGCCATCACATCTGCGGGGGGGGGTGGTTGGTTGGGGGTTTTTTTTAAGTATAGCTTGATTTTAGTTACACTACCACTCTTAGTCTTTGAAGAGAAATGATCACAAAGAGCCTGCAAAAAAACCTCAAGCACGACTGCCTGTTCCCTGGGGAGCTCTCTATCACAAGTATTGAATCTACTTGGAGAAATTAAGGGAACAGCAACTCTTTTGCTGCTCGTTGGCTCTCCCAGAAGAGCATCTCACCCTACAGCAACACCAAAGGATGGAGGGATGGGTGTGTATGGAATAGGGCCATCTGGTGATGGCAGCTGGAGCCATAGGCATGTGTTTCACATATGTATTTACATGATATATTTGGTGCATATTTACCACGACAGTTTGTACTGCAAGCAGTATTTCAATTTCTCCTTAGCTGCAGTGGCAGTCTTAAGGTAGGTCATGAGCAGATCTTAAGGAAATCATCTCACTCTACCACCAATTTTGGTTGTCGACAGACACTTCATGCTACAAAAGGTGCTGGCTTATATCGTCTCAAGGGTGCTCATTCCCTTTATAATATAATCAGTATTCCTTCAGAGAATAAGGCCCTACTGGGTGAGTACCTGAACATCAGCCCCAGGATTAAAAGAAGCAATTTTCAGCCAGCACAGACGTACACCCACACACACGACCTGAGGAAGAACAGTGGAGTGATCTGGAACAAAGGGAATCTGGCATGTACAAAGAGCAAGGACAGGAACAGCAGCTAAGTGAGCTGGGAGGACGTTCTAGGATGGCACAGAACACAGAACTGATGGTCATTAATCTCTGCAAGAGAGAGAGCTCTTCTTTTGTGCCATCTGTTTCTAATTACTGTCCCAACTCAGCTCTAGGCCTAAATTGCACAATTCAAACTCAATTCCAAACCACCCAAAGTGCTAAAGGTTTTGGAAGGCACAGGAATGGGAGTATCGGGCATAAATTGCAGAGTTTATGGTATTTACACAAGAGCACCCAATTAGTTCATGCGCAAGTGCCAAAACCATACACGTGAGCACCCACTGGGTCACACATGAGTGCAAAATTGCTTCACCCATGTACACCCAGCTAGTTTATGCAGGAATGCTCCAGCAGTTCATGCATGAGCACCCAATTAATGCATGAGTGCCCAATTAGTACACACACGAGTGCCCAATCAGTCTGTGCACAAGCAGCCAATTAATTTGTTCATAAGTGCACAATTAATTAATGCATGAGCACATGATTGGTTTGTGCATGCTGCCCAGCTGGTACATGCATGAGCAGCCAGTTAGTGGTACACAAGTGCCTAATCAGTGTCTGCTTGAATGTCATATCAGGTCATGCTTGAGCGCTCCAACACTTCATGCATGAGCACCCAAATAACTGAGGGATGTGTTTTATGCATGAGCACCCAATCAGCCCATGCACGAATGCCCATGCAATTTATGCTTGAGGACCCAAATATTCCGTGAACAAGCCACAGGCAGTTTGTGCATCAGCACCCCAATAACACATCCTGAGTGCTGCGTTGGGCAGGTTTCAGTAGCTGGGGCTGCAGTGATGCCTCTGCCAGGTGCTGAGCACAGCCTGTGCCCAGCCAGCTGCAAAACTGGTGAAAAAAACCCTAAATGCTCCAAAGCATCAGCCCATCAGAAGAACTCTCAGGATCTCGTAAGCCTCAGGATCAGCTGTAAGCATTTGAGAAATGTGGAGGGAGAGATGGCTGAGGAGATGTGGGGCTGGAGATGTGCTCTTGGAAGGAAGCAATCCATGTGCAAGGAGTGCATCTCAAGGGACTGGCTCCAGGACAATTCATAGGTATTTTTAACTTCCTTAATTCTGCATGTCTTTTACAGATGTGTCAGGAATGTCTCATCTGGAACCAGGAACAGAAGTTGCCTTAGAAGCTCTGAGCCAGCTACCTGTGATTTTGCAGCATGCCCATGAGAACCCAAATCCAGAGTAATGACTGTTAGCCTCTAGAGAAAAATCTCACTCTAACAAAATGTATTGGCTTAAGAAGAATAAAAGACAAAGCTCTACAGCCTATGCTACACAGGAGCTCAGAGAAGATGATATAATGACACAGAGCGGTCATAAAATCTACGATCTTATCGGTGCAACTTGCTTAGGTCTCTTAATCACTGGTAAGTCCAGCTTGCACAACTTTCCTTGCTCAGGCACAGAGAAAAACAAGGTGGTATGTATTAAGCCTTGCTCATGCCAATAAAAATGTACTACAGGAATGAATGCATTTATTAACTCTCAGCAGTGGTGCCAATGGTTTTGGCTCAACTACAGTTTCCTGGCCTTGGACACAGGGTCACAAATCTCTAAGACCGTTGAATCTTGCCCTGCAGTAAGTCTGAGCTGGAGCTGTCTGCCACAGGGGAGAGAAAGCAAAGCCTAGGCAGCCCTAAAACATAATCTTTTCAGCATACAAACAGAACAATTTAAACATTTGCAAGAGCAGGGGAAAGGCTGGCTTCAAGATGTTTTGGATCAGCTCTTTGCACTTACATGCAGTTGGATGCAGAGAAGGGCCAGCCAGAGCCCCCTGCCTGGGAGACCCTGCCACGGCCAGGAAGGGGAGGCTGTTCCCAAAAGCACACAGCAGAGCAGCCGTGATCCAAGCCCTTGCACAAGAACGGCAAGTGCAAGATTGCCTGTCAGGGAAGAGGAAGCCCACTTCTACCTGGCTGGAACCCAAACTCACAAAAGCGAGATTGTTTATTATTTACCAGAACCAGTAATTTCTTGATGTAACTGAAAAAAAAGCTACAAATTCAGTCCTTTCAGCATTCTATTCAGGAAATTACCATGGAAGGATGGCAACAAGTCCTTACTACCTAGAAAACAGCAAATGTGGGCATAAACGGGCATCATTATTATGTATTATTCCCAGCCACAACTGTCTCATAACTGTAAAAGCCTTGCCATTAACTTCAAGCACCTCCCTCCTCCTCTGCATGCCTGAGCTCTCCTTTGCCCAGGATAGGATGTATTTCTTCATTTCATTGCATATCCAGTGTCTAGAGAGATGAGAGGCAGATAACTCACTAGAGACTACTCATGCTCAAACCCAGCAAAAAAAAACATTTAGCATTTGCCCATGGCCAATCAAGCAGGGTCACGGTCAACCTGAGCATTCTGAATGTGCTCAGAAAGGTGTATCCCACACAATCACAGTGCTGGCACATCTCTGAAAGTGACTCACCCGAGTTCTTAGAAACACACATCTCAGTAAAAGACAACCAAAATTATGCTCCTAAGGTCCAAACACTCTAAACTGTACTTTTAAAAAGTCAATGCCTAATGATTCATGTCCGTAAGGCATCTCACTGGATCATATCCAACCAACAGCAAATGGCAGGCACAAGGAGTATGTCCTGGCAAATCTGGCCTGAAGCACCTCCTCTGAAAATGGGTCTTGGTCTCCAAAATCCTCAAGCTGTTACCAAGAAGGAATGCAAATACATTATTAGATTCTGAGGCAAAAAAAGACTATATGGCTGAAGAATTAGTGGGTTTGTGCAGAGGCATTGGAGAGACATAGCACATGCTGTAAGCACAATTCACCAAACAAGATTTACTGAGGCTCCTGCTCTTCTTTCAAACCAATCCTCTTTACAAGCTGAAGTCACTAACCTCATCACTAACCCTCCCATCCAGCCCCGAAGGACAGAATTAGCCAATTTTACTAGAAATCTTTCAGATTCAGATTTCATTTACACCTCTCTGTCAGTTCAAAATCAGGGACCCTTCCCATTGTCTGAACATACTCTGGCCACAGAAACAAGCAGCTTTACACTTCTACAAGAAGCCTAACAGCTTTTTCACTTCAAAAGTAAAATCCATAGATATTGAACATTTCTTCATGTGTTGAAATCCCTGCTGTTACTGCTGAAATTCAACCTATCAGAGTAGGCACTGAAGGAGACCATCAACAGTCTGTGGTTAAATCCTCAAGGGGAGGTAAGGACCTGAACACCTGTGAAAGCCTGGATTTATAGGTTTCAGCAGAATCTCTCTCTGCCCATAGTACTTTAAGATAAACATGAGCTGTATGAAAAGGTCCTGAACAGCCACCCTGCACCTTTTTCATAACACAGGTTTCTCCTTTTGTCCTCCCTGCCTGCATGGGAGGTTTTTCTGGGGAATCTGGCCAATAATACTGTGAGCTAGCGACAGCATATTTTGGACAGAGCAATATTAGCTAGGAAAAAAAAATCAAAATTAAGAAAAGCACATGTAATTAGGCTAGGATGTGATGTCATCAGTGATACAAAGCATCATTAAATATATTTGACCCAGCTAATGAATTGCAGGCTAGTTTTACAGACATGGATAATCTTGACATAACTAAATGATACAAATCACTGGCATTAATTCTGAGAATGTCAGTGAGTTTCCACATGAAACAGGAAAAAAAGGATGTTGCAAGAAAATCGGCAGGATGATTTAGGAGCCTGTTGTCTTGATTGATTTTCAAGCAGAGTTTTGCAATTAGGCAAGAGGATGCCCCGTTCCATGTAGACTTAATGTGCAGACTCAGTGGTTGAGAAATAACACGTCCTAGAAAGAGAGGTTCAGCTCACTGTGTGCAGATGGGACAGAGCCCACACTGCTACTCCCTCGCAAGACAAACCAGCCACATCCACATCACGCACACAGGGAGCTCCTCTGTGGTCCTGAGCACTTGCCTGGCCCCAACTTCCACAGCATCTAATCCCCACTTTGCCTTGAAATACACTCCAGATGCACTGATCCCCATGATAGTGCTGCAGGGTGGAAAATACTTTCATAGCCATTTTACAGATATTAAAGGGAGGCATCAAGACATAAATTAACTCACCAAAAGTCACAGGAGAAACCTGTGGAATACCAGGGAACTGAACAGAGGTTTTCCACACTTCAGATCACTGTCAAGAGTTTGTACTTCTCTTCAGAGCTATTTCTTGAAAGATGTCTTGGCTGTAGCTGTTGAATTCTCTCCTTATCATAACAACTGATTTGTTTGTAGAGAGATGATGCATGTGTGTAAAATGTGCCCATAAACCATGATGAGGTTATTTCATTTTCAAACAGACACTCCAAACATTCCAGAGTTAAAAATAAAAGTAGCATTTAGCTCTACAGGGCATGTTTTCTGTTCCAGACAAGGTTAGTTCTGCTCTTGTTTTAAGAAAGTAATAATTTATTTTTTTTACCATTCATATACCAGGTGTTTCTAAGGGTGTGTTTGGCCCCAGATCAGCTCTGGATCAAGCAGCAGCACAACACATCCTTGCTGGCAAATTAATCTCTACACATTTGGGAGCTACAGACTGGATGAACCATAAATATCCTTCAATGTGAGTGCCTGGACTCTTCTCCAGGTCTGTTCCAAAGCAGGTAACAAGTGAGGTCACTGAACAGTACAGAATAAAAGTTTGTGTGGGGCTGGAATATGTTAAGCTTTACACTGAGACATTAGGATTTGTTCTTCCAGTGCACCTGGGCTCTTCTCAAAGCATCAGCCAAGGAACAAAGCAAGGAAAAGGCTCAGCACCTGCCTCCAGGCAGGTAGAGCTGCCAGGCTGGGTGGGCAGAGGGACACAGGATATTCCATGTTACAGCCACATACACAGACGAGCTCCCAGGGCTGTCACCAGTTGGGCACAACCATTCTCAGCCGCTGTGTGGCCCGTCCTCTTTGCTGAGTATTTTGCTTTTCTCAAGAAAGGATCCACACGAGCTTGAAATTATGCAAAAAGCAGCTCAGAAAGGAAAGGCAGGAGTGAAACTGATGATTCCCAGCTCTACCATCCCACTCTGTTTCAGATCCCGAAGAAGGATCCGAAGAAGAAAGCAGAACTATCTCCAACACAGGCAGTAGTTTAAAACCCCATTACAATCCATGCAAATTTCCAGAAAAAGATAAATCTGCTTTACACTGACATATCTTTCTTAACAAAGCTAGCTGAAGTAAACTGGATGTGTTTCTTAGTATATATTATCTGACCAATGTACCAGTACTATTTATTGCTTTTCAAGGCACGTAGTGGGTATTATATCAAATGCCTCCATAAGGCATTGGGAAGAGAGCTTTTATTTCCACTTCTCAAACTCTCTGTACGGGGCAGGTCTTTGGAAAAGAAAACATCGGTGAGAAGCAAAATACTTGTCAGAAGGAAGAAAATCACACTCTCAGACTTTACTAAATCAGCTTTTATCAGAGCAAACTTTCTTCTACAAAGAAATATTCACAGCTCTGGGAAAGGAAATACACTTATCAGATCAGTGCTGTTTGCATAGGAAATGAAAAACGGTGACTGTTTATAACTTAAAGTGTTTTTAATGAACTTAACTGCTGTATTTTAGTCTGGGAGGAAGAGTAAAAGTGCTTAGGAAAACAAGCAGCATAACCGAGATTATGAGATCTGGTCGCTGCCCTGGAACCACTCTCTGGAGCTGGGATTCTTTCGCTGCCTTTGCCAGTCCTGTTTTATGGCATGTGGGATAATTGCAGCCTGGCAGAGAAGGAACACGCCTTTTGCCAAATGTGAAAGTGAGCTCCTAGCACCTGTGTCACCTCCCTGTGGGATTCAGTAAAACTCGTGACTCAACCAGCAAGCACTTGCCACCAGCCTGTTCACTGGTTAGCTTTCCCGTGGGTCTCTTACACGACAATCTCTGAAGACAGCAAAGCACGCTCCCTCTCTTCTGCTTCTGTGGCTACAGCCGGGGTGTGCTGCAGGTAACAGTGCAGATGAATCCAAGTCTGAAACCACTTAAAGGCAGCGAGTTAGAACAAGAATCTGGGAGTGTAACAATTTCATTAATCATCTTCATTATCTTGGCACACATCAGGAACTTATTAGCAAAACTTAGGAGCTAAGCAAAGGGGTATGAATACTCAAAAAACTGCAATTAAAAAAGGACAACACACACCCAAAGAAAGATCAAATGAACACTAATCTGTTAAAAAAGGAAAGAATAATACAAAATATTGGAGAATAGGTCCTTATCACCAATATGTACCACACAGACAGATCCTTCTGCCTCCGCAGAGCCCAAACAGGTTTCACTGCTCCCCAACAGTTGCAGGGCTGGAGCTGGAAGGCTTTGGGAATCAGGTACACAAACAGGCAGTGACTGACCAGACTGACCATGAAGTAGTGTAACCCAGGCAGAGAGGGCAGCTGGGTCCACCTGTAGTGGGCTTTCCATCAAGTCTGGGACCTCAGCATGTTTCCAGGTTGCCAACATGTCCTTAAACACAGGCCTCTATAATAAATGCACTTACAGATTGCAGGAAAAATCCAGCCTCTGCACTCCTCAGAGTGACTGACAGCTGGAAATGGATTCAAGATATCTCCAACAGGATTTTCTGGAAAGAGAGGTTCCTAGACACGTGTTAGGAAACAGATCTCTCACATAGTACATAAAATCCTGCAAATTTGGATAAGGTAGCAAAACAACCACTTGGGGACTTGCATTTGGTTTTTTTCAAGATGCAGTTTAAAACACTATTCTTGGTAAATTTCACAAGTGAAGAAAAAGTCAGAGTATAAGCCTGGCTTTAGCACAGAGAAACCAAGGCCTGTCTGGGTTTACATGGAAAAACTGAGACTTGATAAAACACTGACCTCTGAGGAGTCTCAAGGTATTTCAGTGGCAGACACTGAACTCTGGACAGCCCATTTTGTTGTGAAAACACCAGGCAACAATTTGGCTGAGCTATGCTGACACAAGCTACATCTGGCATTTCTAAACATTGCAAAAATTTCCTTTGAATGCCAAGTGACTGGTGCTGCAAGGACTTCTGAAAGCCCATAGCAAAAGGACCCCTTTACCTTTCACATGACAGTACCACTGGAGAATGGAAAGGTGCCTCCCCACAACACACTGAAGTAAAAGTGGAATGAGGATATTCCCAGCAACACAAGGCTGAGACACAAGGCAGTCTCCTATTGGGATTTCAAGCACAGGCCATCATCTGTCTTTTGGAAAATAACAGGGTTCCCATTCAGTTCAAAAGGGGGAGAGCAGGCACCCCTCAAACTGTGTTCCTTAACGACAACTGCTGAAAATTTCACTTTTTAGAAAAAAACTTCAGGGCACCATTTGGGCTGCTTTTGATTAAGATAAATCCAGACCTCCAAAGTGAAAATAGAACAGCAGAGGACATCTAAATCAGCTCACATGTAGAGACAATTAAAAAGAAAGACAACTCCCATTCTGCCTCATCCTCCTCCAAGCACCCAACAAGTGAAATGCTTAAACAGTTCAGATCTAACCTCATTTTTAAACTCATACCAGTTTACATCACCTTGGGGGTATATAAAATGGCCTAAGTATGAGTATAAATAATTATGTGTAATCAAGAATTCAGGCTCCCTTTGCCTGAGGTGGAAAAAAACCCATGCTCATTCCAAATCCAAATTCATTTTGGAAATGAATTTTCATGACTGATCAGCGTATCTGCTAATCAACATATCTACAGTCTAGCCTCATAGCATGAATGCCAAGAACAGACGGTACTGATGACAAAAGATGATACAATTTGCATGTTCGTTGAATTTATCAGAGTATGACGGATACCCTGTGCCCCGGGCAGATAATTAAATGTGATTGATTGGGGTTGGAATGGACCAAGCTGAAATCCATTTCAGAAATGTGTTTCTTCTCCAAAGGAATAGCCGAGAGCAGTGACCAAGTCCCTAACACACAGTCTTTTCATTCACTGCAGAATTTCAAGGTTGTTCTGCTCAGTCAGAGAGCCACAGGACCACCTGTTCTACCTGAAAACAGCAGGTCATGGCTGTGGATGTGAGCTCTGAAGATGCAGTTGCAGAGCATCCTTTGGTGATGATCACAATGCCTCTCACCACTGGCTCTGACCTCTGATGGACCCTGCCATGACAAGGCCACCTGACATACTTCTGACTCAGCTCCTGGAATCTCTTTGCCTCGCGTGTTGGAATAAAACTGGGGTTGTTTCAGAACGCGATGGGTAAGCCCTACAGACCCTCACTGCTGCACTAGCCCTGATCTCCCTCAATCCCTGATCTCAGCTTCATGCCAATAAGGTTCAATTATTGCATTTAAAACTCCTAGCACAGATCCTTCAGAGCCTTTTAGCCTAAACCCTTGGCAGAGAATTGTTTAGAATGAGGTGATGGCTGTAAAGAGGGCCTGGATGTGCCTTAGTTTCCCCAACAGCACTATGACAGTGATACCCTGCAATGGGTTTGCAGCCCTCATCTGTCAGAACCAGTTTCTCCATCCATTAAATCACTGGAAGTGTCAGCCCATGGAAGCACACAAGTGTTTTGTACAACTAGAACTCAGCAAGGAAGCAGGCAGGTTTCTAAATACAGTCAGAGCTTGCAACCAAGGAACCATAAAGACAGATACCTCAGATATCTCTAACATAAACCTTAGCAATTTTGCATAAGCATGTAGAATCATTAGCAGTTGCCAAAAGCATCTGAGCTCTCATGTAGCCACTATCAATGATTAATTAGGATTTAGAATCTGGCCTTTCTTACTACTTCCCAGTCCAATTATCTTCTTGTTAAAATGGATTAGTTCACAGCTGGAAGGTTCTTGTTTAGGTTACATCCACTTAGGGATGTACTATTTTCTAGACACTACTGAGGATGAGGAATAGCTGGAGAGAGAATATATAGATCAACTTTTGTGTTGCCACCTCTTGCCCAGCCCTTACTTTCTGCAGCCTCACTGAAGAAAAAAAAATCAAAAACCCAAACACGAGACAACATTTCAAGAGTGACCTAGTTAGTTACTGTAGGTTTGGATCCTTCACATTCTTGGCACCCAGCATTTGCAACTGCATACATGAAAACCAGCTCACAGAAACATAGATTATTTTTCCCATAGCACTTCAAAATAAGATAAAGGTTGAATGCAGCCTGGAAATTCACACTGGATGAATCCTTCTATCTGCAATCTTCAGGCTGTAAATAGGAAAATTATTGTTTAAAGGGAAGAAATAACCCAACTGTGGTGGTCTGCTGTTTGTGCCTGTGTTTGCATGCAGTACAAGATGACTGCAGAAGTAAATTAACACCTACTAATTATTTAAATCTAGAAATGGAAACACGGCACCTACTGGCCTAATTCCCATTTTTATCTACTCCCTGGAAATATTATACTGGGAACTTCAGCACCAGTAACTCTCGCAGCAAACTGAATGCTAAGGTACATGATCTGTAACGGTGGGCTCTGGCCACTTGGCTGGTTATGGCAAGTACTGAGACACGACAAACCTTCCTTCCTGGCTCTTCATTCTCATCCACTGACCTCAGATCTTGTAACATATTTGCTACCTAAAGTCACCTGTTATTCAGTAGCAAGGATTAGCAGCTGCAGCGAAAACCTGTGGGCCCTGATGTCAGACCTGAGTGCAGAGGCACCACGCTCGGAAACGAAAAATTTCTAGTTCAATTTACAGTAGAGACGATTTAAGCAAACACCCCGGATCTGAAAATCCCAAGTGGACAGGAGGAGCGGGCTCAGCACATGCCCCTCACACCAAATTGCTGGCCACTACCCCATCCCTACAAGCACATCCAGGCAGCTGCACACATGCCCTTTAAACTGGCAATTCTAAAAAAGAAAAGCTCTCCCCGACAATCCTGGCTCTGCACAGAATCTGCTGTTGGCTTCTCTAGCTGAGCACGCTGCTGCATATCCACTTGGCACAGCCAAAGGAAAGTGCACTTTATCCCGCATCCGTCAGCATCGGTGACAAGCAGATTCCACATAAGGGCATGAAACAGCACATATCAGGGACAAGGTACTCGTAAGAAATGTGAGAGATTTAAACAAGAATTTCCATCTTTGCACTTCTGCCCTGGGAGAATGGACTTGAGGTGCTCCTCAGGAAGAGGAAAGACTTTTCCAGAACTGCCAGAGAAACTTCTACGGAGTGGAAGCAAATTTTCCTCTCTTTGCACAGTTTCTAACACACTTAGAACTGCTATGAGCAGTGCTGAGCCTTCTGCATCTCATCTGAGATCTCATTCACATCAGAAATCTCTGCAAAGAAATGCAAGCTCCCCTGTTCCCAGAGGAAGAAGTTCAAATAAAACAGCAGCACCTCAAGCTGAAGAGGAAGCTTTTAAAGGCCAAGGTCAGGTACAGTCTGAGCAAAGTGGACGGCAAGGGCCTAGGTTCTGGGACAGTGCTTGAGTTGCGCTCCTGAGCTCTGCTGCCAAAATGTAGGGTCTGGAGCAGCCCAGCCTGGGAAACAGGTCTCCCAACACTGTTCTGAGAATCAAATCCATGCTGTAAAGTCCTTAATGCTGTCATACAGAAATCTCTTTGAAACAGCCGATAATTATTAAACTACTACAAAAGCCAATAGTTACTTTTCCATGGCTCACTTCTCCCTTTATAGATAAAGGGCAAAAAAAATGTAAAATACCTTACTGATTAAATTCAAGTATTTGCAAAGGCATGTGTGTTTGTCCACATACATGAACACTGCTGGCTGCCTTTCCTTTCAATTCCCAGGCAATTCCACAAGTTCTTAAATCCCCTTTGGCTAATCAGTTCAGACTATATATGGGCAGTCCATTTCTGGAGTAACAGATGCTCCTAATTTAACCTTCAACATCACGCCTAGAAATTGTCCCATTTGGCTGCCAGAGTCCCTAATTTGGAGCAGTGCCTGTCAGAACAGGGATGGTCACGGAGCGCGCTTCAGAGCCGCTCTGCCATTCAGAACAATGTGAACTATTCAAAAGGAAAAATAAAATAATCAAGCCAGAATCAGTGCTCAGTAACACATGCTGCAGGGAGAGGGCAAAGCTGCAACAACTCAGCAAGAGCTGGAATTCAGGCAGGGGAGAAGAATCAAAAATAGTTTATTAGTGAATCAGAGACATAGAAGGAGAGACAGTGAGCAATGGAACAGCACGTGGAGGAGGAGCTCTGCTGGAAAATAAATGCACACATTATCATGGACAGAAAATAGAAGAAGTCTGAAATAGAGCTAGTCCAAAACAAATATTTCTGTGAATAGAAACATTTTAAAATCATTTTCTTCCTACTGCGTCCACAGAGTTCTTTTTGTATTTGCAATATGTGACAGTTCTAGCAAATAATGTTGTAAGTAGGAATGTTGTAAACAAGAGCATATTAATCATATGTTGGCATATACGCAAAGAATTCACATACAAAAGCATTTTCACTGAAATCCTAGAGTTACGCTCATCCAATCCAAAAAGAGAAACAAAATCACATGTGTAAAGTGAAACAGCAGGTTATTTGAATTCAAAATACAGCATTGCCAACTCCAGTCATTCAGATATCATCAATGAAAACCTCTGCTTCCCAGTTTTCTCATGGAAGCTGATATTGATGAATTGAAAGAGCACACTCACTAAACAGTGAGGCACAGACAAATGTGGTCAAACACTTGTGTGTCTTTTTCCAACAATTATATCAGCAGGTTTCTCCCAACAAAACCGTCTGCCACCCCAGAGAGGTAGGTGCAGAAAGGAGGAATGAATTTGCCTAAAAAGGCATGCTAGAAATATCATTTACAAAACACAGATGAGTTTAGCAACAGCTGGAGCCCAGTTACTGGAAAGCAAATGGAGATCTTGGATGAGATATTCCTTGAGACAGTTTGAGTCACTGTCCCAGTATCTGATCCCAGTGGTCTTCAGAGTATGTGGAATTGATGTCACATTGTCTTTAAAGTAAGGCAATGGCAGCCAGGCAGTTACAATTAGAGACATATTAGCAGCCATGTGTCCCCTAATGAACATGAAGAAAACATTTTTGAAGCAATTTGCAGGTTATTCTAGGTGGGAATTGAAATGAAAACATTGATTTACTTTACGAGGAATCACTGAATTATGCACCGGTCTCAAGATATCAAGGTGCAGTAATTAAAGATTTTACACCTGCAGCAATTCCATCTTGGAAAGGCTCACTTTAACTGAGAGCAGGTGCATTTCTCAGCTTATTCTAAAACAAAGAGTTGATCCAGAGTTATGAAAAACATAGGCCCTTTTTGGAACAAAGTCCGATTAAAAAAGAAATGAAAACCAGCAATGTTCAGTCTAAACCTTTACTCAGATCTGGCTCTTTTTGGAGTTCTCTGTCACTCAGGTCCAGTCCCAGCTGAGGCTCTCTGGAGAGTCACTCTCATCTCTTTGGGGTACATAAACTAACAGGAGCTGAATGCAGCTGAACTCCTCCTGTGCACATTGCCAGTGAAACCCCTTGAAAAGGAGAAAAATGTGTTTATTAATTTGTTCATTAAGTTTGTTTTGATTTCCTCAGATTATTTGGTTCCACATTTAACAGAAGTGGTGGAGACTTGAAAATATTAAGTGAGTCATATACTGCAGGTTTTATTTGCTTCTACATTTTTATATATAAATAGTAAAAAAAGCAATTTTTAGTATTTATTTCTCAACACAGATAAGGGAGTTACCATGGCTACCAGTCTCCAGTAACATGGTTTAAAAGGACAAAAAAAGGAAACCAGACTGGAGCTTGAAATAATCAGGTTTCTCTGCCCAATACACACACCATGCGTGTTATGATAGGAACGGGGGACTAAAATCAGACAGGCTGGAAAAATACAACACTGAAAACAAAAACAAGGAAAAGGAGTCAAAAAGGTATGTGAGCCATGCACGGAACTTCAGATTCAATATATTTTCAAGTACACAGAACACCTCAGCAGGACGTAAGCAGCTCTGGCTTTGAAGCAAACACAATAAAGTCCCTGAAAAAAAATTATAGAAAACTACTTCCTAAGGAGGTTAATGCAGCTCCACGGGCAGTGCACACAGCCCAGTCCCTGGGATGAATGTCCATTTTAATGCCCAGGTACAAAGATTAAACACTGCCCATCTCCTGACCTGTTGTGAGCAACATGGAAAATTTCTCATCATGTTCATGCCCTTGTTCCTCTCCCCCCGCAAGGAAAAACACGGATAAAACCCACTTCCCAGTGCTGTAAACATATGCTGGAAGTTCTTGGTATTGCTCTGCCCAGATGCCCTGGCAATGAAGACAACAAGCATGACTTGCTTCTTCCAGAGTTTTTTCACCCTTCTGTTTTTATTACAGAGATGAGTTTAATGGTCTTCAAATACGGAAATCTGATGCTTCACACACTTGAGTTTCTGATGTACTGAAGGCTTTAGACAGATGTTTGAGCTATTTTATTGATATGGTATAAAGGACTCTTTGCATACCAGACTTTCACCAAGAACAGGCAAAGATATATTTTTATCTTTCAAAAGCTGAGCAAAGGAAGAGTTAAATAAAGGCCTGAGAAGAATGTGTGAAGGTGATTCATTTTATATTGATACACACACTGTTCACAAAACTGTAGACTCATCTAAACAGTGTAATATATTTAGAGGAGGAAAAAATTACTTGGCTGCACATGATGATGCACTTTCCAATTCACTGTCATCTGAACAAGCTGAGTGTAGTGATCATTTATTGAGAAAAAGTAATTTATGCATATACGATTGGGACTTTAAATCATAAATATAGCTGTGGGACTTAGATTTTTTCAAAATTATCTTTTTTCCTCTCCCCCTCTCAGCTCCATTAATACCACCCTTATATTCTCTTACTACTGATATCAAGTATTTAGAAGACATTGGCCCATCCAGCAACAGGCCCCTTTGTGTACACTTTGTCTGAACACTGCTCAGTGGCAGTGGGGAAGGCCTGGTCCTTTCACAAGATCTGCCTCCTAATTTGTCTCATTCTGAATTTTCTCATTACTTTAAATCACATGAGCAAGAAACAACAAGATGCCCCCTTGGCAATGCCAGCAGCATCAGCAAATTTTAACAATAGTTTGTTTGTCTGCTTTTCAACCTCATGATGGCCTCTGGGTTTTTGACTCAAGAGCTTGATATTTGTTGGAAATTCTGTAGTGCCAGAAGCATATTCTTTGTTGTGGAAGAGTTAGAAGTATGAGTTGTTTTCAAAAGCAACACAAAAATATCTCTCTGAAGACGAGGGGACAGATTTTTTACATATTTAAATTTGAAAAGGTCCTAATTATACAAATAAAATATATTTTTCTGTCCCCCACTAATTTATCCCCACATGCCCCTCAGGCACAGCCCAATGAACTGCAGCAGCATTGCAGCCTGTGCAATGAAGCAATTTTTCCTCCTGCTCCTGAAGCAGTGCCTTGTGCAGCGATGTGACAGTTCAAAGTGTGCATGTTACTTTAATGAAATATCATGATAGCTCGTTAAAGAGGATGGCAACGGAATTGCGAATTCTCTCCTGTTCCCAAGTTATGTATACAAATGAATGCTCACTTTCCTTCACAAGGTACAGGCAGAGTTCAGCTGAGACAGATGTCTGCTGCATCAATTGTGCTAACAACCACCTCTGACAGGCAGCCCCAGGATAAGGCTCTGATTACCACAGCTAGACCCAGCTTATGGGTCACTGGGGAATTATGATTAGACCATATACATTTTTCTTAGAAGGCAGAAAAACAGGATAGGATGAGTAAGTTCTGGCTCACTAGAAGCTTTTTTTTTTCTTTACTCAGGATGGAGATGCTCAGGTTCCTAATGAATAATATTTTGTAAATGGCTTAACATGGATGGAGGAAGGGGGAGGGATAAAAAGCAGCAGACAAGAAAAGCAGGTAGTGCAGACTTGCAGACTGCGTTCTGCAAAGCTTTCAGGAAAACAGCATGGGGATTGGCTTTGGCAGAATGAGACACACAGACAAAGCACCTCAACAGCCCACAGCTCAACCAGAAAGGATGCAGAGATGTGCAAACACTGCACAGGAAAGTTTTCAGAATACAAGTCCCGGTAGCTGGCAAGCCTGTTCTTCCAGTTCCCTATGCCGCTCTGGAGAGCTTCTCCAGGAAGTTCCTGCGCTTGCAGGAACAAGACCTTGAATTGCCAGGGCTGAAAGCCTGAGCTTACCGTGAACCACCCTCCTACACTGCTGTTTCTCTGCAGATTTGCAGCGAGGCTAATGAGAAATGCACAGTGAGGAAACATTGCTCCTCTGCACTGTGTCAGTGAGTCCCTGGGTGCTTTTGGCCTCACTCCTGATGAGCCACCCAACCACAGGATCAAAATCCAAAGTCAGAAAGGACACATCAAGCCCTTCACTTCTTGAAGTGCATCAAAAGGGGAAAACAATCTCTGCTGCAGCCCTATGAGGCATTTCTCTGCCTAGAAAGGTCTCTGAGACTTTCCTTATCTGAAGAAACTGCAGAGTTCAATAAGCATCTTGTAAGCACCACAGTGGGCTGGAGAGGACAAACATATGCATTGGCTTATTCCTTGCTATACTACCAGCTTCATGTGGGATCTTAGCAACTCATCAGCCTCTTCTGGACCTCACTGCCCAACTCACATTTTAAAAAGTCTCTGCTATCTACACAGACAGGCAAGATCAAATGATCCAGAACTTTACAATTTTAAAGTTTCCCAACTCTATTTTATATCAGCAAGGAATGTGGTTCAGCATTTCTGCTGGAATAAATAGTTCACTGTTGTTTCAAACGAAATAGTTGTAAAAGAGAAGTTAAGAGAGTAAGAAGACCTTTAATTTAAATATGAGATGTTCAAATGCTTAAAACCTGGCATGAGGGACATGGTTTAACCCTTTACCCAAGGAGGTACCTAGGAAAAGCCTCCACAACCAAAAGAAAATGGCCTGAGAGAAGAAAATACCAGCAAAAGTGCCTGAGGCCAGTTGTGTCTTTTAGAAGCCCCTTGGTCATCTATTCTTCCATCCCCAACAGAACAAAGGAAAATCCTGAAGGGGAAAGATCATAGTCGTTCACCAGATTTACCATAAGAGACATAACCGAACTGAAGATAAATCACCACCGTCCTTATCACACAGATCAAGAAAAGCATTTGACAGCCTGCAGCAGGTTCATTCTGGAATACCTTGAAGCACTCTGCCCTGCCAAAGAGAACCAGGAATGTCCTCCAGGCTTCCTGTGGAGATGCAGCACGTGCAGTTGCACAGCAGGGGCTGGAGCACTGGGTAAGGTGATCCCATGCCAGCCTGGCACTGCCCCGTGGCTCCCCCAGAAGCAGAGCAGAGACAAACACAGCTGGCACCACGCACCTGCCCTGCTCTGGGATGGCTTTGTCAGAGGTGCTGTCCTGCCCTCAGGGTCGATTTGAAGCGTTCCCTCTGTCTCCTGACAGACCTCTGGGATTTAAGGGTTCTGCGAGCACTTGGCGCGTGAGGAGCAAACCTTCCTGTAGACTCATTCATTCCTTACAAACGGACATTTCCCATGTGTGAATCCAGCACTTGGTGGGCTCTTTCAACATGGTAAGTTTGTGCCAACCATCCCATGAATGCTGTAGGATTTAATAGAGATTTAATGCAGTGGCATTATTATGAAAAAAAAGTAGGAAGACTAGCATTTCATACCCATTCAGTTTCTCTTTAAATCAAGCTAATGAGTCAATTAATAATAAAGAGTAAAGGAGAGCTTGATGTACCACACTACTCTGCAGGTTACATTTAGCTGCAAACAGAATAGAAACCATGATAGAAAATAATGCCAAGACCATGCAGGAAGGGAAAGAGCAAAGGAAGGGATGAGAGGAGTAAATTTTCAGGGTTTTGGTTTTTGTAACCTGCCATTTTCCAGTCAGGCCACACTAGGATGGAGAGTGCACCGATCACCCACTTTGGGTACAAACCAGTCATTTGTGGAACAATCTTTTTCTGGCTTTATTTGGACATATCCTCACTACCTCTTCCACTTTCCTGCTGAGTCTGTCCCCTCCTCTGAGGTACTTGTGACACTTGGCTTCTACAGCCTACATCAGAAAATAGAAAAAAACCCAAACTTTTCTACAATACTTGGTGAACACTAAAAAGGGTTTGCTTCACTAAATTCTCAAAAGTTGTCAACATTTTGCTTCAAAATTACATGCTCTAAGATCTAGCTTGTTTTTCTGGGCATAAATTTTCTTTTTTTTTAAATGGGATTGCTAAAATAAAGCACTTTATTAATTTGTTTCTTTCAGTAGAAAAAACAGGGAGGGGAGCTGTATCCCAGAAGATTTCTTTGCTTGTTTGTTTGAGCACTGATACATACCAACTTCCACCAGTACGTTAGTGCTGGCTGAATAGAAGTGGCCTTCAGATGAGTCTCAAGAAACACTCCTGCTCACTGCTCTGCTAAAATACTTCAAATTACTCCTCACTGCACCTGTGGCTCTCCAGTTTCTTTAGCTTCTTTGCACTGCAGAGCTACAAATCCGAGATGTCTCTAGCCCATGTTACAGATGTGAAGCACAGAAAGATTCAGGACTCACCTACAGTCACAGAACAAGAACCCAAACTCAGGGTCCCTGTGCCAAGGCTCATGTCTAGAAAGGAGCTGAACTCCAGATTCACACAGGCACTTAATAAAATACAGAAAGTGTTCTTGAGAGGAGTGCCTTGGACATAACACAGCACTGGGGTTACTACATAAGCCTGACAGACACTTTTATGTGTACTCAAGTGATCAAATTAACAGCACTGCCTAATTTCCCATGTACAGCATCTCTAATATAGCTCACCTTACGAGCTGAATTTAAGACTGAAAATAGATGGGTCTTTTGGAATATCCTGAATAAAGTTTTGGCAGTTAATTCTATAATACGATTTTTCTAAATTAAATATGAATAACAATATGGATACCCAATTCATAAAAGAAAGAAAAGCCACTAAAAATGTCTTATTATTAGGATTTATGGCTCTCCCAATTTTTATCCTAATTATTGTAGAATCTCATATTCATATTGGGGGTTTATTACAAAATCTTATCAAATTCAAAAATATGTTCCCTGTTAAAACCTGTACTTCAATACAGTCCCACAAAAAGCCACCAGCATAATGAGAAGGGACACTGCCAACATCAACAATCTTCTCCTCCTCTTCCAAGTCATTCATTTCCAGTGTTACTGAGGAGGAATTCCTGAGAGCATCCTTCTGGGTTAAGGTACACAGTTCATTGATTTATGTATAAACTCATTTAAAATAAATTGAATCTACCTACATAAATAAAGGTTATAAAATAGCGATTCCCAAAGACTTTTTATTCTGTTAATCCAATAATGCATTTTCCTTTTATTTTTTTGCTTTACTTGATGTTTCTTCCACTCATATTTTAAGGCAATTTCATGACAAGTAAATCCAGGCAATAAATATTTTTGCTGGGTCTGATCTGCGTATTATCAAACCTAATGACACACTGACAGAGCGCGTTCTTCCTGCCATGAAAAATTTATCACATGCGACTCGAGCACCTCCAAGCAGGAAGAGTCCACCGCTCCTGATTTATGTGGCTCGAAAGGAAACGGCCACATTTTAAAGTTGCAAAGCTGCGATTCCATTTTGTCTTCTGCTGGGCGTGTTTGATCAAATCAGAGCTTGCAAACCAAGCTCTCTACTGCGGTCTACATCTGAGAGGGGAGAGTTGTTTTTGTGGGAATGATCTAGCTCGGGAAAAATGCCGAGGTTAGCACACCCTTGTGTAAAACACATTGCCGGCATTACTTGGCACGGCTGCCTGCAGGTCAAGCTTCTGCTCATGTCAGCAGTCTTGGCTCTTTTGGAGGAAGCTTGGCAGGATGATGGAAAAAAGATCATACATCCCTCCTCGATGAATCCTCCCCTCTTCTCCTCACCCTTTGGACACCGGCAGCAGCACCAGTAAAGTTGGATGGTTCTACTCACCTGGGCTAGGACATTATCTAACGCTAATTTTAATCATGGTTTTCCTCCCAGGAATAAAATATTTATTCCAAGTTTCTGTGACCTCTCTCAAAAAGTTGTAAGGAATGGGAGAGTAGTAAAGAAATAAAGAAAGTCCTACTCATCACAGGAAAAGCAAGGGCAGAGGGAGACAGGTTAAAATGACTTGGTTAAGTGGCTGATTAGAACTGAAAATAAATCCTATTAATATGCTGCAACCACACACAAGTTTGCATTGATACACTGGTACATAATCACTGCAAATTCAGCACACCTGAACAGTGACACACATCTACAGGTTGCAACATCACCTCTTCCAAACAATATTCAGTATCCCACCAGGTCTGAGAAACTGCTTCGCAGAAGGAAAGGCTGCCTGGGTGGGAGCAGGCAGCACGTCCCCCCTCAGGGGACACGGGGAAGGAAAAACAAAATAGGAGCAAGACGCAGAAAAGGAAAGAGCTCCAGCAAACCACGAGGCTGTCCTGAGGCTTTGTGCTGCAGTGAAGAAGTGTTTAACATCAGAGAAAACCAGGATTCAGGTTCTCCTGCCCCATAAAGCAGACTCCTGACTGAAAACAACATTCCCAGCATCAGCAGAGCTGGGACTGCGCACGCAGCTGAATTCTTCTTCTACCCACGGGAGGGCAGGGCTGCTCTCACACGTTACACATATGGCACATGCACATTTTTACATAATATTAAGACGTCTGCAACTTCAGTACCAAATACCCCTTACACAGTTTCAAACAGCTTTGGTTAGAAGAAACAAAGCTTGTCTCTTTACATAGATGTCAAACAGCTGGAGGAACAAATACACAATGTGGTTCTTAGGGGAGAACGGCAAAATAGAATTCAACTGAGCTCTATAAACCGCAGCTGCAGTCTCATAGCCAGGACTAGGAAATTCCAAAACCAGATGACTGAGGTGGCAATGAGATGGCAGGAAGAGCATTTACCCAGGAGAGGAAGAAAAAACTATTTACACAATGGTGTTAGGATTCTTCTTAAGCACAATCATAAGGGCTTTAGTAAAAAGAAAGGACAAGTACAGACCTCCCCCAGTTAAGATGATACATAGCAAACAGGATTTCAGAAAATGCAATTTATCTTTGCTGTAATAGGAATGAAGTGACTGATACTTGTTTGCATACAGATGGAAGTATCAATCCTTGCATATACAAATCTTCAAAATAATGATCTAACATAGCTTTTAATTCCTTATTAGGTGTGCATATTGCTACTTTAAAGGAATCAGAGGCTAAATGGAGGTGTCAGTAACCACAGTGATTTCAGCACATACTACTCCTGTCACTGATGGAATGGAAAGGACTCAAACTACAAACCATATGTACACTGCTTCTCATCCTTACAAATAACGTCATATCTCTTTTGACTTAAGAATTTTACCATTTTTTACTCCACATGGAATAAAAATGTTAACCTATTTATTCACATTATCAGATCCAACAATTCCAACCCAGACAAGAAAATCAAATGAAAGACACCACGCAGGCCAGTGCACACATACAGAGCATGAATCTTTCTCCAGCCAAAAGAGAAGAATGTCCTTTTTATAGGGCTGTTACATTTGTTTATATTATTTTCATAGAGCAGATCCAAGTTCTGCATTTGGCACACATTACTCAGCAGCCAACAGAAGAATTAAATCAATTAATATAGCTGGCAGTGTGCAGGCCCAAACAGCTGGCCAGAGCAGTTGTGTGTGCAAACACACACTGTGTGCTCTGCTAATCCATGCACACATGCACACATGCAAACACACATACAGCAGGAATGTTTAAATTAAGTCATGTCCGTTTAAAATACCTCAGGTATCAGAACTACATCTAATACTCCAGCATGAAGCATTTCAAGGAAGTAAAATATTTATTTGACAGCTCCAGTTTTCCAGTTCTTTGGGACTTTCCACCTGCCAGGCTGTAAGGGTCCATTTTATCTGAACAGAGATTTCTCTTCGACTTGAAAGCCAAAGGCAGCTGCCCAGGAATCAGCACCGCACAGACCTAGGGCTGGCAAATGAGGTGAGGTAACCCTTCCCAGGCTTTGCTACAGAGAAAGCAGAAGTAAAATACAGCACAGGAAAGGATCTCCAGACTTCCTGAAGGTCCCTCTCCTATGTCATGCAAGGACAGGTGGAGGAAGAGCCCTCCTTTGCTCACACATGCCCCTTGAAGGGCCAATCTCCACTGTGCTCCCAAAGGCTCTTTGTCTTTCTTCAACACATCCACTTCATGGCCATTCACTGGTCCCCTCCCTGTTGTGCCTTCATGACTGACACCATCTGTGCTGAACGCCTGGATCCGTGACCCTGCATGCTCTGGTGGGTTCATGGCTGCACAAAGTGGCTGTCTCCAGGCTGAGCACACTCTTGCTCAGTAGCTTCAGGAATGAAGCACTGAGGAGAGAGCAAAAGAGTGCACAGAGTTCTAGTGACCATAGGTGGGTTACCCTATCACCTCCAGAAATACAGAAACTCTACAGCAGAAAAGCACCTGTAGCTCTGAGTGCTACAGAGAAACCACCTACATGTTCCATGGGAATGAATGGAGAATTGCACACCTCTGACACTGTTCTGGAAAAGCAGACCAGAGCTGCCACCTGCTATGCAGGGAATCAAAGAGAAATAGGAAAGGGTGGAGGAAACTGAGAGCCTGTTTGCAGTGACACTGAGGTGCAGTGCTCTGGGATCAGTGTGATAATCCCAGCCAGGTTTTCTCAGGTCCTTGATGCTGCTGAGATGGTCACTGCTAGCCTCAGGCCAACAGGGATGGATGGCACCTTGCTTTCCCACATACCAACTGCTAGATACAGTTCCCTGTGTCTGGTCAGCATGATGGTTCAGGACATCATAAAAAAGAATTAGCAATGTTTAAGCAAGGCCCTCTCCCCTCTAAGCCCACTGTGTCCCAGCCAATGGACAAGACACCACACAGAGACAGATGAGTCAGTGTCAGGCAATGCTACTCCTGAAGAAATCTGAGCTTGAGCCAATATCCACAGAAGACTGTGTGAAACAGTCTTCTTCAGTAGGTGTTGGACAGGAGTTATCACTCATCACTCATTACTACATTAAATGGAGAGGGATAAAAATTCCAAAACTAGGATCCTTGGGGATACAACACTTTACGTATAGACAGAAGGTTTAGCATTAGAGTCCTGATTTAACATTACTTTCACAGACAGGTGTTAACCAGGAGCAAACCTATTGAAGTCAGTGGACTTCCTCCAGTGCAAAACCTGCACAACTGAGAGAAGAGACAGGGTCAGCATCAAATGGGGAAAGCAGAGGCAGAGATTTTGAGAACTGCCTGTGGAAAAATGTTCACACATACTTTGCACACATCATTGCTATGATTAATTTTTTGTGCATGCATGAAGTACTCAAAATGTGTGCTTGAACTTGCTAACTCCAGCAGTAGGAGAACAGACTCAGAGAGCAGATCCTCAGCTGGAGTAAATCAACATAACCTTATCGAAACCAAGAGAACTACACTGATTTATAGCACCAAAAGATCTGGTGTGGAGGCATTCAAAACCTGTATATGGAAAATAAACTCATCAAAAAACAAAACCAAGAGGAAAAACACAGCCGGGAATGTGCTTCTCTATCCTACAAGGCAACTTTGATTTTCTTTCCCTGAAGATGTACTTACTCATCGAAGTCCTCTGGGAGTTGCTCACAAAGCTTTCTTACATTGCTGTCCATTCAGTGTCAGGTTTCACTCCCATCAGCCTTTCAGTTTAGGGGCTCCCTTGCTGATTAAGCAACCTAGAGTAATTCAGTAATAGCCCAGATGCTAGACACTGCCTCTCTAGGTAGCTATTTGAGGCCTGGTAATTTAAAACCTTTTATTTAAATCCCCATCATCTACCAAAACACAACTTTTGAGATCTAACTTACTGTGCTTTCAAAGTACTGAAAGCAGCAGGTGGGCTCTAAGGAAGCAATTTGTTATAAACATGATGCTGCCTAAATAACGGTGGCTGTTTAATCCTATGGTGGTTAATGGCCAGCATGCTGGAGAAGAGCATGGGACAATTTATGAATTCCAAATATGGTTTTTCTAACAGAATTCTGGCCTCCAAGAAGAGTAATGTGATATATGGAGCAGATGACGCTGATTACGCCTCAACTCTTCTTGTAGAGCCTGAAGGAAAGATTTGAGGCTATTCATAACCCAGGGCTGTTTAGCAGCCTAATCTTCAGATTGGAAACACCTTGAATCCCTGGGGTCAATTTAGCTTTTCATCCTTTCAGTGTACAATAAGGGCATTGAAATTGGGAGGCATTTCTGAGGATGAAAGCTCTGCAAACAGCACAGGAAGCACGTCCTGGACCAGGGGATACAAATCAAGAAGCTTTATGCTGCTTAGATACCCAGAGCCTGGGGACACATATGGGTGCTACCCCAAACCCTGACACAACCCCTCCTAAAAAGCTCTGAGAACTGTTTTCCATTAATGTATTTGAACCTCCAGCTTCTTTCCTGCAAACAGTCTCTATATGTGATGCTGGGCAGTCTCTGTATGTGCTGCTGCTCTCCAAACTGAGGAAGATTTTCAGATTACACTAGTGATTCTGAGAGTCCCTTGGAATGCTCCCATCCTAGCAAACACACTAGGGACTGACCAGCAATCACTAAAAGGAAGAACTGTGACACATTTGAGAAGTTTCAGGCCACAATGAACATTTCTAACTGCCTTTTTACATTATTATAATAATGCTAAATGCAACATGCAGTAGCCAAAATCTCACAAACACTTCCATCCCTAACACTTTGGACAAGTATGGAAAGAAAACAAACCATACCTTTGAGTCTCTGTGCTGCAACTGAAAATGGAAGTGTAACTAAACAAATGGCAACGGATGTTGATTCATACAGCAAATCCAATTGAAAAATAGCATTAGCAGCTGACACTGGGAGGGCTGCTCTGTTTTGGGGGGTTTCAGTAAATATCCGAGCAATGAATCTGAGTTGTACTGATAATGCCCAGGAGACAGCAGAGGCTCTGTTTATGAATCCTGGATCCAGGACTGACCCAGTACTTCCTAGTGTGCATACCAAAAAACCCAAATGTGCAGAAGAGGAAACAACCCCACAAAGAGAACAAGGGAAAGCCTGAAAGTGATGTCCCTTCTAAATGAACTGGAAAGAAAATGCACTTACCGCTTTGACAGCAAATCACAAGGTAATTGTTTCTTCCCACAGACATTATTGTAACATAGACAAAAATTGGTCACCATTAAACAAAGTTTACTCAGTGGCATTTTTACTGTTCTGCTGATGGGCCAGTTAAGAAAACACTGAATAAATTATGAAACAATAGAAGGAAGATGGCTCTTTATAAGCTGTGTTCGATATAACAATTTTAAAAGGCTATAACACAAGCTTATTGAATTTGGCAGGGCTTATAAATCCTAACTCCCATTACTGTGCTGCAACTTAAAAGAAGTATTCTTCACTTTGTCATTGGAAATTTCAAGTTTAAGTGGTCCCAGTGCACAATGATAACTTACTCACATGCTTGAATGTTTCCATGCACAGAACACAGGTCAAACATCTGGTTAAATGCAGCGCTCAGTACTGCAGCCTGTGCTGTTCATGCATGTGTGAGACATTGGTCTTTACATACCTAGCAGGCCAAATATTTCTCTCATGTGAGATCTCATGGGCAGTGCTGTTCTGGTGGAGTTTTTGAAGGGTTTGGGTGGGGTATTTTTAGGAATTCTGACCCTCTTGAGCAGATTTCTAGTACGATTTGGTGATGCAAAATCTCAAAGGAGCGCCAGAGCATTTCAGTTAGGATGCCCATGGGCACCCACAGCCAGTTTAATGGCAAACGAGCCACCAGAGGGTGTTTGGGGAACCTTTGATGCTGTTGCAGGAACTGAAGCAGTTGCCTACAGAGCCTTTCTGGCATGCAACAATCTCGTTTTGGGCAGTAATGCTCTCAGTAAATAACCCGGCCTTGCCAGATGTTCTCCTCCTCCAAAGATCATGAGATCTTTAGAGCCCTGATCTGCAGCAGGCAACAGCTGAGACCCAAAATGCATTTGGCCACAAGGCAGAACTGCAGAAATAAGCCTGTAGAATTTCAGAGGGAAGGAGGGTCTTTCCCCCTTTCCCTACATAATGAGCATGCTAATATGAAGCTGCTCCAAACAGGCAACTCTTCTGGAATATTCTCTTACAGGTAGGTACAAATCATTTAGAGCAGAACAGGACTGGATCATTTAACATTGATTTTGAAAGTAATACAAATTTTAAACATGTTAGAGGCTTAACCAGTGGAAGCTGCTAGAAATGCAGCTGCTCCAAGCCTGAAATGCCAAACTGTGACTAGAAGTAAATTATTCCAAAATTTGCCGAGAAAGCCTGAAGCTTTCCACTTTGCTTTCATTCTGTGGAGGATATACAGCTCTGCACAGACTTCAAATCAAGAGATACAAATATTTTGTAATAAGAAATTCACATCATCCTACTGTAGTTTTCTATTAATTTCTGCTTTGAATTTGAAGCTGTGAAACTGAAACAAAAATCCACATTGCAATGATTGTGAGTAAGATCTTCCTATAGAACAGTATTGATTTGAAAATACTTAACCAGGGAAGGGCATGAACAAAAGACCAACAGGATCTGATAAAAAAAAAAAAATCTGCACATCTTTAACAGTTTCTGAATCAAGTCAATATAAGTTTTAATTGCTTCAGTTATAGATATCTATACATATGTAGCTTTGTATAACTACACAAAGGATAAACTGTGTTTTCACTGTGACTGATAAATGTGGACTTTTACAGGGACTAGGATGAGGCATCTATTTTAAAATCTCAATTAAGCTTTCCAGAGTTCTGTACTCTAGATCTACCTTGAACAAAACACAGCACCATTTAAAAAGAGGGATTAGAATACCCATAAAACAGTCAAATCTGTTTCGCCAGCGACACAAATAGTTAAACTAGAAACCTGAAGTTCAACACTTGTGCTTGTGTGAAAGCACACTAAGTCAACTGACATTCCAGGTTTACAGCAGCAGATCAGCGATGTTGTGATGACTCCTGGGCTGGACTGGCTTCTGAACACCAGCCTTCAGTTAAGAGCTTTCTTTCAATACACGCAATAATATTTGGACAGCTCCAATAGAGCAGGATTTACCGCTCTGCTCCTACAGCCCCCTCCCTCTCTAGGATGAGTGCTTTTGAAATACTAATGATTTTATAAGCCTCCTTTTTTTGGTGAGGCACAGAGAGAGTAACAGCTTTGCTCAAAGTCAAGTGAAGTGAGAGAAAGTGATACTCTTCCAGGTCACACTGAAAAACCAAGACAGCCTAAGAGCTGCATTCAGACCATGAATCTCAGCTCTGATCCAGGAGCTGCTGAAGCTGATGCAAGGCTCTCTGCTGACTTTAATGGGCAACAGACCAGGGCCCTTTGGCCTTAACCCATGGGTTAATCCTTGGCACAAGCCTGAAGATAAGTAACTGCAGAGCAACCACACTTCTTACAAGGCAGCACATCACGACAACAGCCAAATTTGCTTCACGTGGACTGCGAACGTGCAGTGCACTGAAAAGCACGATTCTCGTTGTTATCACATCGTTTTAACCCTTAGTAGTTTGACATTGCAGTCTGCTGCTTTGAAAAACAACCTCCCTGTGGAGATGCCCTGTCACACCCCTTTGTCATTACAGGGTCAGATACTGCCCAGGATCCATACGCTCTGCTGTTGCTCAGGTTTAACAGACAAGACCAAGTGAAGGACACTCAAGTCCCTGTCATCTTCTCACATAAATGTACTGAAACTTTTTAAAATTCAGATAGAGTGACAAGGACTACAAGTTTTTATATGAAATCAGACTAAATTAAGGCAAAAACTGTAAAGAGGGAGATTTTGCTCTAAGCTTTAGTTTTGTTTATTTCAAAACAAATATTCCCTATAAAGAGCACTGAATTCCTATATATCTGAAAGTACCAGCTGTATTTTGGTTTAAGGTAATCATATTAGCCCAGACACTGACTAGATGCTAACAAAACCTTTTTTTTTTAGAAATGTGCTCGAAATAACACATTTTGAGACGTTGTTAGACTAAATGCAAACAGAACTTGAGCCCTGACGTGCTCCACACATTAAAAAAAATGATTCCTAGAAGTTGCACTTTATGGGACATATCACACACTGCTGACGGCCTTGGATGCTCTGCCAGAGCCAAGATTAACAGCCCATTTGAAAGCCTGAAAATGTTTAAGAACTGAAAGGCTCATGCTGATGGCTGAGCTCCCTCATGTTCCACTGAGATCAATGAATTTGAAAGCATTTGGCATCTTACATGATGGGTGAGCTCTGCTCCAGCTACCAAATCTTGATTAGTCCAAAATAGAAGAACTTTGAACACAGTCTTGGAAGAACACAGAGGAAAATGTGAGCTGTCATGGAAGAGAAGTAAATCTCTTCCCTGTCAGCTACAGTGAATCTTTCTCTCTCTCATCAGCTCTCCTTTTCCCCCATGACCCCAAGGAGGGGAAGAAAAAAAAAGGAAAAAAAAAAAAAAAATCGATTTTAATGGACAAGCCAGGACCACCTCATAGTGTATTTCTGACCAGCTATGTACAACCTCCTGGGAATTTCAACAAACATCATAAAGAAGACCAGGTGGGAAACTGGTTTCATTTATTTTCATTTTACAAAGAAATTCAGACTGAATTTGAGTTGTTTACAAAACTACAGGACCTTGAGGGGCCAGAAGAAAAAACTATGTCAATCTGAGATCCACAGTCCACATATCACTAAAAGCAAGAGTATATTTATGTAATGTGCCCAGAATTAGCAATAAATAAAGAAACTCTGTTAAGATGCAGAAGCAAAAATCCTAGTTTACACAGCTGCACCAAGCCAAAGCATTTTGAGGAACTATGCAGTACCTGAAAAAGTTGAATTGCAGCCTCCTATGAAGGTGAGTTTTGCAGCAGTTTACAGCAGGATGTGAGGGTGAACAATATACGGCTGTAACTGCAAAATCATTTTAAAAGAGGTGGAAGTAAGAAGGTGGATTTAGAATAGAACAATAACTCAGAACATGAATTCAAGTGATTTGAAATGAATGATTCATCTCACTGAGAAGATGGAGAGTACCATTCGCATTACGTGAAGCAGGGCTCAGACTGAAAACAGGAACATCTGCTAACTGGTTATCTTAAGTATTCCTCAGAAATCTCTCTCCAAAGCACGTCTCAAAGTACTGAAACTACAGGTGGGAAATACAGGATGAAAAATTTTCATCTCAGAGGTTAGGATCCATCTGTGGCAGCTCTGCACCACCACCAGCTGGGTCAGAGCACGCTTGAGCACAGGCAGGACTCCAGGAGCATGTGAGGCTCCACAACCTCTCAGAGTTCTCTGCTTATGAATGGGTGACTCGTAACTGCAGAGCCCTTACCACAGAGCAGAGACATCAGTGGGTTTCCATTTTCTTGACATGACATTAAGTGCATGTCAAAGAGAAAATGGCAACACTTCCTTAATCAAAGCAAGGAGCAAGTTTTCGCCAGCCGAAAACACAGATTAAGACTTAACTCTGATGAAGCTGCTGTCAGACCGGTATGATTGAAAAAAGATTCACATCCTAGCAGAAGTAGACTAGAAAATGTCATTTGAGAGGAAAAATAGTTTGCCAGCACAAGCTGATCTGTGTGCAGCTCCTCTGCCATTTTTCATGCAGATTCAGAAAATGCAGTTTCATAAGAAAAGGAAAAATTACCACTTCATAAGAGCTGAAAATTCAAAACAGCCCCTTTGCATCATTTAGCTGAGCAAAGGAGCTTAAAAATACATTAAATTTAAATTTACTTTAATATCCTGGCAGATTGCTGGGGTGGTACAGACAGTCTTCCACGCAATTCAGAATCAAATCACACTGCAAGTTGCAGAGAGTCCTGAATACCCTATTTTATTAGCACACAGAAAAGCAACACTCAGTACCAAATAGCTTTCCCCTGAGCTCTTCAGACAGCGATGTGGTAATGCAGATCCCACCTATGCAGCTGCACATATTCACCAATGTCTTTGTGCTATTTCATTTTCCGAAGAAAATGCGCAGACTGGGCAGAAAATGGACAGATTTCCATAGTCAAAAAGTGACCACTGTGCCCAAGAGTATAGCTGTTGATGGATTAAGGCAATGCTGGGCTTTGTGCTGCCCCACATCAGGCAATGCAGGGACGAAAGGGGCAATATTTGTCTGAACAGCTCCACCACCACCACCCTCGCACTGCACTACTCCCTGCACAACTCCAGTGTTATTTCTCTTTTCATGGCAATGAATTAATCCCCAAGTTTCAGCCACAGGAAAGGTTCTCCATAAAGACTGTATGAGCGCATCAATTCCAAATGTTTGCAGGTCACATAACAGAGATAAAAACAGAGAAGAAAGGAAGATTGGAATAAGAGCCGAGAGGGAAGCGCAGCGAATGGCTCAGGGCGTCACCGGCGTGTGCCAGCGCTCCAGGCCTTCCCCCAGCACTGCCGAGCTCTGGCTGGCTCCTCCAGGGTCAGCTTGGTGGCCACGCAGCCACCAGAGCAGGAGGAATTTTAAATTTAAAAGCAGTACTGCATTAAGAAGTGACCTTGGCCAGCTGCCACAGCCCCAGCTTTGCCAGAAGCTGCCTTCCTCAATCACGTAGCACCTCCCAGGCAGATTACCTAAAGGCAGCTGTGACTGCTCCCTCCCCTAAAGCTGGAAACAGACATAAGAGACAGGAAGCTGACAGAAAATAGTAACATAAAAAACCTAACCTATTTACACCAATATCGTGAAGAACACATAGAACTGACAGCACCAGGTAAATTCTTGCGCTTTGTAGGCTTTGAAAGATGAGAATGTACAAGATGAGGAGAGGGCCAAGAGCAGTAGATTGAAGGCTGGGTTGGAAGAAAGGCAGATGGACTGTTCTGTCCTAATATGCCAAATATTTTTGGTTGATCTCTGCTTTGGTGTGAATGTTCTGAAATGAGACATAAAATAAACTTCACAAAGATTACCTGGTTTCCCTGTGCCTCAGTTCTCTGCCTACAGTTCCCTAGGCAGCAGGGTATGATACACATGCTAAAAGTCATGATGCATTTCTATTCAAAAGTAAAATCCACACAGGGATTTCATAACCTCGAGAGAAACTATACTCAGCAGCTCATCTCTCTGAGACTTTTTAATAGATATGCCAAGGGTTAATGCAGATCCCAGGAAGTACTATGATAATTTTCAGCAATGAAGATTAGCCAGTTATTTCTTGTGAAGTATTTTGGGCACATACTCAGATTTTAACTTGAAAAAGAACAGATATTTCAGCACAATGTGATAGTAGACAATGGGTTGTAACAATTTATGCCAGCTGAAGTTCTAATCCTGGACAGTACCTCTTTATTATTTTATTTTGGTTTTAGGAGTATGCACCTACTGCTACTTTGGAGACCTTACCTTAAAAAAAAAAAATCAAACAAAATAAAACCTAAATCCACCTCCACCCCTCATCCCCATAATCTCTAGACAAACAAGTTTAAAGAAGAAAACAGGCACCACCCCAGGTGTGTGTTTAAGGCCTCAGTCTGCAAGTCTTCAGTAAATCTGTCCTCAAAGTTCTGGCAGCAAGTTATCTTACACCAGAGGTGTTATGAGGGAAGGGGCATAGCTTCAAAAAATAAATCATTAATGAGTTGGGGTGTATTGTTACACAACTCAAGAGCACGTGCTGTACCTGGCATCCAGTAACACCTTAGAATGAGATGGCAGAGATGTTTGCTACTGCACCAAACAGCCACCAGGCATTCAACAGAGCCTCCTTCTGCCATCTTTTCCCATCTCTGGCCTTTTTTTTTTTCCCATATGCTTTGAGTGGGGCATTTCCATGTAGCTGCTGTCCAGATGTCACCCATGCAAGCTCCCAGGCGGGTGCAGCCCCGACCAACACCTGAGCAGTGCATTCCCTGCAGAGGCAGTACAGCTGCATCGCTGCTTTCCTGCAGCTCCTGCCAGCTCCCCCAGCCTGTCCTGCTCCCTTGACTTCTGCTGGGCAAAAAAATCACATCTCCATGGTGAACATCATCCACACAGATGGCAGAAGCCAGGCTGAGGCAACTGTTTCCTTCAGAAGAAGCCAGGGATTCAGGACCAGGAGCTACAGCAAATGCGTTGCCATCACTCCAACGCTCCTCTTTGATCCTGGTGTTTACTTACATCTCCAGAGAACAAAAAGTTAATTCATAAGCAATTTCAAAGCAACATCTCCAAAGTGCTGCTTATCTTTGCCTGCAGTTTTGACAGTGATCTGAAGACCAAGTTGGACAATCCCATTAACAGGAACAATCAGTGATTTAAGACCCAAGCATCTCAAAGTACTTTACAGAAAATAATAAAATGCATAACATCCATAGGAGATAAATGTCAGTATTATAGCATATTTTACAGTGGGGTAGAAATTAACATAGGATAACGGAATTACCAAGAACATCACCAGAGCAAGGCAGGAATAAAATGAAAATTTGATCCTCATTTTCCAGCACTGTTTGAGCAGTGCTGCTTCCCCTGCTGTGCAGTTACTGCAGAATCCTGCTTGTCGTCACTGTTGCAGAAACTGAGGAGAGCTGCTCCAAGGCAGAGCTTATAAGAGATAAATAGGAAGGCATTTCTGGTGAAAATTCAAAATGCCAACAAACGAAAAAAGTCCCCTTTGGCAGAAGAGATATTTTCATTTGGAAACACTGTGGATTTTAAGGGAGTTGTAGGCTGGGCCCATGGAAGCTGAGCATCTGCTGCTGAATGGCTGCATTCTTACTCTGCCACAGCTTTTCTTGCTTAAGCTTGCAGGACCAGAGTCTTCAGAAATGGGAGACAGCACAAAAACAGGCATTCTGGGGAGTCCAGACACAGAGAATATAACATGTAATATCTCAGAAGCAATTTGACATTTCATAAAGGAAGCACACTCTGTTTCTGAAAGAAGTACTTGAGATCTCAGAAATAAGGATTTTATTTTTAAAAAACAGACAAAACTTTTTGCAGAAAGCAATTTTTTTACCCCTCAAAAAGATAATGATTGCAAGGAAATAAAATTTTATTTCCCTGAGAGTATTGTTTTGACCTTTTAAGCATGATTCTGAGCATTAAACTGATGCTTGGGACCAAAAATGGAAGCTCTACACCTCAAAAAAGCCATCGTTTTTATGTAACATATAAGGGTAACAGAGATAACTATTTTTCTCATGAATTCTATTCCTTTTTTCTCCCCCAGCCCTTCCAGTACCCTGAGTCCCTTTGACTGTTGTGTCCACGTCCTGCAGTTTCATATCTAAAACAAACCCTGGGCACAATGACAGCACAATGAAGCCTTGATCAAGCACTCTGAGCTCTACTGTAAATACATGAGATGGGAAGATCTCATCCTGTGTGCCCTCTATAAGCTCTGGATCAAGTCCAGGACAAAGAGAAGTTTATTAATGCACACACATTCCTACTGGCCTTTGAGCTCTTTGGCAAAAATTGTTTTAAACAGGCCCCTGTAGAGACCGAATGAGCAGTATTCAAATATTTACATCGAGCAACAGAGTTAATTACACTTCAAGACATCAGTAAGATTCACTCTGCTGCAACCTCAGCAACATACTCCAGTAAACCAGCAGCATAAACCATTTTCTGCAATCGAGGCGGGCAGCTTTCCATCTGGGTTTCAGCTAAGGCAGGAATGTTTCTGTCGACAATAGAACCTCACTAATCAGCACTTCACTAATCCACACATTTTATTAACTTCACCGAAAAACTCACAGCCTCTCCCTGCCCCTCAGCAAAGATTTAATAGCAGAGACCTCAAGCAAAGTCTTTCATTCCCCAAACACATTTTTTTAGGCAAATGTTACGTGCATTTGAGTCAGACATTACAAAGCAGTTTGATAAATAATTTGAGCAAAACTAGTTATCACAGACAGAGCCAAATCTTATGCATATCTGGAGAAGAAAACCCAAGGCAACCTGAAGTTGAATCTACAAAAGAACATTTTATCAAAAACACTTAATCCTTAGTATCTCTCAGGATTTGGCCCTCTGTGAACAAAATAACATGCTGAAATGAAATTTACTTCCTTCTAAGTTAACACTGCATTTGCCCACTTACTTACTGGCTCACAAATTCAGTAACTTTCAGAGAAGTCTCCCTGCAGCCGCTTTTGACACTTCATTCTTCCTTTCACAGAGCAGTCTGCATCCTACAGATGTAAGCCAACAGGAAGAGCAAAGCCAAAACAAACATTAAACTATACTCTGGAATGAAAAGCTCTGTCCACCCCAGTGTCTTACCTCCGTGTTTAGAACTCTTCGTACCTCTCTGCCCCAACCATTAGCGCTGGAAGTCTGCAGCTATGGCAGCTTCATTTTTCAAGCCCACCAGAGATTATCCACATGCCACCACCTTAAAAATCAAACTAAGAGACAGCACAACATTCATTATTCTTCCACTTCCAAGGGCATTTTTAAACAAGTGTGGAGATAACCAAACAGACTAGCTTGCTGGGTTTTTTCTCCCTCATCAATTATCCTTGCTATTGATAGAAAATATGAATAATACCATGTATAAATTTTGCACATGCATTTATAGAGGAAAATAAGGGAAATTCATATACAGAAAAAACAGTAAATTGGATAGCATTTATACTGATCAATTTCTACAACTTTGTGTGGAATATCTAACAACACATAAAAAAAGAACGTAATTTAAATTCTAGAAATGTTATTTCCTTAGCTGTGATTTCTGTTAAGACAGAAGGAAAGCCTCAGCAAACAATGGAGTACTCAGAGGAGGGGAGGAAGCCGTGGTCTCGCATTTCAGCCCAAAAGCTATGGACATCCCCGCTCCATGAAACATCCTCTGTACTGCCCCAGCCCAGAGGAGCACAGACCGGGGCACTCCTACATAAGCTCACTTAGAGAGCACATCTTAGATCAGCATCTGGTGCTCAAACAGAACATGCAGGTAGATACAGCCAGAGAATGAACCATTAGTTTGACCATCCCCATCTGGCTCTGGGCTCCTCAAAATCTTACTTCCTCAGCTTAGCAAAGTTCAGATGGATACATCAAAAGCACAGTTCCTCCAGAGCCCTCAGGCCTGGCAGCATTCCTAGCTGAAGATAAACTGTGCTGGATTTACAGTGAATAGTGCTACAAACCTCAGGAATATAATAGTTAATGGTCTAATGAGCTTATTATATAGATCTGGACATTTTAAATTAAATCACACTCTTAAGAGTAAAGGAGCATAGAAGAAACACTGAAGAACCATAACTCTGAGACCAATAAAAGTAACTCCTGTACCAAGCAGTAACACTGACTGCACATTCACTCACTATCACCATCTATACTCCAAGTCAAGATTTCTGTTCAATCCTTGCAATTAGCTCAGTAGGTCAAAATTGGAAAATATCACGTTGCATTTGAAGAGCTGAATGTCCTTGAGAGTTGAAGCAATGTTAGGATATTTAGACTTTCTGCCTATACTTGAATGACACTGGAAAGACAGGCTCTGTGCATCACTAGAGGCAAGATCCACACACCCACCTGTATGTCATTCTCAGCTTCCCACCGATGTTTACAGGAGGATATTTTGATTTATTCAAAGAGATGCCCTGCAAAACACTCACCTCACCAGAAGAGACATGATACTGCAGCAGGCACTGACTCTGCACATCTTTATCAGTTACCCCCAAACCCTGTGTTGTCCTAATTTTGGAAAACTACTCTGCTCATTGCCTCTTCATTTGAACTGTATTTAATAATAACATCCATTTTGACCTTCTGTAGCATATACTGCCCACGCGTGAAAAATCAGACGTACACAACTCTTCCATATGAGAGGGAGATTTTGTCAGGATTCCAGTGAAATTAATTGTCCCATACACACAAACCTACTTGGCATAATGAGGAAGCGAACAGACAACAATTCATTCTCCTGTTTAAACTTAATCTCAGGTATTCCTTTTCAGAAGACAAACCTTCTCCCCTCACAGGTGGACAAAGAACTTGATAACAACTCTTCTCAAATTTTTTGAGGCAGCAAAAAATCCCTTCTTAAAGGTTTGCTTAAATGGCTCCTGAGTTCAGGTATCTGATCTTACCCTGACATGTGGGCTCTTCTCTTCTCTTCTCTTCTCTTCTCTTCTCTTCTCTTCTCTTCTCTTCTCTTCTCTTCTCNTCTCTTCTCTTCTCTTCTCTTCTCTTCTCTTCTCTCCTCTCCCCTTCTCTTCTCTTCTCTTCTCTCCTCTCCCCTTCTCTTCTCTCTTCTCTTCCTCTTCTCCTATCCTCCTTACTGGATAAAACTCCACTTTGCATTCTTGAATCTACTCTGTCATAAATACATCTCACTAAATAAACTCTGCTTTAAGAACCACAGAAACCTTTGTCAGACCAGTCTGAGATCAATGAAAGAGGGACTCCTACCACGATCTGCTGAAATCACAGGGCTTTGTCAAATTGTAGTCCTAGCTGAGCATGAGGAACAGATTTGACAAAACCATCTCTCTTAAGGCAACCTGCTTGGCATCCAAAATAACGGGAAACCTACCCCAAATTGTCATACTATTGGAAATCCTTCTCTGGAATGACTGTTTCAGTCAACTTCAGCACACACAGCATGATGCATATGGTAGAGACTTCCTTTATTATAGACCACCAACAGTCTAGCGTAAATTATATTAAGGAGAAGATTAAAATAAAAATGTATCTACAGATGACTTGAAATTGTCAACCGATGAATTTGAGAAATTTGTAAACTCCGTTTTCCCCCTGAAAAGCGAATAAAACTATCTCTCTTACTTTATGTATTACACCCCATCTGTTCTCACTACTCCAAATTACACTGTAAGTTTTTGGGTACGTTTAGGCAGAGGCAGGATACCAAGGCCATATTCTGTGTGCAGCCAAACATGCTGTAAGCACGTAAACACCCACCTGTAAACAGGCACTGGATTTATATAAACATACACGCACATATAAATTCACTTTATAAACAGAGGCAGACCACACCTCAATCTTCCAGTCTGCACAGAACTCCAACTCCCACACCACTGGGAATTTCAAGATACGTTCAAACTTGAAGTCTATCCTGGGCGTGCTTTGACCTCTGAATTTTTGGGCCTTAGACAGATCTGAACTTGAACAGAAAGGTTTCACAGATCAATCTCCAAATCACCCCTTATATTTGAAAGAACCAATTTATCAACAGTAGCCAGCAAAATAATTACAGCATTAATGTGAACATAAATTAACAACCTTTAGAACAAAATTGTTTGATAGTTGTTACTTTTATAAAGGGATTTAATAACACCAAAAATCAGGAGAGCCCAAGCATAGTTAATAAAATCAGTCTGAGTAGACATGATCAAATTCATGAGGTCTTTGTCTCCACCTACTGTATGGAGGAATAATCATTGTAACTCCCAGAAGGATACAGAGGAAGTTAATTGATACCTTTCTCGATATAAAATCCCAACATCCATTCCACACAGATCACAGGACTTCAGCCTTTACCCGTTGTTACAACAGCTGCTTTTACAAACCTGAGAGACGATCACAATGGCTTCCTTTCCTTAGAACTGAGGTGCCCATAATTACTGCAAAGTGGCAACTGTTATGGTTTTATGGTTCACTCTTCCTTTACAAGAAGTTTTGAAATACAAGAAACTGTTTAAAATAACTTAGGTAAGCATAAGAGGGGATCTGGGAACTTCCTGAACAAGAATGAAAATTAAAAGCCTTCATAACATTTACTTCAATTTTTTTTAATGACCAACAATTATATTTCAAAAAAACCTGCAGAATTGCAGTCCAAACCTGCACAGGCCTGTGAACACTCTCAGGTGTAAAGGCAAAATGAATTAAACAAAACACTCTTAATTAAAACTGTCAATCTGTCAAAATCTGGAAAAGATTACAGAGAAGCCTGATCTACGGTTGCCCTATACTTTGCACTTCCTAATTTGACAAAACAAAATGTAGGTTATGAATTTTTTCTAAAGACAGCTCTTTCGTGCTATTCTGGCACTCATCCAACCAGTTTATTTCTTTCCTACTGTCACTAAATTTCTGTACAATCAAAAGCTAAAATAAAGCTTTTCATTGCTATGGACTTGGGGAGACTGGTGCCAGATTCTGCTTGAACAGAAACTGGGGGAGCCCCAGGAGTCCATTAAAAACTTGATTGAAAATGTCAGACTGATGGCAGAGAAGCAGCCAGCCTGCACAGCAAGGGGCACAGATGCACCCCAGGCAATTTGGTGTTTTTATTTATACAAACCACATGATGTTTCCAACCCTCAGAATGTGTTCAGGGAGCAGATTCAAAAGTGCCAGAAAATTGAACTTTCAAACACACTGGTATTGGTGAACAAGCTTTTTCAGAAATATACCCCAGATGGACCCAAGTACGTACTTGTAGAGGTCCATATTATGGGAAGCATTTTGTTTTCACAACAATCTATCTAGACTGCATGCTGCAGATCTGTGAGGACTTTCGGCTACTTTCAAAACAGAAAATTTTGTAGAATTTAAATAAGCAGTTCCCTATTCATTTAATATGAGAAAGAGGATACGGCTACTATGGTAATTTCAAAATTTAATCCCTTTCTTCTCTGTGTACAAAATTATATGGTTTTTTTCTTACTCCAACTCAAGAGCACGCAACTCCAACTCTTACAGAGCAAATGGACCTAAGGATAGCGAAGACCTAAAACAAGAATCTTCCATTCAACTCATAAACCTCGGGAAGATTGGTACAGCAACCACGCTGAAATAAACAAGCTGTTTGATACAAGGACTAGGAGATTTTATGTACATGTCAGAGCTGCACCAGAAGTCACAACTGGTGTTACTTCATCTCTTTGTTTTCACCTTCACCTCAGGCACTCCTAAAGCCTGCTCAAGTCACCGATGAATCAGGCCATGAGTGCTACATTAGAGAACCACACCCTCCTCCTCCTCCTCTGTGGATGCAGCAGGATGAAAGGCATCACTGCACACTCCTCCAGCTGGATCAGCCACATCTGAGAGGGCAGCAAGGAAGGGAATGGGGAATAGTGTCACCAGGAATGCCGTGGCTTGGCCAGATGTGCACGCTCACAGCAAACAACTGAATGCTTTCATGTATCCTGACAGATTGTTTTCCTGAGGGACCAAGCTTTGCAGCTCTAAAGCAAACAGACTTAATTCAGCACATAGTTTTCCTCCATTACTTATTTACACAGACACTAATGTACGTGTTAAAACCACAAGTAGAAGCTCCACATGGGATAAAAAATGTTTGATAATATGATGAAAATGTATGGCCACAATAAGAGAGTCAACTTTACATAATAACCATAGAGGGCACGATGGGAAACGCCTCAACACAAGCTCTTTTGTGCTCCATAGAAAGGGAACAAACCCTGACAGAAGTAAGCAGTGTCAGAAGCACTTGATCTTTGACCTTTGCTGGGCAGATGTGCTGTTGGTGTGGGGCAGATTCCAGATCGACCAAGCAAAAATCCCTTGGTTTTATTTCCTCTACTTCACTCTGTATTGTTTTTACAGCCTTGCTAATGTTATTTAATAATATCATTTACTGAGTTCCGTGAGGAAAGCTGCACAGGTATTGTCTAACAGGATCTCACCACAGGGCTTATGATCATCTCTCCACATTACAAGTAACAGGTTTTATATTCCAAAAACTCATGAATTGGCCACAATGACATGGTGGCAGCACCTGCAGCTTCAGAGGAAATGAGCCTTAATGGAACAATAATGGCAGAGCTTGACCGTAAAAGTCATTCCTCCTTAACCTTTCTCATTTACTACTCAAAGGAGTATGTTACAACAAAAATATTCAAAAGTGCAAAACCAATTTGAAGAACAACTGGGCATCGGCCACTCATATAAACACACAGGACACCCAAATAGCATCTGGCTGAGTTTTACCCACACTCAGTGAGTTGCCGTGAGTCCCAGTGTCCTCCTAGCCAAAGGATGGTCACTACCGCTCCACAGTTCAGAACCAAAGAATATGATTTTATGATATTTAATTCGAAGATGCTGTGAAATAGAAGTATATGTTTTGAAAACGGCTCTATTTCTGGGCTTTTGATTCTTTGTGGCAACAAGTTTCACCAACTAATGCATGCAAATTAAAAGCACTTCTGAAAGTTCTATTTGATTATACTTAAAGAACAGGGGGAAAGGGATTCTTCTTTGAAGTGAAATGCACTGAAGTCCCGGCACTAAGGAAGCTTTGGTAACCATAGCAACACTGTAATTTTCAATATACATTTTAATAGATGTTTAATTTGTCAAACTGCAGGCTGGCATTCAAACCTTTTTTTTCCAGCAGACCCATGCTTTTCAATACATGGAGTTATTCGCATTTACTAGCAGTGGCCTCTCAGGTGCTTTACAGCATAGTTCTCTTCCAAATACAATCTTCGTATCAGCCTTGACAAAAAAAAATTGCTAAGTGGTTTCTACTTCTGCTGTCATTGTCCTTGACAACTTCATTTTTTTATAAACCAACTGAAGTGTTTGCAAATGTTCATTTTTTTAGAAGACAGAGCAGGCAATGTTCTGTGGCGACTAACTCCTAAGTTGTTAAGAGTAGCTGAACTACTTTGTCTCCCAAATCCTCTTCAATATCCAAGTTACATTAAAAGTATGCAGCTGTACGGATAGAAAGTTAATGAATAAACCTAGCACTGAACTGTGGTAGAGTTTCATAGCAGAATGAAATCCACCTGAAAAAGACTCTCTTCAATTCACTGCTGAAGATAAGACTGCTAAGCAAGAAAAACATGCTATGTATTATGAGTGAATTTGATGAAGCACTTGGGTTAGTAGAAGAAGTTTCCTGGCTTAAGAATAAACTTCATTCCTCTGTTGTATACTGCTGACTGTAAAAAGCTTGAAAGCAAGCAACTATTTCACAAATCCAGAACTTTTTCAGGATAATCATGATAACTCTTAAACATGACAGACTCCACTGAAAATCACATCTCTATCAGATCTTAAAAATCAGCACAGAAAACATGAAGTCAGAAGGAATTTGGGATATGTGGCACTATCACAGTTCTGGTCTCTCAAAGATATGCCAACACAGCCATAATTCACAGGATTTTGTCCTAGTTTTCTAGTAGAGTACTAGTTCAGGCTACCCAGCTTTGGGAGGGACCACGGAGATGAAAGAACACCATTGCCAGTAGTGCAGGTACCACATTTTTTCAGATAATATCACTGAGAGAGCTCCTGTAAAATTAGACAATTGCTATAGTATCAATTTTGTGATAGTAAACACGCAACAAAAAGGATGAGAGAAAATATGTAGAAAAAGAAATCCCAAAATAAGAAACTGTAAACAGTAGCATTAAAACACAACTAATAGAAGTGTTAATGAAAACAGAAATTAGTCTAATTAAATCATCCCTACTGCATCTGATGGCAAAGTAGATTCGTATACTCATTATTTTACCAAAGCAACAAGACAACAGTTAAAACTACTGAGCTGTTAAAAATATTAGCTCTGCCATCCTAAGTATAACAACTGAATCCATATTAAATGGCTACTAAATCCTCAATCATTCTTATATGTTTAAAGCAGAATCTACCTATCCAGCCACAAGTACCTATTCCTAGATTGCAGTCCCCACGAAAAGATGCAATGAGATCCCCTGGGTGGAAATTCAGACTAGCCAAGGATAAAGAAACTTCTTTGTTATTATTAGAACATGGAGGATATTTGATAAGACATGGAGAAAACAGCTGTTGCCTACATCATTAAAATAGCGTTGAACCGTCAAGCAGAACCTGCACGGATTAATCATGGGAAGAAGTGCTAAAAATAAATATGCCTCTCACATCAGTGTCATGGCTAAGGTAAAACAGCAAATAAAGAAAAGAAAAGGACACATGGCACTCTGAACTAGAGAAGGGAAAGCTCTCAGCTCAATCAGGCAAGGCTTCAATTAAAGAGGAAGCAGTCGAGTGAAACTTGAAGCACACTCCCATTGTACAAATGAGCACAGTTACTGCACCCTCTGTGTTCTCCCATATTTACCTCATCTCAGCCTCCTCCCACACTCGCTGCTGATACAGTCCTCGAGTTGTTACACAAGGTGGATGCTGCTATAACAGAGAACATTTTTCTTTCTTTTACCTGGAACCAGTTGCTGGGTCTTAGTACTACGGGCGGAAACAAAAACTAAATTTAACCCCAGGCAGAAGCAGACGCTAGGTACAAAGAAAAACAATCCTTCAAAAATGGAAAATTCGAGCAGAAAGTGAAACACAAACCACAGAGAGAAGCCCTGAAACCAGAGAAATCCTACTGCCAAGCCTGGAGGACTGAACTGTGGTGGAAGCTAGCATTAAAGCCTTAGCAATATCCAATACCTACTTAAGCTGAATGGTAATAACTAACCCAAACTTGACAGGATATGTAGCAAAACAGATCATTTCCCAAATACCTGGAGTCTCAATCATGGAACAGTTAAGCCCATTAGCAGGACACTGAACTTTGCCCTTTTGTTTGGAGGCAGTCAGGATCACAAAGGCTGGGTGTTACCAATTTCCCCAGTCCTTTAACACTGACCAGCCACCCAGCCACATGCTGGACAAATGCCCACATCTACCCCCTTGTTGGGTGGGGAGAAAAATGACATTAAAGGTACATGACAGTAATGTAACCCTTGACAAAGACATGTCTCATTTAAGAATTAAGTCATCCTTTAATCAGAGTTGCACACTGTGGAGGGATGGAAGGTGCCTTGTGCAGCCTGAGAAACCCTTTCCCTTGCTGCAGCTATCAGATGCCAGTTTTAGGCAGTCACTCCTCTGCACAACAGAAACCTTGCTGCACTTAATGGGACAGATGATGAAACTCCCCATTCTTTCATCTGAGAATTTACCTCTGCACATAATTAGAAGCACAATCATTAAAGTTAGCGTTCCAAATTGCTGTCAGGAACCAGACACACAAAGTATTCCTACAGGGCTACAAGGCACTTTACAGACCACATCACAAAGCCTGTCCTTAAACCAAATCCCAGATCTGTCTGAAGAACAGTTCGCCCGCTTCTCTCCAAAGGACCAAATTAAACCTAATCCACTTACTAACACAAGTGCAGATAATAGAACTAAATGTAGTTCTTATCTAGCAGACAGGCAGTCTCAGCCTGAGAAATATTTATCTGTCTTGATATTGTCTGACCAATCCCACTAAAAAGACCAGACGTCTGGCAAGCTGCAGTTGGAGGCCCAATCAAACAAATCAAGCCTGAATGATACAGATAAGCTACAACTAAACAAAACAGAAGGTAAAAGGTGTTTCAGACCTGGAAAATAATGACCTGCTTGAAGAACATGGAACTGAAGGTACTGCTAAAAATAACGCTGAGAACAAGGGGGTCTGGTATTCCAGCAAATCCAGTAGGGACAGTAGACAAGAGAAAGATGATTGCTGAATCAGCGTGTGGCTATTTGCAGACTCCACCTTGGTGCATTCATTTCAGATTACTTGTCCTGCTTCAGTTTGTGATTTAATGAGTTAACTACAGTTGGAACAGAATTTGCAAACTTCCCTTACATGTTCTTCTCTAAGGAGAATGCAGCAACTGAGATTCCTGTACCAAAGTATTTTGATTTGTTGCCCATGCTTCTCATGGAACTATCAGTTTCTCCTCTGACCTTGCTATTCTAATTCTACCATACTATTGTCAGCAACATCGTGAAGACCTGCTCAGCTAGAAGACTTTCCTTGCTATCTGGATCTCCAGTTGCATAGTAGGAGGTTGTACTGTCTGCTGTGGGGTATAGGTCCTATTTAATCTCACTGTCACACCTATTTACTTCTCCAGAAACATTTGAGCATGTAACATGGGACAGGGAGTTACACAATTCCCAACCAACTGCAGCCAGCCAGAACTATATTACAATGTGGCATATTTACTCTGGTGTCTGGATAAAGATTACAAGTGAAATCATATTACTTTATCTGAGGTAAAATAATTTTCATATTTTCCAGAACGTGTTAAGCAACCAAAGGAACTCCTCAGTGAGAACAGGAATGTTTTGGAGTAGTTCCTGAGGTAGATGTAGAAATACTAAATAACTTGTTTAATGTTGGAATAGGAGTCCACAGTAGCTACACTGATTAAAATTGCAAAGCAGCACAATGAGAACTTGGCATCCTCTGCTTCCTCAGAAGTCACAGAAAATGTGTTGCTCAATGTAAGTTTTACTAAAGACCAATAGCTCAAAGAGGACTGAGCAGTATTTCCCTTTGAGGGAAATAAAACAATAAATTGAGACCTCTGGCTCACAGATATATACAATTTATGTATACAACTCAACCTTAAATTCCTGCATCATACAATGAAAAGAGTTTCCAGGTCTTAGATGCAGAAGTTGCAGGCAGATCAGAAAACGGTTGATTAAAAGAATTCAGGCCAAAGAATCAAGACTTGCTGAATCATAGAAGTTAACTTTCCAAGGCTAAATTCATCTACATGTCCTGAAACTAGGTAACACCAACGTGGAAAAAACACCACCCGATACACCCTGCTAAGAAACAGATGTAGCCATTGAGCCACATTCACAGGTTTTGCTCTGTAAAGGTCAAGAGAGCTAAAAGTAACATAAAGAAAGCCCACTATATTAAGAGCACAACAATAATGAAACACACACGTAATGAAACACTGAACATGAGCTTTCATTGAGGTGACACGGGCATTGCACAGGGACATACAGGGACAGAGGTTCTGCCTGAGTAATGAGCTGCAAAAGTTTGTACCAGCTGAAGATCTCCTCCAAATGTTTAAAGGAAGTGGTTTCATCACCAAACCCAATTATTGGGATTGTGTGCTTTGCAGTTTTTTTAGTAGGTTCCAGTTTCTCCTGCCAAGCTAGGAAGCTATGCTATGAGCAGCTGGTACTCCAGGACTAACAACTCCACCACTAATTCATCCTCTAATACTCAAGCTTCCGATGTCTCTGTTTGCAACACAGAAAAGCAGAGGGTAAAGTATCACGAGTTCCTTCCCCATGCCTACGGAGACTTACCCAGCTTCACAAAATGACCTTTGTTACAAAGGGATTTACATTGGTGTCCTTGGAAGCAACAGATGGTCAGGATGAGCTGCTGCCATCAGCATTTTTACTTTAGCCTGTGAAATTATTCATAGTCCCCCCAACAGCAGAGGCATTTTCTCAGTTTAAAAGCAAAAGCAGACCAGTTAAAAGATGGGACAAAACAACAAGTGAAGCAGTAGTGTCTTTAATAGACACTAAAATGGGCTGGATTTTGTGGTTATATAAAAGCAAGAAACACTGTCTCAATCTGATGTATGAATTAAGTGCTCTACCTTATCAACAGGAAATATGAACACATTTCCTACAATTATTTCCTCTTGCAAATCATTCCCTGTAGGTCTCAAAGGAAACAACAGATGCACCCAAAACAAGTTTTCATTTCTTTGCTGGCTGTTCAAAGAAAATGCAAAACTGTTTTGTTTTTGCTTCTTAGCACCTCACTATTTAGACAAAATCTCTTGCTCAGCAAATTTGAAGTACTTTACTGGCTGGTATCATTATCTTTACCTACAAAGTGGGGTAATGAGAAGAAAAGCAAGGGCAGCTTCAAAGTTGTACCCTGTTCTCATGAGCCACCATATTACGCCACGCTTCTAAGCCACCCCCACAACATAAGCACAGCAAACCCCTTAACCTGTAGCAGGGTCTCAGTCCTTTAAATGGTATCTTATACTGTGGGTAGAGAGAGGGGAAATCTTGTTAAAGATGTATGAGCATTTAACTGAACAATCTTCGACACTTCTGATAAGTTTTCCAACTGATGTACTGCCAATGTGTTTCTTGTGTTCGTCCAAGATTTATGATCTTGGTCCAGTGATAGGCACTCTGTTCCCTCTAATAATTTGAGCAGGCTGAAGGGTTGACTGTTGGTGTGAACTGTTGGCTCATGTGTTCCCTTACCTTGTTTTTAATTGCCAGTATTCCTGCCTAGAATGATACACTTGTGTCAACACAAAACAGGCTTGGTGCAAGACTCACAATGGAATTTGAAACATTCTGCAGTGCAGAAACACTGGAATCTGTGAGCTTGGTTTCAAATCCTTCCAGGCAGATGCTTTCTGAGAAGCCTGCATCTGGTTTACTAATCCCCCTGAAGTCTGTGTGTGTTCAGATCAAGTTGAGCCCCTGCCCTAACCAGAGCCAAGTTGAACAAAGTTGTGTTTGCCAACATGTCCCTAGACAGAACAGTGCACCTCTGCTGCTTTTCCAAAGCTGGAGGGCGTGGTGTCAGTTTTAACCTTAAATGGAAACTGAAAACAAATCTTTAAAGTTTACAGTCATTTAAAACACAAACAGCTTAGCAGCCATTCAGTACAATTTCTCCTCAAATAATAAGACCTTTGAGACAGACAAGAGTGATAGCAATTAAAGGTAGAGGGTAAAAAACCACCTTGATTTGTAAAGTGCATGGAAAATGACCTGAAGATTCAGGACTGATGGAATTTTGGAACTGTACAGGAAAAAAATCATCCTAATCAGTGTTATAAAGACTTTTTGGTTATCCTTATAAAACAATTCTACAAAAGATGGGTTTGCTTCCACAGAATTCTATTAGTTTCATCTTTATTGAATATGGTGGGATATCTCCCACAAGCATAGTAAAAAAAAAATATATTAAGCCTGAAGTGAAGTGATGTTCTTCACTCAGCCATGGGAGAAATTTTTCAGTCCAGTAAGTATAACTTCAGAGTGAAATAAAAAAAAATGAGAAACTAATCAGGGCCATGAATCAGCCTCACTGGGGAACAACAGGGCTATGCAGAACTCTGATCTAAATTGCTATCAGCGATAGAAATCCAGCCCGGGGAGCTCACGCTGCTGAGCCCACGCCGAGCAGGGCAGACAATTTTCTGCTGCCCTCTGCAGGGAAGCCGTGGGCCTTGTCACCCACAGCCGGCCTGCACAGGATTAACAGGCTCACAAAGAACCGGGGAGTTTTCAGAGGAAGTTTTACAATTTACTGGTGTATTGTTACTTCAACAGTAATCTGTACTCAATTTATCTTTATGAATACTGCATTTATAATTGCAAATCAGCCTTTTCACTTCAGATGATGAGCCAGTTATTGGCATAACTGAGGAAGTTTTGATGGAAATATTAATCCTCAGATCACTCCATCATATGGGAATAAAAGACCAGGCCCTCTTTTTTTGCAACCTCAACACTATGCTTCCACTCTGCTTTGACTGCTAGGTACCAAAACATAACCAGGAATTGAAAGGTACCCGAAGAAAAGCTCGTCTTACAAGCTCTTGTCCTCCTCTCTAGGAAAACACTAAGGAAATATCACTGTGTCATTCACTTCCTCCTTCTAAACTAGTGCATGAATTATTTGGGTCTCATACACTGGATGATTAAAAAAAAAAAAACCAAACAAAAAAATCCCAGTTCTACTGTGCTCCAGTTCAATCAGTGTCTAAACACAAAACCATGAAAACATTTTCGATATAAAAGCAATTAATGAAACATGAACACGTTGAAGGTTATTGTTACTCAGGTGACCAGCCACTCAATCTACTTACATACTTCATTTGAGAACATTTCCTTTAACTCCAGAGCAAAGGTGAGAAGGATATGGTTCTAGTTCCAGCTATTCTCTTAGGGACTTTGTTGGAGGTATTTTGTGTTCCCATCTCCTCATTTGCCACAACACAAACAGCAGAACAGCATCAGGAACCTTAATTCACTACTGTCTGCAGGACACAGAGATAATGTACTGCAATATATATAAGCAGAGATATTTTCTTTGTCATTGCACATCTGACGGTGCATGAGAATGTAATAAAGACAACTGTGGGACTCCAGGGTTATATACCCATACACAAGAAGGTCTGATGTGGAGAAATCTTTGTTGGGAGGCAGCCTTACGCACCCAGCATTCCACTGGATGGAGCAGGCTCCCTACATATCAACATGTGTATTTGCAAAATGTGTATCACGTATTTGTAATTCCTTTATGCTGAAATACATAAAAATAAACACAAAACAACTCGCTCAGTACTTGCCACAGCTGGTTTTTTTAAACACTAGTATAAGAATCACAAATGGACATTAGAACCATACGGAAATACAACAGAGAAGCTTGAAGGAGGGAGAGTTTTTAAAGCTATCCAAACCAATCTGACAGCATCAAATGAAAAGGAAAGAAAACTACAAGTTACACAAAAACACAGGGATCAGCACGTCAAAACTGACACAAGCCTGGCAAACAAGCTGAAGTTTAGAAATTAAATATTTCTCCTCAAGCAATTAATTAGTAACACAGATCTATATAATACAAACAAAACCTCCAGAAATGCACTGACTCCTTACACCCAGCACCTGCACTCTTGTCTCCAGGGCAGGGGTGGTCAGTTTATGAACACAGTTTATGAACAGCTCAGAAACCGTCTAACCAAAACTTTGGAGACGGTGTCGCATTTCTGGCCTCAGGCCCAACTCTGCGAAAAAGCCTTGGGACTTGACACAGCTCAGTCACTGAAGAACATAACCCAGCTCAGAAGCCAAACTTATTTCTGACCAGGCTCAACCTCATTCATCAGCATCATCAAACTGACCTTTCTCAACTGTTCTAACTTGTGGTGGAAAAACAAAGCAAGGTGTGTGGCGACAGGCTGGGTTGTAAAACCAATCCTCCTTCCATACACATGAGCCGAAAAGATTATTTTCCTCAAAGCTTCCACAGGAGAGATCGTCAGCATCTAAAGAAGATAAAATAAAAGGTTTAAACCATAGGACATACTCGAGAAAGCAGTGGAATAGTGTAGCAGGTTATTATGGAGATCCATGGCATGTTCTAGTTCACTATTTCAATTTGATCTGCCAGCACTCATGAATTAGACCTTAAAAAAGGCAAACACGAAACTGAATTTGGTAATGTCTTCATTTTAAGGAAGGTTCGTGCCACACAGACAAAACAGTTTCTCCAGAAAGCTCAGTAATACACCTGGGACTCAGAATGGCTGGCACCAGCTCTTACAAGGCATGCAGTTTTTTCACATTTTCCCTGGGAATAAAAGGCTCATGAAACGATTACTTTTATTTGCCTTCCCCCTTCCTGCTGTTTTCGTAACACCATTCCAATGAGGAGTCCTCCAAACCCTTTAAGAACTGGGTCACTGGACAGAACGGGAGGGTGGGGTCCTGTAAAAGCTGGCTCTGAACAACATTTCCACTAGGCTAGAATTAAGCCTAATGGGCCTGTATTTAACCAATCTAGCACAAAAATAGGGCAAAGTGTTTTAACAGAAGCATAAAGATTTCTAGCCAGCAGATACTGAGTAAAGAAAAAGCCCAGAGCATGAGGAGCAGAGGACCCAACACAATATCCCACGTGTCAGCCTTCCAGCAGCACTGCCAAACAAGCCATCACAGCAAGAGCTCAAGACACTTTCAAAGCCATAAAATGACCAATCAAGCACATTTTTGTGTTTGTAGCAGTTAAAAACTCCGACACTTGTACTCAGTATCCTTCAGAAGCACCTGAATCCAATAATCACAGCTGCCTTAGTCTGTGAGGATTTAAAGAGCTACAGGTGGGATGAGCAAGTTAAATAAAGGGGGGAAAAAAAGAGCTTATGACAGTTCCAGTACAAAATTCAAAACATTCCATAAATTTGAGCGTATAAGAGATTAAAATGAAAGCTCAGAATGGAAGACAGGGAAAACCTCCAAAAAGGGAACAGTCTTTTTCTCAGATTACTCAGTGTGAAAAACCAACACTGTACTTCCATTTTAAAATCAGAATGGTTTTATAGAAAGGCTGCAAAAACCTTCTCACTTTCTTCCATTATCAAACAATGGAATTTAAATACAAAAAGTTTATTTTAATTATGGGATTAAAATAAACAGAGAATTCGTATTTCCTAAGCAAAGAAAATTGTATTAATTACAAAAAGAGACACATTAATGAGAACAAAATGGAAATGGTACTATTCTGCATCAACAAAGACACAGCAGGTTATCAAGTCACTGCTGGCTAATCTCCATCCACCCATTCTGTGCTAAGAACAAGCCTAGCCAATGGAAGGTTGAGACTCTTTAACATCTGAGTCACCATAAAAACAAGTTACAAACTGCAGGAATAATTCAACTCTAAAAGTGTGAGTGAAACGCCTTCTATTCATTGCCACTTTTGTCCGTGAGACTGATCATGTGCACAACCACTTAGAAGGATCAAGCTTCAAAAAAGCCAAACAAAGTCAAACAAACAAACAGAAAAACACCAAAAAACCCACTCAAAAAAACTACAGTGAAAGCAACAAACCATACTCAGAGACTGAGCACTGTTCCAAAGACCTCCATGCTCTAGACAGACATTATAATGAACAGCTTTGAATTTTCTTGAAGAATTTTTACACAAAAAAGTTACATTCCTGCACTCCATGTACCTTTCTCTTCCACTTCAGAATAACACAGATACACCACTGAGAGCTGGTTCACCAAAGAAACTCAACACAAACATGGAATTCTCCTCCTTACCATGCCACTCCCTAAGAATTCAATTGCTCAAGCAAGAGTTTCACATGAACTCCACAACACCACCTTTAAATCTTGTATTTGATAATGAAATTATGCATTACATATCCACGAGGTCAACACAACCAAAAATTGCTCCCCAAAATAGAACATAGTTCCTTAAACACATTCTCCTGTAAAGCACCTACCTCCAACCACCTACTATCCAAAACTCCAATGAAGCACAAGTAAATGCCTACTCACCATAAGGACCACACGTAGACTCCTCCAATTCTTTATCCCAGTCCTCCACCTCATACTCAGATGCATCTTGCTGCCCTGGAGACTCAGGTATATTGGAAACTTCACTATCCCACACATCCAGGTCAGCATATATATTGTACCAGCCATCATCAGTAGAGCCACTGACATCACCTTCATTGGGAGAGGTAGAAGCAGATGCACTTTCTTCAGACTTGCCATCAGGAACATTTGGAATATTCTGCAGCAAACATTCTAAAACCAGTAGAAAGCACCAACAGACACACTCAGAAATTGAACAAGAACAACTAAGTGCTCAGCACACAATAATTCAGAGAGGTACACAAATGCACTTTGTGACTACTAATATTATTGTGCAGTTTCCTATATATGTAATACCACTACAGAGCTGCTTCACATTTCAGATGCTTGGGAAGAGTGGACATAGCCTCACCACGGCACCAGCCCAAATCAGGATTTTTCACAGATTCTTGTTGGAAAATAACTCTTTAAACTAGGGCAAAGGACCTAGCAGTCTTGTTTCACCACATTCACCTGTAGGTATTTTTTTTTTTTAAAAAAAAAAAGGGTATGCTGAAAAACCATGGTTCTGGTTTAAAAAAAAGTCATATTGATTAATTACTCATGTACTAGGCATACACAAATATCTACACGGAAATAATTTAGTGCTGTAAGTAAACAGGCATTTCCCACACATCACCAAAAGGTTTTAAGTATATTTCTCAAGTAGTGCACAAGTTTCAATATTCACGACCCACTTTTTTGTCCTACCTTTTCTGGGTTTCCAGATCATAGTTTCTGTCTTATTAGGAAGCTGTTTCCCCTCAGAGTTTGCAGCCTCAGTGGCAGCAGCCATCACCTACGAGACAGTTTTAAAGAATGCAGCAGCACCTTTCATTGATTGCTCACGAAACTGCTGCCACATTTGAGTGCTCCTGAGCGCCTCCATTTGTTCCCTTGATGAATCAGAGGTTTAAAAACAAACAGGCTTTCACTTCAGAAGGCAAATCTGCAGAGGTATGGCTAGTTCTGCTGCTGCCATCGGTCACCCCTAGCATTAGCCAACACAACAGGCTAACTCCTCACTCGCCCCGACCCAAAACGTGCCCTTTTGGGAACTGCAGCACACTGTGAAAGCATCAGAGGTAGTGAAGACACAAGGAGTGGAAAAAGTACTAACACTGAATCAACCACCCTGTGGGAGCCCGCAAACCGAGGGCGATCCTCCAGCAGCCCTGAGGGGCTGGACCAGATGGACGGAGAGCAGAAGGAAACCCTCAGCTGCTCTTGAGGAACGCACAGGGAAGAGGACGGCGAGTTCTCCTCACACTTCCAGTGGAACAAGGAGGAACCGGCGGTGGGTGCGGCAGCCGGGGCCCGCAGGGGCCGCGGCCGGTGACCAAGGGCAAGACTCCGGGCGAGCCCTCACGGCGGCCGCGCCGCCTCCGCTGCCCGGCCCGCGGTCCCCGG
>VWPU01012437.1:0-27254 GCA_013398955.1 Callaeas wilsoni | reverse complement strand
TCAGGGATCCTGGGATTCTGTGGCTCTGTGACAGGACAATCTACAAGCACAGAGTGATCTCGGGCAGAGGTGCTTCAGCCACGCACCAGTGACCCCAGAACGGAGGAACTGGTCTGGAACTGGAAGTTTTTATTGGCATGGGATGATGGAAGCAGATCCATGAGGTGTGGAACATCCCACCTCCCTCGTGTGCTCCACTGGCCAAGCCAGGCTGATACACGGGCTGTGCTTCGGCCCCACCGAGCGGGATATTTGCAGGAATAAAACACAGGGATGTAACTCACCCAGCCACTCGGAATTCCCAGAAAAACCAGAGAGGCACCATGGACACCAGAGCTGACTGGAGAATCCTTTTTATTCCACATTAGAGACTCCTGGAGAGCTTCTGCAGGAAATCTTGGACATCTGGACGTGCCAGCATTTGTTTGGACACCCACAGCACCAATATTTTGGCAGCTGACGCAGGCGGGAGATGCCGAATCCTATTTCAGCACCAGCAAAGGATCTGTCAGGATAGAAAAGGCTTTTCCTACTGGGAAAAAAAAATAAAAGAAAAGGAAAAAAAAAAAGGAAAAAAGAAGAAAAAAAGAGAAAAAGGAAAAAAGGAAAAAAAAAGAAAAAAGGGAAAAAAAAGGAAAAAAGAAGGAAAAAAGAAAAAAAAAAGGAGGAAATGTTTTGGAGCAGCCTGGGTGCTCTGTTTGCTCCCAGCTCAATCCAGAGCAGCTGCTCCATGCAGTTATCCCACAAAGGGGGCATGGAGTGGAAACAGAGAGAGGGAAAAAAACCCCAATTCCCAAAAATAAGACAGCAAACCACTTCAAATTCCACGTGACAAGGTAAATCTTGAAAATCAAAAGTAATTCTGGAATAAATAGGGAGGGAGCTGTTCATTTTAAGGCATCCTGGAGGTGCCAGTGGTCAGTGAGAAGCCCAGATGGTCACCAGGGTGATAAATCCGGTTTAATGGAGCCCGGTCGGCTGGACCGACCCCTGCTGCACCAGCAAAGCATCTGTCAGGATAGAAAAGATTTTTCCTACTGGGAAAATAATTATTTTCAAAAAAGGAGGAAATGTTTTGGAGCAGCCTGGGTGCTCTGTTTGCTCCCAGCTCAATCCAGAGCAGCTGCTCCATGCAGTTATCCCACAAAGGGGGTGTGGAGTGACATAGAAAGGGGGAAAAAATACCCAATTCCCAAAAATAAGACAGCAAACCACTTCAAATTCCACGTGACAAGGTAAATCTTGAAAATCAAAAGTAATTCTGGAATAAATAGGGAGGGAGCTGTTCATTTTAAGGCATCCTGGAGGTGCCAGTGGTCAGTGAGAAGCCCAGATGGTCACCAGGGTGATAAATCCGGTTTAATGGAGCCCGGTCGGCTGGACCGACCCCTGCTGCGCATCCCTTCTCCTCTCTGCCGGGGGAAAATCCAGATCCAGCTGTCATCCCTGCTCGTGGCATTTGTGAGGAATCATCAGGTGCCCTTTGAGGATGATTTTCCACCTGTCTTGTTGATCTCCTGCCGAACAAACCGAGTCTAAGCCGGGCCTGGAATGCAGGAAAAAAGCTAAGCTGACACTCTGCAAGACGCCCTGGCTCGGCATCCTGCTCATCCGACCTCCGGAATGTTAATCCAAGGCAGTTTGGAGGGGAAGGTCAGCCTGGAGATTAAACAAGAACATGAAAAGCTTGGCAGGCTGAAAGGCTGCTCTCCCTGTAAAGCTTCAGGAGGTGGAAATTGGATCCAAATATCCGAATGCTCCTGACAGAGAAGTGGGGAAAACATGGTTTTAGCTCCGTGATTTCGATGGATCCTGAGCTCCAAGCCCCTGCCTGGCGTGGTAAGGTCTGATGTTTTAATAATTTAATAATTGAATGTTTCCCTGTCTCGGATCAGAAACTGAAACTGCACCGAGGTCCAGTCAGAAATAGCCCAGTGTGCCAAAAGTCAGGAACGAGAGGAGTCCTCAAGATCCCACCTGGAATTCTGCACCCAGCTCTGGGTCCCCAGCACAGGAAGGACGTGGAGCTGCTGGGGAGAGACCGGAGGAGGCACCAGGATGATCCGAGGGATGGAGCAGCTCTGCTGGGAGGAAAGGCTGGGAGAGCTGGGAATGTCCAGCCTGGAGAGGAGAAGCTTTGGGGTGACCTCACTGTGGCCTTGTAGGGCCTGAAGGGGCTCCAGGAGAGCTGGAAAGGGATTGGGGACAAGGGATGGAGGGACAGGACACAAGGAATGGCTTCCCACTGCCAGAAGGCGGGGAGGGATGGGATTTGGGAAGGAATTCCTGGCTGGGAGGGGGGGGAGGGGCTGGGATGGAATTCCCAGAGCAGCTGTGGCTGCCCCTGGGTCCCTGGAAGTGTCCAAGGCCAGGTTGGACACTGGGGCTTGGAGCAGCCTGGGACAGTGGGAGGTGTCCCTGCCATGGCAGGGGTGGGACTGGGTGGGATTTGAGGTCCCTTCCATCCCAAACCGTCCTGGGATTCCATGAATCCCGACGCCAGCTAGGAATTAAACAACGCATCAAGAGTGACAAGGAAATTTCCCCCTTAATCAAAGAGTTCAATTTTATGGAAAAATTACCAGACTCATCCAAGAACTGCAGTCCAAGGAGATCGAATTCCGCAAGAAGTGAAATTATGGAAGTGAGGAATGTGTGGCTGGAAAAGCAGTGAGGGAACAACAATGAAAGGGAATGGATTCCCAGTTAATAGGAAAATCCCAGCCCTCGTTCGCTCCACATAAATTATATCCATATATTCATTTTTGGACATATACCAGGCCTGGATATGGATTTATTTATGACTCCTAAATAATAAAATCCAAACCACGCAGGTGGGATTTCAGGAAAAACAACAATTTTTCACTTAATTCCTCAATCCTGGCACGTTTTTGAGTTCTCCAGCTCCATCTATCCAACTTCTCCCCGGCAAACAGAGTTTTCCATGGCAGAAAATATTTCATTTTCACCATCTCTCTCCCAAGAAAGCTTCTCTTCTCCTGCCAGCGAGTGAGGCTCGGTTTTGATGCTCCTTTTCGCATTTCCATCAAAAATTGAAAGGCGCTTTCATCACCGGGGTGAGGTTTTTCTCCCAGGTTTTCACCGGGAAGTTGGATAAAAAAGGGTTTGGAGCTGGCTGAGGAAAACAAACTGCCAGGTCGTTTTAGGGGAAATAAAAGTGCCTGAGTGACGTGAAGCCGCCGCTTCCACTCCTTAGCTTGGCTGGAAAAGGAAAAGTAAAAACTCCCTGCACACTGGTAAAAATCCCAGCTGTTTCATGGTTTTGGGAATATCCAATTGCTTGGATTAAAGGTAGGAAAAAAATAAAATCCGTTTAAAGACTGGGATTGTTATGTCAGAAGAGAATCCTGGGGGAGTTGTGGGTTTTGGGGTGCTTTTCTTGTTGCCATCCTGCTCCAAGGGAAGTCGGATTTGAGCCAGGTAAAGGGATAATCCATGGGATATGATCCATGGAGAATTCTGGGAAATTCATTCCCAGAAATCGAATAGTCATCAGTGTTATGAATGTGGTAAAGAGTGTTAAGGAACACAGTGCATCTGTTTGGAAAAAAAAAACCCCAAACCCTCTGGATTTAGGGAACAGCTGATTCCTAAATTATTGCAGTTTAAAGCATGGGGGATAATGCTGGAATTGGCATCCTCTGCCAAGGGAAAGGGGGAAAGGGAAAGGGGAAAAGGGAAAGGGGAAAAGGGAAAGGGAAAGGGAAAAAGGGAAAGGGAAAAAGGGGAAGATGAAAAGGAAAAAAGGGAAGATGAAAGGGGAAAAGGGGAACAGGAAAGGGAAAGGGAAAAAGGAAAAGGGAAAGGGGAAAGGAAAGGGAAAGAGAAAAAAGGAAAAAGGGAAAGAGAGGAAGAGGAAAGAAGAAAGGGAAAGGAAAAGGGAAAGGGAAAGGAGAAAAAATCCTCTCAAAAATTCTCATCTTCCTCTTAAACTCGTTCACTTTTCATCCCGACTTCTGCCAGCCCGGTGTAAAGTTTGGGAGACTGGGAAAAAGAAGGAAAAGAACGGAGCAGGATTAATGTTGGGTTCAGGGCGTTTCTTCCTTGGCCAATCGAAGGCTTTCAGTTCAGTTTTTAAAAATCAGAGCCTTTGAAAGGAGTGATTTAAATGAGCAAATCCTGGCAATTTGAGGGTATGACTGAGCTAAGGTTCCATGGATTTAACTGGGAGGAATTCCTGGGATGGACTGAAATTTCCAGGAAATTTTCAGAGAAGTCTGAGCTCTTAAATTGGCTGTGAGGAGAAATATCCAAGTTCTGTTCTGCTCCAGCCTCAAGGGAATTTGTTTGACCAGATTTGGTTGAGGGCAACAAAAACTGTGGGAAGAGCTGGAGCACCTTCACCATTTGCTTCCCTTTTATCCACTCCCATTTTCCACAGCCTTTTCCTCAGATTTTTCCAGCTCCTGGTTCCACAGGGGTGGAAAATATTCCTTGCCACGAATCCCTGGAAAGTCCAGGTTGGAGCAGCAGGAATTCTTTTCTCTCCTGCTGTGGCTGCAACTCAGAACCAGAGCAGAGCATGAGCCCGTCTGGATCCTGCAGAAAAGCAGGAATAGCCTGAGATTTATTGGAAAACCAAGAAAAGGGCAACATTTTAGCCAATTTTAAAAGTTCAGCAAATAAAAGTGGGCTTGGTCAAGAAGATGAGAAGGAGGCATGGAAAATAAACCCAGGAAGGCTCCAAGCTCCTGCTGCTGCTCTCACGGAATCCAATGACAAAAAATTCCCAGATCCCAAGGGAAGTTTCCCTGCTCCATCTCAAAGAGGATACGAATGCTCAGCAGAGGAATTAAATCCATCCTGGGCCCCGCAGGAAGCTCAAAGACAATCGCAGCGATATTAAAACCGTTCCAGATTGTCCCAAGCTAACCCGCAAATGATCTCCTGCTGCCTCAGCTCGCCGAGATTTCCAAAGTGGAATAATTTAAGGCCTGAGACGCTGCACACACTCTTTAAAAACTGCTTTGGATGAACCCAGGTCTCGGAGGGAATATTATTTATCATCCTCTCAGGATGGAGCGAGGGAATCGCTGATGTCATCAAATCCTTTCTCTCTAACTTCCGACTGGGGGGTTCCAAATGCACAGCTCCAGTCAAACGGAATTTAATACAGGACACGATTTTGAGTTTATTTGATTCATTTCTTGCCAGATTCCATTTGCTGACTCCTGCTCTTTTTTTTTCCTTTTTTTCTTTCCCCCTGCAGATGAATCATGTTAAAGAGGTAACTATGGAAGCGGAATTTGGAGAGAGTGATCCTTAAAATAATTGATGTAGGGAAGCCAACCCTGAATATGGGAGTCAAGAGCCTGCTCAATTTAACAATTCTGTGTTAAATCTGGCTTAAATCCGAACCATTCCTAGGCCAGGGGAGTTTGGAAGGTCCCGAAATGGGAATTTTCACAACAACATAAGGGTGGAAAGGCCCCTCAGGTGATTAAGTCTCCTCAAACTTCAAAAACACAAACTCCTGGGTTATAAATTTACAGAATTGTCCCAAAGTTTAAATTCATCTGTTTTAAATCTGAACCATTCCTAGGCCAGGGGAGTTTGGAAGGTCCCGAAATGGGAATTCTCACAACGTGAGGGTGGAAATGCCCCTCAGATGATTAAGTCTCCCCAAACTTTAAAAACACAAACTCCTGGATTATGAATTTATTGAGTTGTCCCAGAGATTAAATTCCAGCACGGAGCATCTGCTTGGCAGAGCACCCAGGAGGACCCTGAATTCTGGCAGTGCTCAAAAAAAAAGTGGATTTGGCAGTTGAGGCCCTGGTTTGGTGGAGAACATGGTGGCGCTGGTTGATGGATTGGTGATCTTGGATGTCCTTTCCAACCTCAACAATTCCATGATTCCATGATTTTAGAAAGCTATTTAACCACAATCTTTAATTTCTCCTCACCGTTCTGAATGCTCCTTTCGCGCTCCCGGAATTCCTCACTGTGTGAATCACATTTCCGAAAGCCTAAAATTCCTTAGGATTGGGAATTGAAAGCAGCTCATGGAAGACGTTTATGTTAAACACAGATTCCGTAGGAATGGCAGGTCCTGACTGAGGAATTGTTCAGCTGAGGATGCTCGGACACAAGAATTCCCAACCCAGCCCTCAGAGCCCCTGTTTTCCTTGTTTTTAAAGAGCTGGGAGCCAGGATCTTGTGTTCCGGCACAATCTGTCCCTCCTGAGCTGGTTTAACCATCCCCAGCTGCATTTCCTTCAACACTTCCCGTTTTTCCCCCTCTTCCAGCACTTGTCCATCCTCCCTCACCATGGTTTCATTTTCCATCCCAGCCCTCTCTGTCAGCCAAGGGAACTCTCTTCCGTCCAGATCATCTGGATGTTTTCCTTTGTATGGAAATATTTGTTGTGGGCTCGCTTTTCCGTTCTCCTCGTTTTCCATGGTTTATTCACAGACCGCAACAGACACGGTTGGATCCCGCACAGATTTCTTCCTTTTTGTGGGAATTCTGACACAAAATAAGGAATTTGTCACCTCGGGCTGTGCGAGGGTGATGGGGCACTCAACAGGCTCCCCAGGGAACGAGCACATTCCTGAGGCTTCCAGAGCTCCAGGAGCATTTGGACAATGCTCTCAGGCAGAGTTGGATGGGATATTGGGAAGGAATTCCTGGCTGGGAGGGTGGGGAAGCCAAGGCACAGGATGCCCAGAGAAGCTGTGGCTGCCTCTGGATCCCTGGAGGTGTCCAAGGCCGGGTTGGAGCACCCTGGGATAGTGGGAATTGTCCCTGACCATGGGATGATCTTTAAGGTCCCTTCCAACCCAAATTCTTCCGTATTTCCATGAAGGGTTTGTTTTCCATCCATGTGCAGGTTTATAATTCCAACTGCACAGGGATCAAATCTTCCATTTGGGGTCTGTTCTGAACAGAAATCCACCTTTCTCTTGCCGCTTGCTCTGAACACAGCAGCAGAACCCAGAAGGAAACAGGGATTTAATGACGCTTAATTAGAAATTACCTCATTAATGTTGAGACAAGGCCGGTCTCGGAAGGGAGCAGAGTGTGGGTCAGGCAGCAGCTCCGTGGAATTGAGCAATTCCAGGTTTTCCTCTTGGAAACAGACTGTTGCACTTGGGCCTTTGAGGTGGCTGAACCTCCTCTGGGCCACTTCTCACTGATTTTTGGGAAGCAGCTTTGATTTTTGGCTGCCTTGTTCCAGGGGCCGTTGGAGCTGGAGGAGGGTTGGAAAATCTCTAACGGAGAGGAAGGAAAGGCCTGCGTGGAGCCCAGGGAAGCAGGGATTGTTCGGACAGGAGCAGCAGGAATCCTCACAGAGGGAATCTGGAGGCTTGACCCCGTGTGGTTTGGGGTTTTTGCCTCAGGAACACCGGGGGAAAAAGCAATTCCTCCGCTGTGATTTACACCAAACAGGGAATATTTGGATTTTTGCTCAAAGAGACAAGGAAGAGGCTGTCCATGAACCAAAGCCGAGCAGGAGACGAAGTTCCAAAGCCTTCGGGAACAAAAAGCTGCCCTGAGAAATGTCCCCAGCCTTGCCCAGCTCATTTAGCACGGCTGCCGCTCTCACGGGGGCGGCACCGAAGGCCGCTGACATTGAGAGAGCAGGACAGCAAAGCACAGAGCCCCGGAATCAGCAGAATTCCAAGGATAAGCTGGAAGGCGAGCGATCCAAATTGCTCCGATGTGCTGAGCTAGGCGGCTGGGAGCAGCGTAATGAAGGAGCAGCTCCATGAAAGGTCCTGCGGGGAGCACAAAAACGAGCAGCTCAGCGGGAGGCAGAGCTCCGAAAAGCACCCAAAAATGCTCTGGGAATGGCTCCTTCCCGAGGATTCCCGGTGCTGAAGGAGTGGGATGGGCCACAAATGGAGAAAGAACTTGTTCCTGGAATGAAGGGCATCACTGCAAAATGAGGAATGTCTTAACCAGAAGAAAGATGTTTGGTGATAAGTCATACTGGGCTATCTGGAATCCACCTGGAATCCACCTGGAATCCACCTGGAATCCACCCAGGACAAACCCATGGCCCTGCAAAGTGTGCTAAGGACAAAAAGGGAAAAGAATCTTTTGAAAATCCAGCTAGGCCAGGAAAAATACCTCTTTATTCCAGGTTTCCAGGAAAATCAGAAATGCAAAGCGGATGGTTGTGGTTTATTCCGGATGGGATTTGGGTGGCTTAAAAAAAAGGGAATATTCCATCCGTACACTGGGATGATTCCTGCCTTTTTAACCCACCTGGCTGACAGAAGGAAGAGCAGCCCGGAGGAAAGGATTTTTCTTTCCCGCTCTCTCTCTCTTCACAAAAGACCCTTTGATGGAGTGCAATTTGTCTTTGCACTGATTATCTGCTCAAGCGAAATGACATCTCAGAGCTGGTGGCCCGGGAGCGTCCTAACGGGGACAGGGGGTCACTTCCACAAAGCGGGAGGGAAAGGAAAGGAAAAAAAAAGGGAAAAAAGAAAAGCTGGAGGCATTGGGAATTCATACAGCGATTCTTTTAATGTGATCTGAGTGGAAGCGTCCCTGCCCATGGCAGGAGGTGGAACACGATGGTTTTTAAGGGCCTTTCTAAAACATTCTGAGATTTTAGGCTCCCTTGAACTCACTCGGGAATCTGAGCCAGGAATCCCGTGATTTTACGGGATATTTTGACCGGCTACGAGGAGAAGATAACCCAGATGCTGGTTGTGCTGCAGGGACGCAGCTGGGGATGTGACACCCGAGCTTTGGTGGGGGCTGGGGGGACAGGGCTCCACAAAGGGGTGTCCGACAGGGGACAGCATCCGAGGGAAAGGGAGGATTTTGCAGAAACGGCAAATGAAATGTAGATAAAGGCTCCGCATTCATGTTTCGGAGCTCTCAGGGCACAAACTGGGGGCAAATCGAAAGCTGAGACAGCTTAAAAGTTCCCATTTTCCATTTCCCCCCTAAAAAGTGTCCCCGTGCCAGCCGCGACACCAATTTGTCACCTGCAGGGAATCCATTGGAAAAAAGGGAACATTTCCCAGTCTGGATTAATCATGGGAAACACTGTGCAGATTAACCAGGGCTTGGTTTCCACCCAGACTCTCAGACGGGAATCTCCGTGCGTGGGTTCAGATCGATTCTACCCCGCCTTTGTCTTTATTTTGAGTGCTGTAGAAATGAAATAATTTGGCTGGAGTGAGGCCAAGCGCATTGCGAGGTTAATGAATTTCCGAGCGGGTTTTTTCAGCAAGGCTTTGTGTTTGGAAAAAGCCACTGAGCGCAGAATTAACTGGGCAGGGTTACAAAAGCGCCAAGGTGGACGCTGCGGGAGTCAAGGAGAGGTTGTGCGGGGAAAAGCTCCTTGCTTTTATCTCCCCGTAATCACAGATGATGTTTTATCCTGGGAATTAAAGGAGTGATTCCAAGCCAGTTCAGGATGGGAAAGGAAAAACTGGGCTTGCAGGACTAGACCTGGTGGGAAATGTGGATTATAGCTCCAGCGCCGCCCCAGCGCTGCTGCGGGCAGGGGTTTGTTGGCTCTTAGTGGAGGAGTGCGAGGGGAGCAAAGGGCACTCGAGGCATTGAAATCATGGAATTGTTGAGGCTGGGAAAGACCTACAAGACCATCAATCCAGCTGTGAATCCAGCCCCACCTCCTTCACCACTGAACCATGTCCCCAGGTGCCAAATCCGTGTGGATTTTGGGATGGAGACTCCACCCCTGCCCTGGGCAGCCTGTTCCAGTGCTTAGCAACATTTTCTGTGGAGAAAGTTTCCATAATATCCAATTTAAACCTCCCCTGGCTCAGCCTGAGGCTGTTTCCTCTCCTTCTGTCTTTTCGCCTGGGAGAAGAACTCACCCTCCCTCTCCATGTGGGAATAGCGGGTGCTTCATCCCAGGATTTGCTCCGTATCAACCCTGCCACCTCTGCCCGTATTTTCCACCGCCTCTGGAGCAGGGTTTGGATGTTCCTCCAGTTCCTCCCGGTGCTGAGAGGGTTCGTTCACTGCCTTTGCAATGTTTGGAACAAAACTGCCAGAGAACAGGGAATTTCTGGGAGCAGAAACCATTCCTGGGGGAACGTCCCAGTAAATGAAGGTTGGACAGAGCAGCCGGGGCTGCCCCTGGATTCCTGGAAGCGTCCAAGGCCAGGCTGGACATTGGGGCTTGGAGCAGCCTGGGACAGTGGGAGGTGTCCCTGCCATGGCAGGGGTGGGATGGGATGGATTTTATTGTCCCTTCCAACCCAAAGCGTTCCAGGATTCCACGGAACTGTTCTGTACCTCTGGGCCTTTCCCAGAGGCCTGGAGCACAGCCTAGGGGTTGGTAGGAGAGAATAATTCCTTCGCCACCTCCCCATCTTCCCCTGGAATGTTTTTGAGCAGTTTGAAGGTTCTGCTGGATTGTTTTATGGAATAGTGACCACCACGCTGTGAGCAAACACGCTCTGGAGCAGCCCCTGGCCACAGACGGTGCATCCCGTGGGATGTGGGAGAGCTGTTCTTTCCCACAAAAGAAATGTTCTTCCTTCCCAGCAGGTTCCACCTTCCAGAAATCTCCTGAAATTGAAGCAAAATTTGGGCCAAGGTGTTACCCAGACTCAGTTTGCTTTAAAAAAAAAAATAGAAAAAAAAAGATAATTTGTAGTGTTGAATACTGTACTTTTCCACAAAATTTGCATAAGCAAGGAATGTGCCCTCAGGCTGCTTCCCAAGGATTCTGGGCTTCGTCTTCCCACATTTATTAAGAGGGTTTGAACTCTGGGGCAAACTTTAATTTTTCTTCGTCGATACCGGTGTTTCCATCGCCGCCCAGGCTGGAACGAGCTCAGGGTTCTCACCACACTTTTCAATCAACTTTTCCTCCCCTCATCAAGGTCGTTGTTGGATTAAGTCCTTCTCTCTGCCTTTCTTCCAGGAAAAATAAAATAAGGAAAACAGCCACGTCACCTGAGAGGAAATAGCTGAATTCCTTGGGAAAAAAACTGGTTGGGAAAGGGCGAGTTAAATCCAGGAGGTTTAATTCCAACCCTGCTGAAGGATTTTAATGGAAGTTGGATGATTTTATGGCTTAAGAAATGCTCTGAATATGAATTTTGGGGGTTGTTTAAGAGGATGCGTGATCCTGAGGAAACAATTTCTGGGCTGGGAGCTTCTTTCCTTCTCATGGAGTCCTGGAATTTCAGAGGATGGTCCTCATCTCCTGCTGCTCCGAGGGATCCATAAGGATACAAGAAGTTAGATGATTTTATGGATTAAGAAATGCTCTGAATATGAATTTTGTTTTGAATACGAATATGTTTAAGAGGGTGGGTGATCCAAAGGGAATGATTTGTGGTCTGGGAGCTTCTTTCCTTCTCATGGAGTCCTGGAATTTCAGAGGATGGTCCTCATCTCCTGCTGCTCCGAGGGATCCATAAGGATACAAGAACCCGTTGTTAATTATGAAAGGAAAATAATTTTGCTGTGGGTGGTGTTGTCCAATCTCCCATTCTCCTGCTCCAAACCCCTTGGAATTCGACTCCAGAATCAGGGATGGCTTCAGTGATCCCCCTGAAACTGTGTCACGGGATCCTATGACCTTAAAGCAAACCTGTGTCCACCCTGCTATGAACAAAAAGTGGATTTTTATGTTCCGGAGTGACACAAGAGCAGCAATAAATTGCTCTTCTCCCCTTTTTTCCCCATTGGGGGGTGGCTGAAGATTGGTGTTCCTCATTTAGGGAAACGTTTTCCTGACGGGGCTCTGCCTCTCGGAAAGGAATTGTTTGATGGACACCAACAGTTTGTGCCGAGTTTTTCGGGGAGTTAAAAATATAAATGCGCAGATGAAACAAGCAGCCAGTTAATTCCTCCTTCACGGTTGTTTCATGTAAATGAAGAGCTGGAATTCTTCGTGAGCCATCAAAGCTGAGAAATAAATGCACAATTAGTTGCAGGAAAGTGCTGAAAGCCATTAGGACTCATTTTAGAATAATAATGCACTTCAAGCCTGTTTGTTGAAATATAAATACAATTATGGGGAAGGAAATTAATGCACAGCGGGAAGTTTCTTGAAGAGGGCATCGCACGTTGTGCAGCGCGAGGCGCAGCGGATGAAACCGTGGGGTTTGGGGGATGTTGCAGGAGAGCGGAGATAAAATCGAAACGAAAAAAGTTGGAACACCCCCGGCTATGGGGATCAAAGGAGAGAAAGGTTTGCCAAAGGGGTCTGAGGGATGAAAGGCTTGTCCTGGCTTCCAGGGATGTTCCCGGCGGGAAGTAGGGGGATGAGCTTTGGGACACAGCTGGGAGTGGAGATGCTGCTGGCAAAAGAGAAGTTCAGACCACTGGAAGTTTGGCCAAGGAGATCTGACGGGTTCCTGCTGCTCTCAGGCTGCAAGTAATTCAATCTGACCACCAGTGCGTGCGCAGAGGCTTCCCTTTGTCCAAAATCATCATTTTTGGGCTTTTTCTTGCCATCCTCCCTGATCCCGTCAGGAAAATGTCCTGGAGTTGCTGGCACAGAGCTGGAGACTGGAAAACCTCCCCCAGCAAACGGAGCTGCAGGTGGTGGATGAGGGGTGACCGTGCTGGGAATGCTGGGATCCACCAGGAGGGGTGGCCTTGGAGGAGATGATCCGGGATGAAAACATGGGGCAAGGGTTGATTGGGCATGGAAAACTCAGCCTAGACCCACGGGATCACGGGATCAGAGAAACTCAGGATTGGAGAATCCCAGGATAACAGAAACACGGAATTGCAGAATCANCATGGAAAACTCAGCCTAGACCCACGGGATCACGGGATCAGAGAAACTCAGGATTGGAGAATCCCGGGATAACAGAAACACGGAATTGCAGAATCACAGGATCATGGGAACAGAGAATCACAGGATCGAAGAATCACAGGATCAAAGAATCACAGGATCATGGGATTGCAGGATCATGGGATCACGGGGACAGAGAATCACAGGATCGAAGAATCACAGGATCATGGGATTGCAGGATCACGGGAACAGAGAATCGCAGGATCACGGGAACAAAGGATCACAGGATCAGAGAATCACAGGATCACAGAATCAGAGAGACATGGAATGGTTTGGGTGGGAAAGGACCTCAAAGTCCACCCATATCCACCCCCTGCCATGGGCAGGGACACCTTCCACTATCCCAGGGTGCTCCAAGCCCTGTCCAACCTGGCCTTGGACACTTCTCGTGAGGGTGAGGAGGCCCTGGCACAGAATTCCCAGAGCAGCTGTGGCTGCCCCTGGATCCCGGAAGTGTCCAAGGCCAGTTTGGACATTGGGGCTTGGAGCAGCCTGGGACAGTGGAAGGTGTCCCTGCCCATGGCAGGGGGTGGGATGGGATGGGATTTAATGCCCCTTCCCACCCAAACTGGTCTGGGCTTCTTTGAATTGTCAAATCACAGAAAAAGTGGGAAAAGCCTGGAATCTGTTGACACAAAAAGTGGGAAAAGCCTGGAACCTGTTGTCACAACTAATTGAGCTTCAGTTTGGGAGCTCACAACCTTCAGGAAGAACCAGAGTGTTCCTCGCCTCTGAGCATGCAATTAATGGTGTTGGAATCAGCTGGGATACTTCTGTGCTTCCATTTTTCCATGTGCTGCTGCCCTTGTGAGCTGGCACAGCTCTGGCTGACACTCTGCCAACTTCCCTGGATATCCCGAGGGAAAAGGGCAGGAAGGAAAGGTTAAGTGGTCAAATCCCGGTGTCTCCTTCCTTCCTTCCTAATGAAATCACACAACATTTCCTCGCATCAGCTTTTCCAAGTGCTCCATCCTTCAGGACTGACTTTCAAGAGGAGATCACAGAGCAGGGCTGGTCCGGTAATGCCGTAATAATTTAAATCTGAATTGCCGACATGAAATGGAGACGGCAGAAACTGCTCGTGACTGTGACATAAATGGGACATTTCTCTGCCATTTGTATAACGAGGTCCCCCCAGTTCCTTAAAATAGGAATGTAAAACGATTTGGAAGAGGGTAATAGATCAATCTGTCCTTGGACACAGGTTGAATTCCGTCAGGGATCTGTGAAACGAGGATTTATCCCACCTCAGTGCAGCCGTGTGGTGGTGATGGAGAGAGGCAGTGGGACTGTGCCTCGGCAGACGCCGGGGCTCCCTCAACAGCGCAGGGGGAAGGACACTTCCAGGAATCCAAGAATCCCACGCTGCGATCTGAAGATGGCAGGATCCAAACAGCTCAGGTTGGATAAACGGAATCCCATTCTCAGGCTAGAAGTTCTGGGCCTGCCCACCACTAACCTGATCCCACCCGGAATCAAGATTTGCAATCCTCTTCCCTCAGGAAATCCATTTTCTCCATTTCTTTAGATGTTGTGGACACAAATAAATTCGCAGAATCATGGAATGGTTTGGTTTGGGAGGATCTTAAAGCTCATCCCATCCCACCCCTGCCATAGCAGGGACACCTCCCACTATCCCAGGTTGCTCCAAGCCCCAGTGTCCAACCTGGCCCGGGACATTTCCAGGGATCCAGGGGCAGCCACAGCTGCTCTGGGCACAAAATAAAAATTTACAAGACACCTTGAACATCTTGCTTCTGTGTTGAGGCTGGTTTTGGCCACCAAAGCCACCGCTCCTCTTCTGACTTGCCCAGCAGACAACATTTGCCTGGTTTATTTAAATCCCCAGACTGTGAGGATTCAAGGAAAACGGGAAACAACTCCCACATGGCTTCCTCAGGACACATTTGCAGCTGCTGGAAAAGCTGCTGGGAGCAGTGAGCTTGTCCTGCCCCGGGCAAAGCTTCTCCTGGAGAAGCAGCTGCAGAGAGAACTCGGCAAGGTGGAGCTCATCTCTATCCTGGTGACATTTCCAGGACGGCGAAGTGACTTCTCCCCCCCGAGGCAAAGCGCCTTCAGGATTTGGCTTCATCAGCCTGCCAAGCTGGGAGCCGAATTTATCTGGAATGCTTTTCATTCCACCTTGCACCTCACCCTCAGTTCATGGAGAGGGTTTGGATGCCCCCGGGCAATTTGTTAACGGCTCTGGTAATGCCAAGCGAGGAGGATGAGGGGAGTGGAGTTGCTCCTGCGTGGAAAGGGGAATGTGGGAAAGCGCGTTCCCACCGCATCTACGAAAAGCAGCGAGCTCCTGGCTGCTGAAGGGCGATAAATAATGAATGCAGGGAAAGCAGGTTGGGGTTTAATTGCTCAGTCTGACGCGAGCGGGTGATGGAAAGGGCTCACGAGCACGCCCGCAGGAAATGGGGTGGGATTGATGGGATGACACCACAGCTCCATCTCTTCCCACCGACTGACCCAGCAAGCCATGCTGGGATGAGTGATGCTAATGAAGATGTGAGGGGAGTGCTCCAGCTCCCAGGAAATCCTCTGGAAAGGGAGAAAGCTCCCATAAAGAGCCAAATCCAGCCAAGCGAGCTGCGAGCACGAGGAGTTTTCTGTGACTGATTTCATTGGGCTCTGATCAAAACCATCCAGAGACAAGACCCTGTGAAGGACCAGAGCAGCTGCAGGGTTTGGGTCCATCAGGCTGCCAGGATTTCTTCCCTAAAACACCCGGCTGCCCTCAGAGCCCAGGAGCTGCTCCAGTCAGAGGGGTGATTTAACCGGAGAGGAAATGGTGACATTATTCCAGAGGTAGGGGGTGAATCCCCTGGGACCGAGACCCCGCAGCGGCTGAAGGGTGGCACAGGGGCCGCCCTCCCCTCCCACTTGTCCCTTTAACCCCCCAGTTCCGCCTGGAAAAGGCAGGAAACATAAATCAGAGGCAACCTCAAGCAAGCAGCCAGGGTCACAGGCCTGGTGCCTGCCTCTATTCACGTTCCCGAAGCCGGCAGAGCCATGGGATTGCTGCTGATGAGCTACCCGGGAAAATTTCCCTTGGCTGTGCCATCAAAAGCTTGATGTGCTCCCATCAGCTGCTCCTCGAGAGCAGATTAGGAAAAATGGGAACCTGCTGGAGTCTTCCTGGCTTTTGGTTCAGTTGTGGGAGCCCACGAGAGTCAGAGATTTGGGATCGGTGCGGTTCCTCCTCAAGGGCTGATGTTCCCTCCTGTGCATTACTGCCTCGTTGGAATCCTTTTTTCCTTTCTCTCCTGGATGAATTATCTTTTCCGTATGGCTCGTGAGGAGAAACCATTTCTGCCCAAATTTGTCTTGTTCTTCTCAAACCCTTAATTGCCATGGTTACCTGCCAGGGAGCCCCAGTGGATGCAACCAGCAGAAAATGGGGAAATGATTCCTGCTTCTCCTGGATTGTAAAAATACCTCTGCTGATTCCTTCTTCCCAAGGCTCATTTTTCCATCCATTCTTATTCCTGTTCATCCTGATGGACTCCCAGTTCTCCACTTGGCAATATGGAAGGAATTCTTTCCTGTGAGGGTGGGGAGGTCCTGGGATGGAATTCCCAGAGAAACTGTGGCTGCCCCTGGATCCCTGGAAGTGTCCAAGGCCACGTTGGACACTGGGGCTTGGAGCAGCCCGGGATAGTGGGAGGTGTCCCTGCCAATGGAATGGGATAGGGTTTAAGGTCCTTCCAACCCAAAGCATTCCATGATTCCATGATCCTACACCAATTCCGAATGCTCCAGAGGCAGCCTGGACAATAAATCAGAGCCTCCAACCTCCAACACCGGAATTGGCTCAAAACACATCGTTCATCCAAGACCTTTTATCCAGGGAACAGCACGGACAGCAAGAGGTCACTGAGAACTCCTGATCAAGGAGTGCAGCCCAAATCCAAAAAACGAAAATTAATTCACTGCTCCCTTTAAATATATATAATTCAATCTCGGAAAGGATAAAAACCGGAGAGCTAATTTGGGAATTTACAGCCTGCACATCAAAGGCACACAATGCCACAGGTGTGGAAATGCTCGTTATTCAGCAGGTATCAATTATGTCCTCAAAAACTTCATCCCCACACACCCAAAATTCAGAAATTCTGGGGTTTAGGGCTGGCTTTGTCTTGCTGTAATACTGGTGATGGAAGAGCCGTAAACAAAGTGTAATAAAAGGGAATTTCTTACCATAATTAATATCAGAGTTTGTTTATTTAAACAACATTTAAATGTTGGGGGTGTCTTGCTGGTGAGCAATTGATTTTTGCTAAATAATACTTCACCTGGGGATGCACAGTGAACGTTTGCGCTCAGGTTTTTCTCTATAAAAGGAAATACTTTGGTAAAGGAAATATACGCTGTGACTCTTATTTGTCATTATGAAGCAGAAAAAATAAAAAACAAATTGGCATTTCCTGGCTGTGGGTGACGAGAGCACTGCTCCATGGAGAAGGGATCTGATAATCCCAAGCTTTCCTGAGGCTGAGCCAGGATTAAGTTTGAGCAAACCAGATTTCCTGGTCAGATAAGGGGTAAATCTACAGCGGGATCGGGAAGCAAAGCTTATTAACAACTCCATGGAAAACCAGTGCTGTGCTTCCAGAGCCAGGGAGGTCACGGACACCTGAACCCCGCTGTCACCGAGTGATGCAGTTATTTACAGCCTTTTGTGACACCAGGGCCCCCGTGCCCAGTTATGCTCCTGTTTCAAGCAATCCAGATGTTCAGTGTCCCCAGGAACTGGTGACAGCAGCTGGACACGAGCCAGGTGTGCCCAGGTGGGCAAGAGGCCAAAGGATCCAGGGTTGGATCAGGAATGGTGTGGGAGCAGGAGCAGGGCAGGGATTGTCCTGATTGTCCTGATTGTCCTGCTTGTCCCCCTGTGCTGGGCACTGCTGAGGGAGCTCAGATCCTGGGGACAGTCCTGGGTCCCTCCTGACAAGAAGCACGTGGAAGGGCTGGAGCGTGTCCAGGGATGGGACCGCAGGGATTCCAGCCTGTCCCAACCCTTTCCATGAAGAAACTCTTCCTAATACCCAATTCCAACTTCTCCTGGCCCAGCCTGAGGCCATTCCCTCTCCTCCTGTCCCTGTTCCCTGGGAGCAGAGCCCGACCCCCCCGGCTGCCCCCTCCTGTCAGCGAGTTGTGCAGAGCCACAAGGTCCCCCCTGAGCCTCCTTTGCTCCAGCCTGAGCCCCTTTCCCAGCTCCCTCCGCCCCTCCTGGGGCTCCAGACCCTTCCCAGCTCCCTCAGCCTCTCCTGGAGCTCCAGACCCTTCCCTGCTCCCTTCCCTTCCCTGGAAACACTCCAGCTCCTCCATGTCCTTCTTGTCAGGAGGGGCCCAGAACTGTCCCCAGGATCTGAGATCCCTCAGCAGTGCCCAGCACAGGGGGACAATCAGGACAATCAGGACAATCAGGACAATCCCTGCCCTGCTCCTACTCCCACACCATTCCTGATCCAACCCAGGAGCCTTTGGCCTCTTGCCCATCTGGGCACACCTGGCTCGTGTCCAGCCAGGAGCTGAGGTCCCTCAGTCTCTCCTGGTGCTCCAGACCCTTCCCAGCTCCGTTCTCTTCTTTGGACACGCTCCAGTCCCTCCATGTCCTTCTTTTCACGAGGGACCCAGAACTGGGCACAGGATTTGAGATCCCTCAGCCTCCCTGGTGCTCCACCCTTTCCCCACCTGTTTTCCCAACACATCTGTCTTCCCCATATTCCCATGGGTTTGGAACACCTCCAGGGATGCTGACTCCAACACTTCACCACACTTCCAGGGGAGAATTTTTCCCTGACATCCCAACTCCCCTTCCCCTGGTGCCGCTTGAGGCCATTTCCCCTTTTCCCACCTTCTAACAGGAAGTGCAGAACCCGAATTTGCTCTGCTGTGCCCAACCTTTGCCTGGCTGTCTATTTATCCGAAAAAAGAGTGGGAGAAAGGCGCGGGGGAAAAAAAAAAGGAAAAAAAGACACCAAAGCAGTGACAGCTCCAAGCTTCAATGGATAAATCAAAGTTGTTTCAGCTCCATTTACCACAGGCACAATGCTGGGAATTCAATATTTGCCTGGTGGAGCACGAGGTCATTCACTAGGCCTTTCTGTGACATTTGATTCCTCTTATCCAGGCGTTGAGGCTGGAATTTTCCCTGGGAATGCTGGTGCTTGTTGGAGCCGCGTGAAACATTCTTCATTTCGTGCTTACTGCCAGAAAAGAGGTTTTTCCTGGGGGTGCGCTTGTTCAGCGCAGAGCTGAAAGCAAAGGAGGGAAAATGGGATCTCAGGGAAGACATGGAAAGAGCTCTTGGCAGAGAAACATTCCCTGACGCCAGACTTTGAGCTCGACAGTGCTGGGAGGGGCAAGAAAGAGACGGATAATTTGCAAAGCGAATTTATTTGGAGCATCTCCAGCCCCCAAAATTCCCAAAAACATCGTGGGGAAAACGGCCTCAAACAGAGCTCTCTGCGCCAAGAAAATAAAAATATCGGCCTCTCCTTTCCCTTTGTCCTTGATGGGTTGGTTTGTTTCGCGCACCAAGTTGGGTTGGAAAGATTTCTGAGAGCCTCACATGCAGCAAAATGAATCGTGGTTTTAAACTGGAGATGGAAAGAAATTGGATTTCACGGGAATGTGGGAATGTTGTGGGTGTGATTTGTCCACCAGCATTTCGTTTCCAAGCTCGGAGGGAAGGGAATTACAGCGTTCTTTGTGGATTTCGTTGGAAACAAAGAGATTAACAAATGCTTTGTGACGTTGTTAGGGTTTTTCCCTTTAAAAAAGGGATTGAGGTGTGGGATTTTTGGTGATGAAGGCTGTAAATAAAAATTGGGAGTCAGCTGGCTCGGATTCCCTGGAATTGTGGCCCTGTTGCACCCGGGGCTGCTGGAGCCTGAGCTCCCTTTTCCGTCCAGAAGCCAAATATCCGAAATTAATTCCATGTTTCATCTCAGTCATTCAGGTGACGGATTCTGGGAATCCCATTTGATGGGAGCTGTGTCTTCGGAATTTTGCTCCGCCGGAAGAGAAAAATGCAAAATAGAAGGAGATTGTCTGAAAAAGCTGCATTTCCCTCGTAAATCCCCTCACTGGGTGGTGCTGATGTGTGGGATCACATCCTCTGCCCGAAACCCAAGCACCGAGCATAAAAATTATATTGTTTTATGAATTTCAAATGAAACACTGGCAGATTTGATCTCATAAATTGTCTCATTTCCTTTCATAAATCCAGAATGTTCAGCAGAATATTAAGAAAATTCTAATTCTTTTTCCCTATTTCTTCTTTTTTTTTAACTGTGACACGACTTAATTTTTTTTATTATTATTTTTTACTGGCTATTGGGCACGAAAAAGCAATGTGTAATATCCCTTTTATTTCAGATATTACCACCTACCTCCACAAAAATAAAGCAGAATAAACCACCCACTGCCTACAGAAATGATGTAAATTGGGGGGTTTTTGGTGACTTTTTTTTTGCTGTTGACAATTCTCATCCATGGAAAATATTTGATCTCTCAAGCAAGACTTGACCTCACCAAAATCCTTCAAAACCTTAGAAATCTGAGGAGTTAAAGGCACCGTAATCAGGCACGAGGAGATTGAAGGATTTTCCTTCAATGGGGAGCAGGAATGAGGCTGGAGATGTTGGAGAAGGTTTTTTCCTATGGCTTCTCCAAGCCATGGCAATAAAAATCGGATATAAGAAGATCCTGTTACTAAAACTCATCAAATTTTAAAAGATTTAATATCTGGATTATGAATATCTGATGTTATTTAATGGCCTGAGTTCCTGAGCACAAGAAAACTTCTCCCGGTTGCCAAAATTCCGTGTTAAAATTCCAGATGCAGAGGGATTTTGCCCACAGACCTGGGACTGGAAGGATTGGCTTGGCTTCCTCATTTCCACATTTTTTAGACACTGGAGAGCAGGAAAAGAAGAGATATTGTTTTATATAATTATTTGTGGAAATTATGGAATATATTGAGCCCATCCAAATTTCTCCTGGGTGGAGAATCCCAGAAGCTCAGGGATGTGTGTCCCAAAAAGCCGGATGGAGTCATCCAAGGATTGTTGGGAATACTCAGTGGGAAAAACAGGATATGGCTGGAGAAGGGGCCATTGGAGGTGGGAATTTTCCGGGAACGCCATCCCTGTTCTGGCTCCTGGAGATCAGCACAGGAATGGGGCCGGGAAGTGCCCATGGACTGGAGGGGGATCAAGACCACCCCACATCCCCGGAGCCTCCCACCCATCCACAGGAAGATCTGGAAGAACAGACTGAGCCAAGAACTAATTTTTCCTCCAGCATATGGAGAACTCATCCCTAAAAAGGTGCCACCAAATCCCGGGAGAAGCCCCAGGACCCTACACATCCCCTCAGCTGGATGAGCACCAGAGCCAGCACTGGAGATCTCCCTTTGTCCCATTTTCCTTCTGTCTGCTTCCTTTCATCCCATCCCTCATCCAAACCCCACTTCTGTGGGCTCATCCCAGGAGATCGGAGACAATCCAACACCGACTCCCACACCAAATGTATAATTAATTGACAAAACTTCGGAATCTTTTCCAAATCCTCTGACTTTTATCATTCCTTTTCCTCCACAGGCACCAGCATTCCCACATGTTCCCTTCCCCATTGGAATGGGACACCACAATGGGATTTCTCCTAAGTTCATCCACTTCTCCTGGGTTTGCCCTGGTATTTTCTGGAGGGAGAACCCCGAAAACCAACCAAGGCAAATTCCAGCTGAATCCTCTCCCCGCGGATTTATTTTAAGACGGGAAAAGTTCTGCTGGAGTGTTACAATAGGAGGGAAATTACAAACGAGCCTTTAATTAGGAGTTTCTTTCCGTGCTTAATGATATTCCTGCAAGAATGTGGGGCACTAATTGGTGCTGCTGTGCTCCTGCTCCTAAAAAAAGCTCAGGACAAGCTGCCAGGAGAGGGAAGCCACCCTCGGAGCGTGGCAGGTGGGTGGGCGGTGGGATGGGAAGAGCAGGTGGGAATTTCAGGAGAGGAGCAGGAGCTGCGGAGGTGGAGGAGGAGGAGGAGAAAACAGTCGTGAGAGGCAGAAATTGGGGATGACACTGGAAAGAATTTTTTTAGGGTTTATATCTCAATAAATATTTGGGAGGTTTTTTTCCCCCGGGAGCTGTAGCGCTCCCAGAATTTTTTTTTTTTATATATAAAAATTTCTGTTTATGCTCTTTTATTGCTACTGTCAGGCAGGCAGAGGTCAGTGGGCAGCCCTGAATGGGAATCCAGAAATAAAAGGGAAAGGAATCCCCAGCCAGGAGGGTTTTCCGAGGTTTGCCTGCGGTGAGAATGGATTATGAAATCCGTCAAAACAGGCAGGGAAATGAAACTTTTCCACAGCATTTATGGGATGAAACACCCAGGTTAAGAACCTTGAAACCAGGGAGAAACTTCAATTTGTTATTAAACGTGGAATATCCATCGGAATGTTTTTGGAAAACGCACTTTTCATTCCAGCAATCCCTCGCTAACTGTACTCAACACGTTGAAAAATGTTTTCTCAGGGAGACAGGAAATACAATCCCAGGATTCCAGGATCCAACGGAAGGCGCATTCCCAGGCTCTGACATGGGATGAGACATATCTCAACCACCTTAATCCCCTAAATCATCTTATTCCCAGAGACGAGGGGGCTGTAGCTTTGATGCTTGGTCCATCCCGTTCTTTCCCATCCCAGGAAATGACTCCAATTCCGCCTTCCAATCCCAAATCAATCGGGAAATATCCACAATTTCATTGGGAAATCGGCCGGATCCATCCCAGGGCCAGCAAAGCAGTTGTGAGCTCTGTCAGATTTGGGCTCCTCGTTTGGGGGATTCCTTCTCACCCAGATTTTGGGAATGGACATTTAAATTATCTTCCCTCATTCCTCATCCTGTGGCTGCATCATGGGAGCTGGGAATGGACCTGGAAATTCTCCAGAATCCAGCGGGAGATAGATTCTTACACCAGCATAAACCAGGTGTAAATCCAGAGCAGATTTGGATACTCAGGTGTGCGACTTTTACCAGGATAAACCTTTGGTTTCAGAGCCTGCTCCGACCCTCATTCCACAATCAGAGAAAACAGAATTTCTCAACCCAAAACTAAACCCAGCACGCGAAAAATGGGAGATTTTCAGCCTTTCTTTGTGCCATACAGGGGATTTTTATCACCATTTTCTGCGTGGAAAACAGAGTTTTTTGTTGTCTTTGACGCAGTGAGGGCCTGATGCTGTTTTCACACGCTCGGCACGGGAAAAGCAGAATAAATCTCGTGTCCCTCTTCTTTTCCGAGGAAGTCTGAGCTCGTTTCGGTCTCCACGCCTCTGGCAGAGCAGAGCTGCAAGGAGAAACCAGTTCTGATCACGCTTCTGAGCGGTAATAGAAGAGGAAGAAAATGGGAAGGAGAGAAAATAGAAAGCGAATTATAAACGTTCCTTTATTTGGTGATTCCCAGCGACCGGAGGGATTTTCCACTCTTTTATTAAGCACTTTATTAATTAAATAAACCCCCAAAAGCCCCGCACTGATCATCAACATGAAACTTTATTGACTGTTGTTACATTGCTTACGGCATCATTGCGGCCCAAACCAAACCCTCCAAAATGTCCAGTTCTGACTCTGGCTTTGGGATCGTGCAGGAAGATCAGCCCCTTACACAAAGATGCTCCCAAATCTCCCACGGATTCTGCCTCTCTCGGATGAGCTTTCCCATTTCAACAGCCCTGCGTATTTGCTGACCTTAAAAAGGGATTTTGATGCAAATTCTGACCTACTCTGCATGGGAAGGAGCCCGGGTTTGGGCAAGTGCTGGAGGCTGTACCGGGATGATTTCGTCTCCGTGGCCAGGCCGGCAGAGGAGATAATCCTTGGGAACAGCATTCCTGATCTAAAACCCTCTGGCAGTTTTGGAGTCGGTATTAACAGGCCTTGGACCGGGTCCCTGCAGCCTCCGGCATTTCTGCAGCGCTGTGAGAAAGGAAAATGGAAAAGGTCCAAGATTTTCTCCGAGTAAGGAAGAACTTTTAAAAGCCGATGTTGGCGCTGGAAAAACTGAGGGGGACAAATTTTTTGGCCGTGTTGGTACAATGGGAATGGATTTAAAAGAAAAGAGGGTTGATTAGGATTTGATTAGATTAGATTAGAATAGATTAGATTAGATTAGATTAGATAACTTTGATACAATGAGGGTGGTGAAACACTGGCACAACTTGGAATTGTAGAATCATGGAGTCATGGAATCATGGAAAGTCCTCAGCTCCACCCCTGCCATGGCAGGGACAGCTTCCACCATCCCAGGGTGCTCCAAGCCCCATCCAGCCTGGCCTTGGACACTTCCAGGGATCCAGGGGCAGCCACAGCTGCTCTGGGAATTCTATTCCAGCCCCTCCTCACCCTCCCAGCCAGGAATTCCTTCCCAATATCCAAACTATACCTACCCTTTACCATCTGAAAGCCATTCCCTGTGTCCTGTCCCTCCATCCCTTGTCCCCAGTCCCTCTCCAGCTCTCCTGGAGCCCCTTTAGGCCTGGAAGGGGCTCTGAACTCTCCTCCTTTTTTTTAAGGGAAAAAAAAATGGGGGGGAATTTGGGCAGCATTCCCTGTGAATTCTTCATTTGTGGTGGAAATTAGGTCTTCAGGCAGCACGGGGAGGAAAAACCTCATGGAAAACCTGCCCCAGAGCATAAAAGTAAAGGGGTTCTAGGGATGAGCTTTCAGCTTGGAAGGAAAAGCTTTAAGCATGGAATTCCAGGATGGTTTGTCTTGGGAAGGAGCTTAAAGCCCATCTCCTTCCAACCCCTGCCATGGAAAAGGACACCTTCCGCTATCCTAGTGGGAGAGCTAGGAATGTTCACCTGGAGAAGGGAAGGCTCCAGGGAGAGCTCAGAGCCCCTTGCAGGGCCTGAAGGGGCTCCAGGAGAGCTGGAGAGGGACTGGGGACAAGGGATGGAGGGACAGGACACAGGGAATGGCTTCCCACTGCCAGAGGGCAGGGATGGATGGGAGACTGGGAATCAGGAATTCCTGGCTGAGAGGGTGGGGAGGGGCTGGGATGGAATTCCCAGAGCAGCTGTGGCTGCCCCTGGATCCCTGGAAGTGTCCAAGGCCAGGCTGGACATCGGGGCTTGGAGCAGCCTGGGACAGTGGGAGGTGTCCGTGCCATGGCAGGGGTGGGATGGGTTGGGATTTAAGATCCTTCCAACCCAAACTGTCCCAGAATTCTATGAATCCATGATTCTCAGCTCCCACACCATCCTCACAGACTCCCAAGTTTTGCTAAGGAAGGGACACCCTTATTCATCTATAAGAACTTCACCTGGAAAAATTTCACCTTTTTCCTACTGGGAAAACCCTGGCTATGAATTATTTTCAGCAATACAGTGAGGTTATTTTGCCGATTTGTAACGTTTTGTCCATTCTGCTGAACAAAAATAAATGAGTTTTTTAAAATTTAATATTTTAATAGAGCAATGGTCTTATAATCACAACGCCGTTTTTAACTCCTCCACCCCAGCACTGCAGTTCATTGATAATAAAAGAGTGCGAATAAAGATTTCAATAAAAATTTAAATATTTCACAGCCATCCCAGAGTGATTTTCTTTTTTTTTCAATTAGAGGGAAAAAAGGGGGATTTTTCCTGTCATTTTTGCTATTTCCATGGCAAAGCCAGGTTGGAAAGGTTAGTGCTGGTTTCACTGCTCACCTCGTGCTGTATCCCAAATCCTCATCTCCTTCCCACCTCCCCCGTGCCGAGGATCATCCATCAGGAATCAATTCCATGCTCTTGGAATAATTTCTCACCTTCCGTTGTACATCAACTGCTCTCAGATATTGAATGAAGATTAAATTAATCAGATTTAATTGGGACTCGAGAAACTCCAGCACTGAGCAGTTAAAGACATCATCAAAAACTCCTTTGGCTTTGTTAAAATGATCGAATCGGGATTATTAAAACCATTGGGAAAATCCAATCCCTTTGTCCTGCTGGGTCGACAGGAGAATCCCAGCACTCAGACAGAAATTGGGAGGCACAAGGGCATTAAAAGTGAAATTATTGCAGGATTTCTCTAATTTTTTCCTCCTCAAACTGTCTTGTATCTGCTAAGTCAGGAGTAATGAGGTGAAAATCCCAGAATTCCAGAATGGTTTGGGTTCAAAGGGACCTTAAAGCCCACAAGAATTTATAAAATCATTGTAAAATCATCATGATTTTTGGAACTTCCTACAGAAAGAGAATCTTTTTAGTTGTTTTTTTGTTGTTTTGGTGTTTGTTTGTTTGTTGGGGTTTTTTAAAATTTGTTTGTTTAACAAAAATTAATAAGTTCTTTTTAAACATTTAACATTTTAGAGCAATGATCACATAACCCACACATCATTTTCAGGCTAATTGTTGGAGCTTTGAAGTGAGTCACGGAAATACCCTGGAGATTTCCCAAATACTCCTTGCGATTTCCACCCCAGGCAAAACAAACACTTGGATTCTCCATGGATCAATTCAGAGTTGTTTTTCCTGCTAGGAAAACCTCAGGAATAAAAATTCATATCCATCTGCTTGACGCAGTGTGGGAGCTCCAAAAAAAATGGAAATAAAACCACCTGGAATTCAGAATTTATTGGGAATTTGCTGCTGCGTTTCCCAACAACACCAGCAACGGGAGCAATCGGAGCTCTCAGGTCTGGAGACCTTAGGAAAAGGATGTTTGGGAACATAGGATTAAACTGACACTGTAAAAAGAGCAGGGAAATAATTAAGTTAGGTAGGACTGGAGAAAAATTCTCTCTGGAAAAGGAGCCAGTTTGGACAACTTGGAAAGCTCCTGGGGCTGGAAGGCTGAAGGGAAAAATCCTGAGCACAACTGGAGAACCATACAATTATATTTTCTATTTTCTATTTTTAAACAAAGCTCCTGCTTTTAATTCAGGGTGAATTCCTTATCTGCATTCCTTCAGGAATTCCTCTAAAATACAGCTGTGTCCTACATTTCCTGGGTGACAGAGTCCAACCACGGGATCCTTAACCAGGCGTGGGTTGGGAAAATCCTCATTACCCACTTTGCTGTGGCTGTGGAGATGGGCCCTGCTGTGCCTCCATCCCAAAAAATGCCCCTCCTCATGGGAAGGCAGCATCCTGCAAATCACCACCTTGGAGGATGTTCTCCACGGAAAAACAGGGAGACATCCAGCATCTCCACATTTCCTACCTCGGAGCAAAGTTGCACAAGGGTCTAAATGTCAATTCCAGGATGGATCCAGGGATCCACTCTGGGATCTCTCCTGGAGGTGACTCCTGGAGTTTGTATCTTTGTCTTTGAGGAGAAGGTGAAGGCTTCTCATCTGTGGCGTGGCCAAGAGCATTCCTGGGAGGCTTTGTGCAAGATATCCCGACTTTTTCATTCAAATCCCGCTTTTTTAGGGATGCCCTTGATGCCTTAGGATTTTGGC
>VWPU01012436.1:0-23722 GCA_013398955.1 Callaeas wilsoni | reverse complement strand
TTCTTTTTAATGCTAGAGGTGGTTGAAAGGAAGCAGACTCCTATGGGACTCAAGGTAATGAGGATTGAAGTAGTCTGGTCAGCTGAATTCACGGCAATGCATTTTTCTTTACAGTATCCAACCATAAGTCTGATGTGGATCCAAACCGTAAAGCACATTAACGACAGCAAACACAAATCTCTAAATTGCATGGGGTTTTTTTTCTCATTTTATTTTTTTCTGTTCCAGAATGAAGTAACAAGCTGAGCAAAGGAACCATAACATATGAATCGCATAACAAAGACTTACCAGAGAAAGATTTTCACATTTTTTCATTCCCCAAAATATTCAATAAACAGGATAAATTACAGGAACCACTTTTAAATCACGATCAAAATTATATACAGAAATTATGTCTAATGGAAAAATACAGTGGCTCTGCATGGTCCTAACAGATTTAGTTTCACTGACTGACATGGACAACTAGGCCACTGCTATTTCTTCATCTCCAGGACTGCACTTCCTGGCCCCCGGTGTTTGGCACTGCATATATTGCAGAACTGGACAGAAGATACCTAAATCAAAAAAGAAAACAGGAATCTCTGAGAGAAATGTAGCCACATCAGAATGTGTGAAGATGAATGAAAAGTCCTAATGCCCTTCTGAACATTACTGCTCACAGTCAGGCTGTTTCCAATCAACATAGTCATGGATAGGTGGGAGAAGATAATATAGAAAAACATAGTAAGATAGGCTGTTACGGAGTCAGAGGGCAGCACAACTCACCACTCACTTCAATGGTATTACAACCACCTGCCAGAAGAGTAAGGTCAAATTTGCTACACACCAAAAATGAAAAGTACACAGTGAAAAGCATCACTAATTATCTTCATGTACAAAGATGAGAGTAAAGTCACTTGGTCAGCTCCAATAACCACTGGATGCCTTAGTCACAGCTCTGTCTTTGGATAGTGCTCCACAGATTTCCAATAACTGAGATCAGGGCCCAAATACTGTCATTTGACATCAAAGATGTGTTTATTGTTACTCTGTGTTCAGCTCCGTGTGCATTTTGTGCATGCACTCTTTTCCTTTCAGTATGTCACCAATAACCAAATATCAGTAACATGACTGATCACCTAAGGTCACAAAATACAATATAATGGGAAATTTGGCTCTGTTACATGCAGACATCCCTGTATTCATATATACTGTCCATGAATATATATCATATAATATCAATGTAACATTTAAAAATCCCACCTAACCAGTCACCTGTCCCAGAAAATTGAGAATAAGATAAATTTTAGATTATTTCTCACAATAAAATTTGTGGTAAATATTGAAGAAATATTGACTAGTTGTTGGGCTTTCTTGTAAAAATGATCTAATACATTAAGCTTTTCATAACATATTTAAGTATACATGCTGTACCATATGGCTACAAGCACTTTGCTTACTTAGAGATGAAGTGATTCACTAAAGCTACTTTTTTCACTACATGTTAATTTTCAGAGACAGATACAGAATATTAAAGACTTAAATTTAATTTTCTATGTGATTTTGTTACCATTCGAATGCTTTCAATCCCAAATTTAAACCCTGTTATATCTAGAAGTTACTTTTTTCTTTGTGTTAATTGAACAAACAAACCAACCCTCCCAAAAAAGGTATTAAAAAACCATGTTTTGACCATAAGGATAACTATATAAATATTTAAATATTCACTCTGAAATGACTGATTTTTGTCTTCCAGGTCAGAATCATTTTATATGGGTCACTTGAGAAAATATCTTTATTTTTGTCTTTGAGTATGTTTAATTAAAGTAAAAGCTGGAATGGAAAATAATTAATTTAAAAGTTAGACAGATTGTATTCCCTGTATGTCTCAGAGCTGCATTACATATTCAGATTGCAGAAACTGATAAAATACTGTTCAAATAGCAGTGATTTCTTCCCACATTGGATGAACTTTAGTTGCAGTATCCTTAAACTCCCTTTCCTTGATCACATACTACTATGTGGTATCATCACAAGTTATTACTATAATCATACAATTACTCATAGACCCATGCCCTTCTCCACACCTGACAAAAGAAAATAATATGTCACTTTATCTTTGGCAAAGATGTCAGATATATTAAGCTAATTCCTTACTGTGTTAGATACAGGTAGGCACTCTCTGTGAAACATGTGTCTGCAGTGGAACACTACCACACTGAAGGACTTGGAGGCATCTGGGAAACAGAAAAATACATTCATTTCAACAGGGCAATGAAACAAATGATTTAGTGGCTACAGCAATATATGCCCACATTCTATTATACACAAAGAAACTTCAAGTAACATCTCTCGAAATAATTTCCAAATTATTCTGGCTCATTCATAGAAATCATGAAGAGTGATGGTTTCAGGTAATGTGTGCCAGTGATGGAGTTACAAAACAATTTTATTCTGTGGCTTAAATGCTGCATACCTGTCTGTCAGGAATTTTTCATCTCAATATATGCTATATGCTAAATTTGGGCAGGGAGGAGAGTAGACTACCATCAAATAATTCAGCTGCTTTGAAGAAAAGCTAGCAGAAAAATTCTTGCACTGGTGTGAAGAGAACCAGAACACTGAGCAGTTCTAGTGCCTGCACTGCATGCCATGATTGTGAAATTTGGCAACAAGCTGCCTAGGTGCATGATGTGGGTTTTCATTCCCACACGAATATTTAGCCAAATTAGAACCCTAAATACAACATCCACATATCTAAAGAATAACCATCTCACTCATGAGTATCATTCGCATTCTACTTTGGCGCCTTTTTCCTCAACACACATCCCTCAAAGCACTAGCATATTCAACTCTGCCAGATTCTCCTGGTCTGTATATTGCTGCATGTGATCCCAGTATAGCTGTTTTTATTTATTTATGTGAAAAATGTTAGAAACCAGATAAACTGTGATTCCATCAGGCTATTAACACTTAAAAAACAAACGAATGTCTGTACATATGCTTCGTCTTTTATATTCTTGCTTTAACAGGCCACAACAGATATTCTCCTAGTAAAACCACTTCTTTTTAAGACACCCAACAATTACATAGATATTTCAGGACTATAGTTGCCTTGAAGAATGTACATCTCCAAAATAACACCCTGAATTTCTAGTTTCAAAACTAAATTTAGAAGGTGTTTTAAAGCTAGTCGGTTTTAAGATGTTTCAAATATGGCACCCATGACTGAAGCCAAGAACTCTCCACCCTTCAGACAAAAAGTACATTTCATAAAATTTTATAATCTACAAGTTCAGTGTAAATCATCCAACAGAGGTGGACAAGATTTGGTGGCAGCAGCAGCTTAGTTTTGTGGTTCTAATAATCTTTGAGAATATGTATGTTGATGGAATTAAAAGCTGCCTTGAATTCTATGTATTCAAAACAGAAAATAAGGAAGTCAAAGTTGAATAAGAAAGAGTATCTGGGTTTACTGCTACAAAAAATGTTCAATTAGACTCCACTCCCATGTCAGAATTCAAAAGCAAGCTTTGCATAGCAGACTGAAATTTATATAGTGATCACCAAGGGAGATTACACATCTTTATGAATAAAAGCAAACAGTAGTTCCTCTTAAAATACTACAAAAAAATTTACGACCTCTTTTGTTTTCCTAGAAAAGCATCCTACCTGAAGGAAGTATTGGAGACAGACACGATTCACAGATACTCTCCTCTGAAAAACAAAACAAAAGCAAGCTAAGCTTTGTTAACAAACTCCATGTTTACTTTTTTATAAAGCAGGCATGAACCTACTGCTGTTACAGAAATGGAGCTTGGTCTTAAAGCATTTACTTAAGATGCGTGACAGAATCTATTAAAAATCGAAGAGCAATACTGAAGTAGCATTTCTAATAACAACACGGTAAGTATTTAGACCTGATAATGGTAGAACAGCAGGACTGAGGCTGTTTAGGATCAGCGCTGAAGAGACAAAATGTAAACTGAAAAAAGGAGCATGGGATGGGCAGCTGTTAACTCTGCAGCATTTTGGAGCAGAAGCTCTGGTACTCTGTCCTGTCAGCTTTTGTCTCTTGCTATTAACACTCAGCTGGTGTGAATTCCAGCGCCACTCATGTGCATCATTAGCACCTTGCAAAATATTTTCAACTGTTTCTGACAACCTTCTTGTATCTTTTGCTTTGGTTGCAGATTATTACCATCTGACTGTCCATGTTGGCACTAAACAGCATTTTCACCTTCACAGACAAACTGCAGGACACAATACATTACTGGCTGTGCAGAGATTGATCAAGAGAAACGAGTGCATGCTGGGTCTTGTCATTTGTGAGATACAAGCAGTTCTTTTGCAAAGGGCAAAAGCATCTAGTATCCTACTACACTCTACAGATAAGGTAAAAAACTCAGGCCTTTGGGCAGCTTTCAAAGCAGACAGTCAGGGGCTATATAAACCAAGCAACAGTCTTTGAAACCTTAAAAGTCATCATGTTTCCTCTGTACCTACCATCCACAAGAACACCCTTCATCTGAGTTCGATGCATTTTCTTCAATAAAGAAAGAGAATCAGCAACGAGTATCTTTTTGCAACCTTCCCGCAGCAAGATCTGTTGGTGCAAAAAACATAAAAGACGGCGGTTGTTGAACAGATGGGCATATCAACTATCTTGACAAGTCACCACTGTGTTTCTGCTGCCAAAGTGAGTGCAAGGAATGTTTAAGACTTTTCAAGGTATTATAAAGGTAAAGGAGGAACCTTTTGTTGCCATCACCTCTACCTAAATGAAAAGCCCACAATAAAAAACCCCAAAACCCCACAAAAGAAAAACAAAATAAAGAAATAAAATTCTTTACAAAGATACTATTAGCATAAATTATGAATGTCTTTCTCTGAGATGGTGTTAACAAATTACAACAGAGAAGAATTTTTACAGTGCCCCTCAGAATTAATTTCCAAACCATTTCAAAATTTCTTCTACCTCTATATCTTTCCTGTCTTCTTCAGAAAAGATATTTGATAATCATAAAACCTTTGTAAACACAGCAATTCAAAATATATTTTGTTCAAACATATATCCTGCTGAGGTGTCATTTAATAAGCAGTATTAAATGTCCATGCAACTACCTGAAGGTCCCTAGTTCACTCCTCTTTAGCAAAAGTCTCAGCTCCCTTTTGACTTATTTGGTATTTTTCATTAGATTGACATGTCATTGCCTGAAACTGTTTTGAAACGCAGAAGCAAGGGCATAAAAATTATAGAGAGCCTTATTTCACAATACTTAATGGAGCAAGTATGGAAATACGACAAACCCGAGTAAGTATTTTGGAATTTTTTCTTCCTCCTCCCGAACCGATGTTTGGAAATTTGTTTTCCAAGACAACAGTTCCTTTAAAAAGTGCTTTCCAAAGATACTCACAGTTAATTATAATGTGACCAACCCTACTAAAAGAGAGGTATAAAGAAGCAAAGCACATTCCTTTCTTCTGATTATTTGTATTACAGTAGATATTGAACATTCTAAGATAGTGCAAGATACAGCTAATGCAAATATCTAAGAAGAAATACAAGAATAGATTTTACAGCCGGGTGGACACTGTCCAAAACTCTACCATTTCACATACACATTGTGAAATAATAAGGACACACTGCTAAGAATGATACGCAGATAAGACTGTAAATCTGAAGTACATTAAAAAAATTAACATTGTAACACTATGAGCATTTCAAATTGGGCACATCAATGGGTGAATGACACTCTTCCAGTATTAGAGACATTGAGCTATAAAACATTTCAGAGCACCAGCAACTGAATGCAGATCTACAAGACAAATACTGAGAAAATCAATCATTTTTATCTGTTGATAATCTCAGGAACAATCTGGCTATGTCTTTCCCTTGCCAACTTTATCCAAAGAAAACAAAGAACGTAAAATTTTATTCTAAATAAAGAAAAATGTTGCCAGGTTTGAAAAAAATACAAGAAATTTTTAGCAAGGACAACTGAATGACACTATATTTCAGAAAGAGTGCTTACCTGATTCAAATTATTCTCAATCAATAAATTATATTCCAAAAATAAGTACATAACTTGGAGAGGATGAGGTCTTGGCTATATACTAGAGTCTCTGCTAAGTGCAATCAGCATAGACAGATGAAACCTCCCCATGTTGAAGAAAAAGGAGTAAAACAAGCATAGAGTCACAGAATATCGTGATCTGGAAGGGACCCACAAGGATTGTCGAGTCCAACTCTCGGCCCTGCAGAGGACAGCACCAAGAATCACACCATATGCCTGTGAACATTGTCCAAATGTTTCTTGAACTCTGACAGCCTTGGTGCTGTGACCATGTTAAATGAAAGGAGCAGAACAAAGATAAAATGGGAAGACAGAAGTGTGTCTTAGCATTTTCTAATTAAAATACAGTGTGCTAATAGGAAAAATTCATTAAAAAGAAAGAAAAATGAAGAGGAAAACAACAGACATCACTAGGTCACTGGAAAACCTCAATACTGTTTGATGCCTTAAAACCCAGGAGTAACAGAAGTACCTGATAAAACACATCTTTTAAGAAATATGCACTTTCTCCCATTATTTAAACAGCGCTAAGATCTTTCCATACCACTTTTAATGACTGTCAGACCTTATTTTGCTAGAAATGGAATACAGTAGGCAGCTATTATTATATAAAAGGAAAAATCACAATGCAGAATGTAAAATGTCAATTCTCAAGGTAATAAATCTCAACACTTCTGTAGAAATTGATTTGAAGACCTCAAAGATGGATAATTTAAGAGTTACAGAAAGAAAAGGAGAGGGAATTTGGAGTCAAGAGAGAGGGAGCTTCATTAAAACTGGGGAGAAATAGGTAACTGTGCACCCTAAGATTAAGTTGAACTAGTTAAAACTGACATTGGGCATAAATCTGTAATGGAACCACTTTCCAAGAAGAAAAGAACTGAGGATGAAACTGAATTTTATTTATCCTTTAAAAGCATGTAATTGTGAGCACAAGCAGGATAGCATCATGCACCTACAGAAAGAAGTTTTGGGCAGAAATAATGCCTTTCATGAAATTAATGAAAACTGCTAAAACCAAAACAGTTATTGCAAAAAACCAGTTTGTTTTTTGGCTATATTAGGGAAGATATTAGGCATAAACCCTTCTATTTAATTCGAACAGTCTTGACTTAAAAATGCCTAACATTATCTTTAAAGAAAAGCACTGCAGTATGCAGTTAATTTGAAAGGGTATACTCAAAGCTCTGGGAATAAATTCAGGCCTTGATTCAGCTTAACCCACAAACGAGTCCAAGTTTCTTAAGGCCAGTTAACCAAAGTCTTTCAAATACCATCACTACCACAATTAAAACCACATTATTTTTAGTCTTTACCACCAAAAGGCCAAAAGGCACATGTTCTNTATTTTTAGTCTTTACCACCAAAACGCACATGTTCCCCTGTGCAAGCTGCCACCTGCCCTCTAGTGCCTACAAGGTGTCTGAATAGCATTTTCAGATATGTTCAGGAGCATAAACTAACAATTTTTCCAGGTTCTGTTTCAAGCAGCATTCATTGGATTATCACTGGGTTCTGCTAGTTCATAAACTCTATTATGAATGGATAGATGTGAATTCTGTGAATGGATCAATGTTTCTTACCCATCAGAATTACTGCAGGTTCAATCAAAGTGCAAACTATTAAGTCATTTGAGTAAAATGGCTAATCCACAAAATCTGTAAGTACATCTAAACAATTCGCTTCTGTATTTTAAATCTAGGGGAAAAGGAGTCTTAGAATACCAACATCTTTCAAAGATTTATTCTAACAAATGACATAGAAAGGATGAAAAATGAAGCATTTCTTTCTAAAACCAGGAAGGTATTTTAAGCCTCTTCCAATACCACGAGCATTTCCTACATTTCATTCAGATGAAGCTGAAAAGATACCTATTTTATACATTTGGAAAGCATAACAGGCTTACGATTAACTCACAAGTCTACAAATAAGGAGATTTTACTACCAGCTTTCTTTGGGAGATATGTGATACAATGCTTTAGAAACCTGGAGAACGGTGATTTATTTGCACTTAAATAAAAAAGCACTAGGAATGTGTAATTTCTAATAAGTAAGCAGGTTTCTCTTTAAGCCAACATGTCTAATATATCTATAAATTTATGGCAGCAACAAAGTAGATTTCAGAAGCAATAAAAAAGCTTCAGATTACCATTTGATAAATGCTCCTATTAAAATTCAAAGAACTGTAACTTCGTCCTTGTTGTCTGTGTCTTCATAACTTTGTTGTTTGTGAATGTTACTGTGTATAAACACTAAAATCAGTATTATTCTAGCAGTAAATAAACTTTAATCACTACAGTCAGTGTCATTTGATTATGTACTATGGTTTTAATACATTAACTCAAACGATGACAAAGAAAAAACACCCAAATAAATCAGCTTCAGGAGTGAAAAAACAACAAAAAAAAATCACTTCAAGGTTTAATCCCAGTTCAGGAAACCACTTAAATATTTTCCTACTTAGGGGAATAGTTAGGAGCGTGCTCAGTTTAAAGTTCATGGCAGAATTGCATTTCCTGAAGTTGGAAAATAAAAATAGGTATTCTGGAAGGCAGGTTAATAGATTCCTAGTTGTAAAGCACAGCTGTAATGTCAGAGCAAAAATCAAATTAGTAGTACTTACTTGAAATACTATCCTAAGAAAAAAATCACACATGATCTATGTTTTATTTTTGCCCAAAAGAATATCTAATTCTGCTTTAGTGCTATGTTTGGTTGGTTGGTAGGTAGTGATCGGATTTCAAAGTTTAACCACAGAGCTGAGGTAGTCTTAGAATAGCATATAGAACAGTTGCAGCAGTTCATCTAGTGGGTGGCAATCTTTTAAACTGAAACAACCAGTCTGCAATCTGCCAACATTAATAAAAATTATTCAAGGAAGAGTCCATATTAAGAAAAAAAATTATAACAAAATCTGCATTAGGAAACTTTCTTGTTGGATTCTCTAATGTATACCGTGAGTCACACATACTTTGGCAGCCACTCAGCTTGATTTACCTGGTTTTGCTGGGATGGAAAGGACTGTTTTCAAAAAGACAAAGCCTGTCAAAGGCACTGCTTTGAACTCCTACCCATATTTCACATCACACCTAAGTAAAGTTTACTGGTATGGAAACTCAAGAGCAAAATAGGAAATTTGCATTTGCATGCTTACATAGGCATAAAACAATCTTATCAGGGCTTGCAAAAGGAGCCCACAATTAAACAATATAATGGCACAGCGGTAACATCTTTTGGGAAGCCAACATTATGAGAAGACCAGCTCAGTTTTTGTGTTAGGCAGTGGCTTGCAAGTCAAGCAGGAGGTTCTCTTTTCACCTGTGCTCCTCCTTCGTGGATCTTAGCACAAGATTCTTTTTGCCTTTGAAAATGATAACAATAAAACTTAGATGCGTACAGAGCTAGAGATCCAAAAAGATGAAGTTACTGAAAATCCTAGCCAATGAAATTTGTATTTCTGAATGAGTTCAAAATGTCCGGTATATTTCATGCTACACATCAGGAGGTTTCTACCAAAAGCCAGAGTTGTGATAGGCCAGAAAAAAGGCCATTGACTTCTCAGCATGAACCTACAGAACATGTGCAGAGGTATGACCAGGCATCATACAAACACACCAAAGACTAGCTTTAAAACAGCTAATGAGGCAGCAATAACAGTTCTGCTAGGGCAGAACTTCCCTCAGCAAGGAGAGGCTGCTTAGACATTCACCCAAAGTCCCAGCCATGTCCTGAAACACACGGTGAATGCAGAAACAGTCCCTCTATAAACTGAGCTTGCCAATTGGCTGCTTTGGTGAGTGTGCAAGACCAGCAATAAGATTTCTAAATTTCAATGTAGATATACCATCTGTTCATAAACTGTGCACTTTACATTGCCAGTAACACTTAAGGAACAGACTTATTTTAAACTATAACTTACACTTCTCTGATGAAATGTTGCCTTTTCTTGGGCTATACTTTTTTCTATCATACAAGCAAGCCAAGCACAAATTACATTAAGCTTCCCTAATTTCTATTATCCCTATGAAATCTAAATTTTAGCCCTAGAGCTATCCAACTCTAGCTCAAAATCATTTAATTTGAAATCCATTAATCATTTAAATGCTAACAGCAAATAATTTTAGATATCATTCTCAAGGTTAAATACATCCTTTTAATCCAAAAGTAATTCTGTTAAAAGGCATTTGAAGAAAAAATGATACTTCCATCCCCAAAATATGACCAAAGATGTCATCAGCTTTGTCCGAAGCCATGTAAAGTACTCTGTATATGCGTAAAGCTGAAGCTATGCTTACAGCACTTTCTTAGTCTGCCTGCAAACACAACAAATACTACATTTTGATTTCATGAGAATGTAGGAACAGGAGGATCAATGGTGGTACTGACAGCATCAAGATTATCATGCAACTGTTGCAACGCAGCATGGTATTTAGCTAGTATCATTTTGGAAGGATACTAGCATCCCATGAAGTCAAAACCTGAAGTAATGTTACAACATGCATTATATGCAAACATGTATCTATTTACCTGCCAAGGTTCCTTGCATATAAGAAGTGTCAGGAGATGAAGAAATTTAAAATGCTTCCTGGAAATAGCCAAAGTCATAATCTGAAGTTCATATCGAAATAAAATAATGGCAAAGCCTTAGAAAGGCTTAAACCGTGCCTTGAAGGGAGATATGGGCTTTTATTGGCCAGGCAAGATACCAGCCGCGACCTTAATGTAACCATCGAGTCCATCTATTTGATCAAAATATTGAAAGAGTAATAGCAGATGGGGAACAAATGTCTGAGGCTCAGAAAATTGGAGTTTCAGCTGCCTACTGAGCTATGTTTTCTTGGACTCTGCGTAGTCACACTGAAGGCATTTGATCTCCTCTGTATCTTTCTTTAACTAGAAAGATGCCTAACAGCATAACAGAGAATTCAAGTTTGGGACTCCTTTTGTAGCAGGGAGATTTAAAATATTCACTGCAATACACTCTGCTGGCTACTTTCAGGGAACACTGAAGAGTATGCTTCTTGTAAGTTCTTACAAACACGTGTCAGAACCAACCATGTAGGGGACTGCACATATCTGTACAATTATGCTGGGCTAAGAACTCCCATAATCCAGTGAACAGTCCATTTTTTAAAAAAATGCATAAACAGCAACACATGCACAGAATATTCTGAGTTGGAAGGAGCATTGAGTTCAACTCTTAAGTGAATGGTCCATAATACAGGAATTGAACCGACAACCTTGGCATTATTAACCCCATGCTCTAACCAACTGATTCTGCATCTTTGACAGGAATTTGATTTTAAAAGCCCATCTTCCTTCAGTTAGTATGACACTTAACATATGGCTCTAACACCTCATGAATGTTATGAATGTTTCAGTGAGGGCATGTTTCCATTCTGCCTGCGTTCTGCCTCTGCATTCATGTGAAACAGAACTGTCTTAGGTTACAATGCAAGATGTAACCAAAAGTATGTATTCTATCACCATCTGTTAAAACCAGGTGGGGCAGTGTTCTTTATCTCCTCCATGACCCACCACTCATAACTCCCTCCGGTAATCCTCTGTTAATGAGTCATCAGTCTCACTGCAAGACTCATAAAATTACATCATCTCATTGTGAGATGCTCTGCCCAGGGGACAAACCAAGTATTCCTACCTGGACATAATCTGAGGTTTGGAACACCACTGGCAGCCTTATCTACTGGATTCCCAGAGGACAAGAATTACACAACCACCACTGGACCTTCAGGGGAAGAGCAAAGCCTTCTACAGGATCACTGCTTCAACAGAACCACATCTATCACTCCAAAAGGACTGCAGCCACCATTCAATCAGACTGCTGCCACCACCCTGACCAACAGGGTGTCAGGTTGTATCCTGACTCTGTCAGTTTAAGCCAGTATTTCTGTATTATTGCCTTTATCTTACCTTCCCTAATAAATTGTAATTCTGACTTGGGATCTCCCACTGGTTTGCTTTCAAACTAGTACAAGAATGAAAACATGAAACTTTCCAATACTGGACAGTTGGGCAGTGTAAAATAGGCTGAATCACTCAAGATGCATCCAGTTCTACTTACTGACCAGGCTTATGACAGTATGAAAGACATTTAGAAGAGCTAGAAGCCATCAAGAGATCTTGGCAAATTTCCACTATTTCTGTCATAGTTTTGTACTGGCCCACAGTGTCCATGACCAATGACTGAACAAATCATGATAGCAATTTCTTGTGCTGTTCAGTGACAAAGGTTTTGCTGTCTCTCTGCGAATTAGTATCCCATGAAGAATGCAACATCTACCTGCAAGTTGTAGTCCTGAAGAATTTTCACTAGTGAGTCTCTCAAATTAGGAATCTCCATGCCTTCCTTAATGCGATGGATCAAAAGAATAGGATCAACATGGGTTCCAATATTGTTCAACAAACCGGTAATAAAAGCTGTGAAAACCAAGAGGCAAAGAAATTAAGAAAAATAATCCAGCAAAATACCTGATTAAAGGATACTTTGGTGACAAGCTACAGCCTTTGGCTTATTCCTTGACAGTTCTCTACTAAGTGAAAACACTAAGTCTCTTTTACAGTCTTTGCATGTTTCTTGCAGCTGTATTTACTTGAATACAAGGCTTTGGCAAAATCAGAAAGATACAGTTTGGCAATTTACAGAACTTCCAGCATGTTCAGCAAAGTGGTAACTGAGTCTCCAGCACAAACTCACAAGTAAATAATGCATTTTGATTCAATAAAAAGAGCACTCAAGCAAATAGAGTGAGAAAATTAACTACTTTATGTGGTAATTCCATTCCCAGTTCCAAGGTTTAAAATCAAATTTTCAAGCACCTAACCTGATTTCAATGTGTTTCTAAACATTGGTGAGAGTGACACAATAGAAGTCTTTTGCTTTTTGAAGAGCATCTGGCTAAAAAACCCACTAGAATGATGACTCAAGGCTGTGTATTTTCTTCAACCCCCACAGATGAGGAATATCACTAGAGCTGCACTGCATATAGGCAGAAACTGTAACACAGAGGAACTGAGAGAATTCTGTATGGTTTGAATCTCTCATTCTAAAGATGTCACTGATTGTAGCATCACTTTCAGTGATGCATTCAAGTATGGGTAATTTGAGAATGTCATTTTTCTTGAAGATTAACAGATTCTGGTCACTTCTTCCTGTCAAAATCAGCAGCCAAGGGATGAAAAGATATGTATTCTGACGCTAATTCTACAAGACTTTCAATTCCCCAGAAAAGAGGTCTCAAGAGAGACTTGAAAGTCTTGATTTAAAGCCCCAGAAGAGGTTGCAAAAACTAATGGAGTAGGTAGTTAAGAAATTCTCTGTTTTCTTAGTAATTTGAACTTCTTTGTATCTGCCTCCTTGACAACACTGATGCTTATGTTTCTGAATCCATCTAACCTTTTAACTTGAAGTAGCTATTTATATCATGGATGAAAGGCAAAATGCACTCGTTATTACCAATCTTACCTTTGTAACACAGAAACAAAATAAACTAGTTGTTTTTCCGAGGGGAAGAAAGGTGTAGGGTCTTCATTTTCAGAATCTCGAAGAGAAGCCGTTGTAATAACACAATATGTAAAATCCTCATCAAGCCTGCAGACTGTGCTTTGAGGCTGACTAAAAATGAAGTCTCATTCTGCTAAACTAAAAGCACTACTGTCTCCTTGATTTGTCATTAAGGACATAACTATGCAGATCTTATTCAATGTTAAGCCTCCAAGTATTCATTGTGTAGCATACCCTCATTCTGCCTTACTGCAAGTTTTTATGCACAGCAGGACAGCTATGTTGTGCTTCACAAACCAGAACACCTCCCCTCCCATTCATAAATGCCTTCTCTAACATACACGTGAATAATTCAATCCTTTAACTGCAATAGCATTCCACTCATGCAAGGCTTCCCAGAAACTATCCCACTTACGTGGTTTATCAATAGAATATAAAATGAGATCTTCCCAAAGTTCTCCATCATCTTGTTCCTTGGCAAATTCAATAGCTTTATCTACATCTTGCAATTCTTCCATTATCATCTTCAAGGCACTGCGGCTATTACCCATTCTGCCTGGAAGGAAAAATAAGTAAACGAGATTATAAATGGTAATTGATCATCAGTGCTCAGTGCTCCTTCAACAAGAATTTTGTAAGTGTGAAGTTGACTCAAACTAATTCAACTAAGACCAAATCTAGTCTATTCAGATGTAGGAATGCAAATCAGTGTAATCTGAACAAGTGCTTGGAGCAGTTTGCTGGACTGGGACCTGGAGGCTTTCTCAAGGATGTGTTGGGTCATACTTGGGGCTCTGAACTGCAGTGGCATCTAACATGAGGGAGAGTGTGTGTATGTGTATGGATGTAAACTGTAACATGAAATACCAGTTTCAAGGGCCCATATGGGCCCTCTTATTTTGCAGTGAGTACAGCGCAGCTTACACCCATGAAAGATAAGAGGATACATGAAGAAGTAGCAGAAATTATGAACTATTCTTTAAATAAATTCATTAGTAAGTCCTACTCTCCACTGAAATGGTCCACAAAATATTTTTTACTAAACCAGAGATTGTTTTAAAAAATGCTTACTATTCTGTTCATGACCCATACATAAACATACATATAAGTCTTCCAATGCCTCTCATTTAGAGGTAGAATTCTTGTCCAGCTGAAGGAGTTAATTTACAACTAATTTTACGGGAAAAAAATGATAGAAAGCAATATAAGCAAATCTTTTATCTCAGCAAAAGATAATACTAAGCTTCTGAGGTGTACTCAGAATAAAACATTTAATTTCTCCTCTCTTTTCAAAACTGATAGTATTACTCTTCTCTTGGAGATTGTATCAAAAATACCTCCCCACCCAGCTTGTTACCCATAGCCTCTGCAACACTTTCAGAACCCCAGAAGAACCTCAAGTAAAAAACACAGTAACACAATACATGAAGTTAAGACATCATATCCATCCAGTGCTTTGTTTTATTTTCTAAATCATGTTATTTGGTTTAGATATTAGACAATGTATTTTCACATCATCAACTTTATTACAAGTTTAAAAGTGTTGTAACTTATCATAGTTATTTATTCTGAGTTACTTACTCAGAAGATAGACTGTCTCTTCTACAAAGTTCCTCTGCTGGCAGATCTCAAGAGCCTTGAATTTAAGGGAAGAGAGGAGAGAAGAGAATACAGGAAACCATGCAACATGAAATTTTATTAATCACAAATGCTGCAAGAGGCTTAAAGTGATTTTCCACAAAGTTACATTATTCATTTTGACAGGAACACAGCTCCCTTAATAAGCACTGTCAAGTCCTCTGGCCTTAATTAAGATGAGAAACTCCATGACTTCCATGACTCTTTTTAAAATTCTTCTCTAAGACTGAATAAATCTGGGGACAGAATAGGTATTTCTGTCTGGACTATGTCAATCTCTGCCTTTAATTCTACCAGCAACTTCTTTATTCTGCCTCCAAAATTTGGTTAATACAATACATTAAGGTTATCTGCTATCAAGACTTGCTGCCTGTGGGTGGACTTATGTAGTCTCTAGTGATGGAAGTCTGCTTGACATTCATTAGTAACACAAGGCAGAAAATCTCCTCAGGGTAACCAGAATGGTTTCAGGAGAGAGAGTGCCCTCCAAATTTTGTACCAAGAAGACAATGCAAAATAAATATGAAAGAATATGGAGGAAGCATTTCTTGTAAATTTGGTTTAAAGACCTGAGGGCTAAGTATCTTTAGCAGCTACAGACTCTGTGAGTAGTTGGAAACCAGCACAATTATCAAAACTACCAAAATGATTACCAACGAGTTTGTAGTAACAGGAAATCGGCAGGGCTGGTATGCCATAAACGATGTCGTGTCTGTTTCCATTTCGGAAACAGAAAGCAAACTCAAGATTCATAGCATTCCTGTAAAGACAGCTGTTCACCAATGAAGACTTTCACACTTGGAAATCAAAACTTTAAATACATAAAGTACAGCTACAACCAAAGATGAGGTAGAAATTAACTTTTTCTTCCAATTCTCATTATTTCAGATGGGTTACTATGAAGATTAGAGATATGGACAAGAAATTTTGGGCTAGGGGTAAGTGAATTACCAACCAGATCCTTCAGGTGAATGAAGGTATGAATAATACTATTGTTTTATATACACAGCTGACAGCCTTCTTTTTCTTCTCCACTTAGAAGGCAGACTACAAAGCACCAGGTATTCAGTAGTTCTAGATACTGCACATTTCCTGACTGTCATGCTCCCTCTAGAGGAAATCAGGGAACATTCCTACTTCTCTTCCAGCTCATTTTTAAAATGTTTGCTAAACTAGACTTGAATAAAAGTGGCTTACTTCTAGAGAGCACAAATAATTTCTTCTTGATGAGTTATAATTTCATTAGAGCAATAATAAGAGTGGATTTTTTCAAACAGAAATTGGTTTTTGCAATTTATACACCATGTTGGAACTTGCTTAACAGGAACTGAAAAGAGTAACTGGGAAATTCTTAGTCCCCTTTTCATTTTGTTAGAACGAAGATCTGTAGGTCACAAGAAGTGTTACTATATGACATGCACGGTAAAAAGTATAATTACAGAATTAGCAGTAGTATCTTTTCCTCTGTTCCTTAGCTTCTTACTGAAAGATGTTAACATTTGAGCATTAAGGTTAGAATGACACATTTTTTCTGACATCTTTCTTGACTTTGGTGATTACTGCACCACACCTTCCAGAAGCTGATGGGTCTCTGACCTATTCTTGCTCATAGCCCATATCTTCAGCAAAGCACTGCCAGCAACAAGCAACAGTTTCACACAGCAATTTTCTGCACCACCTGTCACTAAAGACAGGAGGCCGGATGTGCAATAACTAAAACTAATTTGCCTCAAAATTAAAAAAAAAATGCAGGTAAGGTTTTATACATAAACCCATGATCACATGACTAATACATAAGGCAGAAACTAAGAATCAGAAAGTTAAAAACATAAGTAAGCCAATACTGTAAACTGAAGTTTCTGTCTGGAAACCTCTCAGGCTCACTGCCTGAACTAGTGAATCTAGTTTCAGGTAACGGTTTTAACAAATCCCAATTCTCCAATCCTAAGAACATATTTTCCAGCAGACAAAAGCATGCAAAACAAGAGAGGTAGCAGGAACAGTGCTAGTTTTCTTTGGAATGTTGACCATGTAAAATACAACATTCAATATTACACTTGAAAACTACTCCACTGTGTCATCATTATAGCTGCATATGGATAGGCATCCTTTAACAAGGTCTGCTGCTCAGCCATTAACAGCAATGAATACAAATAAAATACTGACTCATCTAAATTGGAAAACTTAGAATTTCCATTTGTTTCACATTAATTCAAGCAGGGGAAACAACTCGAGATTTGCCTTACCTTTATGCGTTTTGTAATTTGACAAGAAAGAGCAAGGAAGGAAAATAGAAAAAAAAAAAAAAAAAATATTAGAAGGTGGAAACCTGGTACTCTGTAAAACCCTAAGTGTATTAGCCTTTGTATTTTGTACAAAGACAAGATACTTTTAGCCCTGTTAGTGCAGTGACTTGTATTGTGTATATTATTCAGGAGAAACTTATGGCCTTAGAATAAAAAGATAGAAAAAATACAGTTACAGCTACTGGTTTTTCAAGATCTAACACTGACAGCTCCTAGATTCAGCAAAATGACTGTCAATTTCTTGCAACCATAACCTACTGTTCAGTCAAGCTAAGCACTGATTAGTAGATATGCTGTAGCTATATATCAAATGTGAATTCAGAACTTCCACATTAAAAATACCCATCAATTCCTGCCCTGTGAACTGAGAAAGTCTCAGGTGTCATCAGCTCTGCAAACCAAACTGCAGGTGATGGTCACAAACTCAAAGGACCCCTCATATTGGCAGTAGAGGGCAGTACCAGACACAGCTTGAAATTCACAGGACTACAAGCTACAGACCAGACATAAAAATCAAGGACCTATGCTTAGATTTTTGGGGCTTACCTTCTCCAGTGGGCAGTGTGTGCTGTCTCTGAGAAACGGAAGTAAGTTCGGTCGATCATATTCAGCATAAAGGCTGATCTGTTTCTCATGATATCGTTGGCCCTTATGGTGGTCTCTTTTGAAAAGCTTGTGCAAATACTAGGAATCAAAAAAGAATCAGAATTCACACCCACTTATTCAACATTATTAATGTAATAATAGAAACTCCTGAGTTGGATGGGAACCACATAGATAACAACCAAATTCCAACTCCTGGCCCTGCACAGGACAGCCCCAGGAATCACACCATGTTCCTGAGAGCATTGTCCAAATACTTCTCGAACTCAGATTGGCTTGATGCTGTGACCACTTCCCTGGAGTGGGAGCCTGTTCCAGTGCTCAGCCACTCTAGTGGGCAAAGCTTTTCCTAATATCCAACTTAAACCTCCCCTGACACAGCTTCATGCTGTTCCCTTGGGTCCTGTCACAGGTCACCAGAGAAGAGATCAGTGACTGCCCTGACACTTCCCTTGTGAAGAAGGTGTAAATAGCTAAGAGGACTCCCCTCAGTCTCCTCTTCTCCAGGCTGAACAAACCCAGTGACCTCAGCTGCTCTTTGTATGTCTTCCCCTCTAGACCATTCACCATCTTTGTTGCCTTCCTCTGTATGCATCCCTTCTGTAAACTGACAGTCTGACAATTGCCTTTGCAAAGCTCTTCCCATAATCAAATCTCTAACCCATAAATCACCTCTCCACTAGATGAGTACCTGAGCCCTATCTAACCAGCAGGAAGTTAAACTTCCCTCTCTAATATGGCCCAAACCCACAGTCACACATTATGTACTCCACTGACAGCACGTTCAAACCAAAGAGGAGCTTTTGGAATAGCAGTGTGGAGCCACAGCCTTACAGTGATATTGTAATTCTGTACAAACAAGAACAATTCGATAGTGTATGGAAGTTGCAGCTCCAGAAAGACAAGCAATTCACTTTCTCTATGGATCAGCAAAATACATTTTAGAGCTGCACCCACCAAACAACCCCATTTTTGGATAGGGAAAAAGGAGGAATAAAAGCAAGAAGTAATTGACCAGAAAAGACAAGTGCCTACAATGCTATAAGGAGATGTTAATAAGCATGCAGTATGTTATCAAATTCTCACAGGTAGACATTTTAAGATCATTTAACTACTATGAAGATGCTATGGCCATGCTAAAGAGTAAATTGGCAGAAGTAGTCACTTTGGCTCTGATGATTTATGACATTTCAGTGTCAGCTGCACTTTGACAAGATAAACACACTTGTAAAAGGTATGTCCAGCAGAGTTTATTCAGCTCAACTTGAAATCAACAGAATACAGGAATACTTACCACATGCTGTAACTCAGGCCTGTTTTCTAATTCTTCGACAACTCTGTCAATCTGAAAGAAAACACACCTGTGATAAACATCATATTTACAAGACTGAAAGGAGGATAGGTAGTAAAAGCTAGCACTGGACTGCCATGCCATGAACTTGTTATACTCACAGAAATTTTATCTTCATTATCCAAAAGCATGTCTACCGCTTTCTACAACAGAGAAAGAGAACTCAAGTAGGAAACAAGTATACATATTTTCTCACATTCCATATAGTATTATGCTTATTCACTGATAGGTGTCAGATGGATATTGCAGATCTACTCTTTTCAGCAACAGAAATTCAGAGAGCAATTTACATAACATCAGCATACCCTGACAGCACAGCATTGCAGTATTCTTCCAGAATACATCTCCTAAGTTTCCTCACTAATAGCAATAAATGCTGTGAAGCTACACTGCAGGTGAAGTATGCCCACTGAATCATCATCAGTCACAGAAAGGCACTGCCAAAAGATGTAGAAATACTATTTGTTCCACTGCAAAAGGGAATGGCAGGGTGATGGCTATGTAAGAAACACACAATTCAACCCGCCTTACAACTGGATTCCTCCAAACTACCTGCACACCAATACCATTCATCAAGCAGACAAGACCATGTAAGCCAAGTGGCCACCAGGATTCAAGTTCTGCTTCCTCTTTCAAGAGCAAACTTTTGCTTCACTTTCAAAAAATACCAAACCACAGATTCCTGATATGACTTATTCTATTGGATTAAAAAAAAAAAAATTATACTTTTGTTTCTCCATGTAGTTTAGAATGGGCATACTAAAGATGATCACCAACAGCAGAGATCCATATTTTAGCTACAGTGTTTAAACAACTATTGCACTGAAAAAAGAGCAGGTCTACTAGGTTATCTTCGCAGTGATCACACCAAAACTCATTTGCTCGGGTTTTATAGCCAGATGGAAAGAAAGAAGATAGAATTCAGCATGGAATAAACACTTCCTGATTTTTGGAATTTAGGTTAATAACCTTGCAAACTTTCAGAAGCAGATTAATTGACTGTGGTGAAAGGAAAACGGCAAGTACATTTAATATATGCCTACATAAATTCACTATCTCCTTTATTTGGCTTATTAATACCATCATTTGATTTAAAATAGGGAAAGAATAACATGGTGAAATGACACTGTGTGAAATGATATTTAATGTTGTGACTTGAGAATCACAACGATGATCTCAAATGATGTGGACACTCACTTTTCTCACTGAGAGTGACAAATGGAAATGGAAAGGAAACACAAATGGAAATATGAAGGAAAAAAAAGAATCCTTGAGTCAATTATTTTGCAATCTAGGCAAACAATCTTTCTTGTCTCAGAATGCATCCAGATGCAGCAAACACACTCTCTGCCTCAACACTACCTTTAGCTCATTTATTTTTAATCTGTTAAAATATATCTAGAGGAAAGTGAATATAAAATCACTAAGATCACCATACCTCTGAATCAAAATCCATGAGCAGAACAATTTTGTCTCTGATAGAACTGAAGAGATTGTGCTTGTGGATCAACTGGAAGACGTCTTTGTGCCTCAGAGTTAGGTAGATTTCTAGGGCTCTGCCATAGCGCTGATCGTAAGTATACCTGATAAAAACAGGATTATAATATATGTAATGTTACATACTTAAGTGTAGGAAAATCACCTATGAGGGAAAATATAAATATGCTCTAGTATGTAAAACATGTTAGGATACTAATTGATTTTATAAATATCTAAATAGAGCTGTGATTCATTTTTGTACAGGGAAATAAACATCGGGCAACATTAATTTCACCTTCGTTTATACTGGCCTTCATTCGTGTTCTGATCTGCAGTGTTCTGCATTTTCATTTACCATTTTCAACTCACAGGGGAAGACAAACAAAATGCTAGCCTTTCAATTCCTGGAAGCCAGTTGGAACGCTCTTCAGAGCTAAAAAACCATCATTCTCTTAAAACTTTGGGGCAGATTGTAACATAGTAATAGACAGTAACTCTTCTTTCTTCAAAGAAATGGTATGAAAATAACACAGTGATCAGGCTGAGAAAATCAAAAAGCTTTATCCCTGTACAAAGTGACCTAGAACCCGATCAGTTTTGGCACATTTTCCAGTCACATATTTCCAACCATGCAGTAAACCTAAATACACTACTTCTTAAATAGTGGGCAAAACTCCCCACCATTTTATTTTCACATGGGTAATTCTGGATTGCACACTTCACAAAAGAGCTTTCCTCTGACAGCATGAGGAGGAATGCTAGCTGTTTACTTTGGAAAGAGGACTAGGAAATCCAATCTCATGCTTAACAATTTGCTTTCATACTCAATGTGAACTTTACAAGGAAGGGTAAAGAATTGCTAAGCTGTGCAATCAGCAGAGTGGAGAGGAGAGAAAGCCAATACTCTGTAGACTGCAACGAAGAAGATTTCTGTTAAGAGAGCTAAGCAAATATGGATAAACTACAGTACCCTATTTTAAGTGTACTTTTTGTAACAGGAATTTAAAACTGTACTTACAATTCTGCAAGTGTTCGTAGCAAAGTCCTGTTCTGTGGATCTTTCTTCAGGTGATCCACTACAGCTTGAACTATGATTGTGTTGTTGTACAGATCTCCAGGCCACTCTTTTATTAGGGTTGCAAACCCCTAAAAGTATAAGAGATTGTAACAGAAATAGAAAGAATGGCCTAAGGAGCATTTCAAAACATCAAAGCTTCCTTCAGCTAAGCCTCTGAGATGATACCAGCTCTCCTTAACCTTTAAGGAACTTTCACATGCCCACAGACATGTACAGTGCAGAACACAGATTTTTCCTTCTTAGGGCAATGTTATTAAGATTCATGAAGCTTAGTCTCTTTCAGGTGCTGTAGGCTATGTGCATCACCTCAACCACTTATGCTACATTCAACAAACTAAAAATAACAGTCTAATAAATAATCAATCTCACAGTACTTGCATGGTCTGAAGAACATTCTATTTATTCTCTTAAAATTAAAATTCAACTTTTAAATATTTTCATCATTGTGGAACTGTCCACTGATAATCTGTTTGAATACATTAGAGAATTTGCTGTCAGAATTCTGCACTGCTGAGGGTATTTGGCTGGCAATAACTATTGGACACATTGATGTGGACACATCAGGCTGCAGTACCTCATAGTCACTTTCCAAAAATTCATGCAGGACCATTTCGTAGATCAGAGGTTTCAAAACTGGATCTCGTCTTGGCAAGTAACGACTAATTGCCTATTGGAACAAAGAGAACAAAGTGTCAGATGGGGGATGACATAACAACCTGGTGCACTGATAGAAAAAAATTGTTGTGAAACAAAAGAACAAAGCTATATGCAAAACATGGCCCCTGGTAATCACTGGAAGCCTTATAAACTCATACTTGTAAGCAGCACCGTGAAGTAATTTACTTTAGGATTACACACACTGGAACTGTATAACTCATTTGAACGAACTTTCATTTGAGAGACAGGTGGCAAGATATTAGTTAGAATGGGAGAATCGGCCATTGTCCTTAAGAGACCAGGAAAGCCTTGGCCTCATAAAAAGGTGTAAGGATTCATTAGCTGAAAAATGTATTGTACTGGGTTGACCCTGACTGGACACCAGGCACCCAACAAAGCCACTCTCTCACTTCCCTCGGCAACTGGACAGAGGATAAAAAATATAACGAAGGGTTCATGGGTTAAGAGAAGATCCAGGAGGGATCACTCACCAAATACCATCTCAGCAAAACAGATTCACATTTGGGATAGTAACTGTATTTTTTAATAACCAAACCAGAGCAGGATAATAAGAAGTAAAATAAATCTCAAAAATACCTTGCCCCAACCATTCCTCCTTCCTGGGCTCTACCTCCTTCACCCCAGAAACACAGGGAGTCAGGGAAAGGGGGTTATGGTCAGTTCATCACACGTTGCTTCTTCCACTGCTCAGTGAGAGGAGTTATTCCCCTTCTCCAGCGTCAGGTCCCTCCCACAAGAGACAGCTCTTCACAAACTTCTTAAAATGAGTGCATCGCATGGGCAGCAGTTCCCCATGAACTGCTGCAATGTGGGTCACTCTTCCATTGGATGCAGTCCTTCAGGCAAAGCCTGCTCCAGCTTGGGCTCCTACATGGGCTGCAGGTGGATCTCTGCATCCCCTTTGTCCTCCATGGGCTGCAGGGACACGGCTGCTTCACCATGGTCTTCACCACGGCCTGCAGAAGAATCTCAGCTCTGGTGCCTAAGGCACCTTGTGCTGGTTTGAAAGCA
>VWPU01012435.1:0-22556 GCA_013398955.1 Callaeas wilsoni | reverse complement strand
CCCCCGCCCGGCCGCGCTCTGTGCGCCTGCGCGGCTCGGCCCCCCGGGAGCGCGGGGTGGAGCCCGCGGGCTGCGGAGTCGCGGGTTCGAGTCTCGCCTCGGGCTCGGTTCGCGGCCGCTCGCCCGCGCGTTCCTCGTGCGCGGCTTGGGATTCCTTGGACACTGCCGGGAGAATCGCAGATAGGTCGGAAAAGACCTCTGAGGTCATCGAGTACAACTGATGAGCGAACACCACGTCAAGCAGAGCATGGCACTGAATGCCATGTCCAGTCTTTCCTTAACCACCTCCAGGGACAGTAACTCCAGCACCTCCCCGGGCTGCCCGTTCCAATGTCTAATCACTCTTCTGAGAATAAATTCTTCCTGATGTCCAACCTAAACCTCCCCTGGCACAGCTTACAACTATGTCCTGTTGTCCTGTCCTGAGTTACCTGAGAGAAGAACCTGACCCCCACCTGGAGACAAGTTGTTTATTTTTAAGGACTTGTTTTTCTATAGGTGTGTGTGGGTTTTTTCCTGCTCCTGCTGGAAAGGGGCAGGTGGCCGGGCTGGTGTGACTCAGGGGATGCTGCTCTGTGACACTGCGGTAGCTGTGACTCAAGGGAAGCTCTTTCGCGTGGCTGCGATTAAACTCTTGACGCCTGCGAAATTGCTCTTTGCCAAAGCCAGCTATCAATTATGGCTTAAATTAAAAGGGGTCTAGAGTATTTTTAATAAGTCCCTGGAATGAACTGGGCTTGCGTGGTGTGTGGTGCTCTGGGGCAGGAGCTGATGGTCAGCGGCTCGGTCGCGTCAGCCGCCGTGTGCCCGTGGTCCGCGGCAGGACCTGCTCCTCCCGGACCACGGCCCGTCCGCTGCAGTTGTGCAACCTGGGCAGGCAAGAGGGATGGGCACAGGGGGAACACGGGAGAACCTGTTTGTGCTTTCCACAGGCTAAATGCAAAACCAGCAGGATAAGAATAGCAGCTCCCCGTATCTGCATATCAAAGAGCAGTAATGATACCATCCCTTCGGATCTAGCAAGGTTATCGGTGATACTGCACGTCCTTTCAGTTAGGAGGAGAAACTGGTGGTGGAGTTCTCTGTTTCTTCAAAGAAGTTATGTTTGTCTATATAAAAGAGTTTCTACTAGAATGCACCACAATAGAAAATCTAACGTCAGATGCAAGGCATCAGCTTTGTTTGCTCTTTCAACCCTCTTTCAGCCCAAAATACACAACTCCAACACAAAACACACTGTTGCTGCCACTTGACTAACTCAGATGCTAGATAGATGCCACCAGCTAGATCCAACCCAACTCAAATCTCTAGTTTTGGTGTCCAGTCCTAATTCTGCTCATTCAAGTACAGAAGGTTGTTTTGCACAGCCTGAGTAGTCTTTGTCTTTTTCTGTGTATGGATACACGTGCCAAATTATCAGGAGCATGGAAGGTGGTTCTCTAGTGAGAAGGACTTGGATGGCCGTGGGGAGGGCACAAAAGTGCAACTACAATACTTAGGGTTTCATTGTATTGAAGGAAGTTTCTGCCTTGCATTTTGGAAGAAGTCAACATAAGGGACAGCCAACTTTAAGAGCTGTGTGTCTCAGTATTCTTACAGTACCTCAGTGGTCTGGGCCATGTTCCCTGGAAGAGTTTAAAAGCTTTTTTAATTAGTAGTGATTGCCCTTGAAGCTGACTGAGGAGTGACCTAACCCAAGAGCAGAGTGGACTCACTGTGACGACAAAGACACTACTCACTGCATCAACCACGTGATTTTTTTTTAAATAATTATAGGTTCTTTGTTGCTCTTGTCCTCTAATTACAGATGTTGCACTAATTTTTAAAAAGTGACTGCTACTCAAATTTAGAGCCATAAAATATACAGCCCAGATAAATGCCAGTCAACTGAAGCCCACTCCTACCTCATCACTTACCATCATGAGTGTCCCAGTAGGGTTCTGTGGGAGCTCTTCTACTGCACGGCTGAACACAGCTTTGGCATTACAGTCTAATGCAAAATTAACTATCACACTTCAATGGAGATCAAACAACAAAGATTCGAGAGGGTAAAAACGTAGAATTCATCTGAGCAGCAAAAAAAAAAAAAAAAGGATATTAAGGATATTTAATAGCTTGAAATAGTTAGTACATAGTAATTAGAAATGTGTAAATCAAATACACTAGTCCCCCTGATAGGCAGATTACACATCAGCAGTCAGCATTGCTGGCATCTTATGGCGTTTTGTAATATTTTATCAAAGCTATCTATGTAGTTCTCATAGTTCATCTTTATTTTTTTTGTTTGTTTACTTTTCTCCCTGCATGGTAAACCCCTTCCTTGACCTTGCTCCTTTGGAGAAAAACAGTAACGTAGGTAAGGAGAGAAATTCTTTACCATTGGTTTCAGCAGAGCAAGGATTTTAATTGCACCGTTTATTTTTTGGGCTTCTGGTGGGCTTATTTATTTATTTATATGTCTTTATTTATTTATGATTCATTCTTTCATATTTTTCTGTAGCGTTTCTGAGTGATAGTGGGCGATCCAGGAGTACAGCTCCCACCCACCCCTTACTCTTCCTTCTTAAAAAGCAGAATCCTTAAAGCAGTACAGCTCTAAATAGCTCGTAGTATCCAGGGTCTCCATGCCCCAGCACACCTGTTTCTGCAGGCAGAAAATTAGTGTTCTTTTGTTTGGCATGAGGGGAGCCCGAGGGGGCCCCTGGAGCCACAGCACTGCTCATGTAGCAATTCAGCAGTAAGAACAAGGACTTTCCTAATAGCAGAAAGATCACACTCTAGGGGTGAGCATCTCTGTCTTTGTGAAATGTGTATTCTGGAGAAAATTCCTAATCTTGATTTTGAACATCTCCCACTCTGGGATCCTGTATTTTCCACTGCATGTGTTTAAGACCTGCATTGTTGCAAGAAAAAATGACAGTGCAAGAGAGGAAGGTATTTAAAATGGAGTTGCAGTCCTGAGCAAAATTATTTTTTATTGTATTTTTAAAAATTATTTGTTTATTCATACATTCACTATTGTTAATTTCAGCCAGCAGAAGGAAACTGGGATGGGTTCTGGGGAAGGAAGGACTGGCCCAGGTGCCCCAGGGCTGTAGAGAACTGAGTCTACTGTATATATAAACGTTTCATTTATTTTTAAGATGCAAAGTCCTAAATTTAAATTGCCAGTTGGTCTACAATAGTCTCAAGAATTAGATGATTAGACTTTAGATGCCAGTCTAAAGAACTAACACCCTATCCTGGAACAAGGCCTGAGGTAAGAGCTTAAACAAAAGGGGAAAATCATGAAGAAAACCAGTATGTTGACAAGAAAGTTAGATTGTGTGAGGATGTTTGCAAAAAAACACATCAAACTTCTATACTTAATTAAGTAATAGTTAATTTAGAAACTGAAATGTAAATGCTTCCTCCTTTGAACATTTTTTCTTCCAGCCACAGAGATTTTGCTCCAACATAAGCTTCATCATTTTCAGTGTATTGTCACTTAATGTTCCCTCACAAGATTTGTGTGGGTGACATTCCAGCACAAACCAGCTTCAAACAGATCTTCTAGCTTGAAAACAGTTTATTCATATAGTTGAACTAAACTCTTTCAGTAAAGTCAATTGTTGTTTTCCTAATAAATGTCCATACTCTTAAATACCTTCATTCCAAAGGTGACAAACTGACTCCCCCAAAAAGTCGTTACACAAAAGAATCATTCCCAGAAATGAAATAGAAAGGTTTCAAGTTGTCTTATCTCCTCCTTTGTATAGTAATGCTCAAACCCCAAAAGGTTTACCAACTAAAGACCATCTCAAAGTTGTAAGCAGACCTAAAAAGGATTAATAATAATAACAGTAGTAGTGGTGGTAGTAAGAATTAAGACTTAAAGTATGCGTTGAGTCTCCATGTAGTGAATGCCATTGGATTAGTGGCAACCCCTCTGTTGTGTGACTCCTCCAGTTTCACTGAGCTGATTTCAGCCTCACTGTTCCAAGTTTCTCTCAATGAGTGAAGTGATCTGTCACTGGGTTTTATTAGATTATTTTGTTTTATGTTTTAGAGCAGATGGCTGATTCTTTCTACCTGGAGAGCTGCCACTTTCTTTAGATGCATTTTGGGCTTTATGGTAGTCTAATTTATCTGTTTATTTGAGAAATAAGTAACCTAAATTGCAAATGTGTTATAATTTCACTGACCTCAGAAAAGCTGATAGATTTGCTGCGTAGATTTCCTGAATTTTGTTGAAAAAATAAAAACAACCCCACAAAGAGAAAATAATTTAATCCACTGGTAGCTGGACTACTAGCCATGAAAAAGCAACTTCAGGTCTTTATTAGTTCTGGCATCTGTGATCATAGAATCATAACATGGTTTGGGTTGGAAGGGACATTAAAGCTCATCTAGTTTCAGTCCCCTTGCCACGGGCAGGGAGCCTTCCACCAGAGCACCATCCAGCCTGGCCTGGAATAGTTTCATAGCCAGTTGCTGGATATTCTGCTTTACCTTTCAGCTTGCAGACATACATCAGAAATAAACTTGCTCTGTGTAGCCATTCACCTGTATTTATGTCTAGATTTCTTATTTGCCTTTCATCAGCTTGTATTCCTTAGCTGGAATTGCTTCTTGTTTGTTTGTACCACATTGTCCTTTTCCTGCAGCTGCTTCTTTCCCACCTGAAGAATTCTGCACTGGCCCACTGCACAGTTGCCAGATACTCTTTGGTTGGACTGGGTTTCTATTGGTGACCCAGCCGGGGGTATTTTCTTGCTTGTCTGTGGGCACAGTTTCAGGTTAGCAATAAGTAAGTATTACAGAGAAGAACGCGTGGTTTGTAAAGCCACTTTCATAGCCAGCAGTGACTACAGATGAAGTTTCTCTGAGTACTTGAGCTCTGACCTGCAGCCCGTGGAGGGAGGGGTCTTGTGTTTGACCTTGTGAACCTTCCTCTCTGCTCGTACCCCACTGACGGCAATAAAGAAAATTTTGCCTCAGTCAAACATGCTTGTGAAAATGTTCTCTGCCTTCTACAGTGCTGTTCAATGAAGTATGAATGATCTTTCTAAATTCTACTCCTGTGAGTTACCCTTTGCTTGAGTGCTGATGCCCTTACAAGCCCCAGGTTTTACAAAGAATCCATGCAGGCACTATGACCGTGCTGAAGAATTCACACAAATCCTAGGCCTGTCAATAGGAGTGAATCAGTATCTTAATTAATTAGCTATTTATGCTCCCCTAGGCACACTGCTAAAAGGTGCATCCTTTAGTAGGGTAGTTGGCATTGAGTTCAAGCTGATTGGTATTTCTTGCTGACAACAAACCACAATTTGCCCATGTGGAACAGAGGACTAATGGTACATTTCAAGTGTGCAAGAAAAATATCTGTATAATCCAGGCCATTTCTTTTCTTTTTTCTTTTTTTTTTTTTTTAACTGACTAGGGAATTCCCATTTTATCCTTTTTACACAAATTTAGCATTAAAGTTTCTGTTTTGTGTAATCCCCATGGACCTCCTGTCAGCGTGGAATATACATCTATTTCTTTTCTTTTTGATCTTAACACTTGTAAGTAATAAATAATTGATTGCCCAAGGAATTCTGGGAATATATTCAGCCTTAAATTGAGCACTAAACTATTTGCAAATGTGCTTAGGCACTAGCCCAAAAGATACATCAAAAGAATGTCAATGGATATTGGGAAATGAAGTGCCATCATATGTTGGAATTAGGAAGCATAAAATGTAAGTAGAGAGATAACACTGTCAGATCTGCTGCCAGTAGTAATAGAAAAAGGTATTTTTTTATAGAAGGCTATAAACTGTTGTTCAAGATAAACTAGACTTTTACCTCATTCCACACCCTGTTCAGGGAATGTTTTGGTTTTGACTCTTCTCTTGAAACTGGGACTTGACAGTGCTCTCAACCCAGAGATACCTAAAGCTGAGCCTGAACAGCCTGTGTGAGATCCATCTGTCAGAAAGACCTGGGGTACATTTCCTGCAGTGACTGCCCATCTTTGGCACTGCAGACAGGTTTTCTGTGGCAGTCTGATTTCACCATGGCTCCAAGCCCCCACATAAGCTTGCTCAGTAAAGCTGACCAAGTCTGTCCTACTGTGGGTGAACTGTTTCTAGGGTCTGAGCTAACCTCACTATACCTGTGCTGTTGTGCTTGCAGCAGAGTCACTCCTCAGTATCTGGATATCTGTGAATAAATTTAGGTGTTGTGTGATGTTGGCCTTGCCACTGCCCCTGAAGCTCAAGTCTGCTTTTCATGGAGCACATCCTTTGGGAATCCACTTAAAAACACACGATGACAAGATGGTAACAACAAGCAAAAGTGAGGATGGATTTACTTACCAATAGTGAATTGTTCTTGAGCAGCCTGGCCAATAGTGAATTGTTCTTGACCAGCCTGGTTGGTCAAGACTGGTCAAATGACTGGCTAAAAAGATGACAGGATGGATGTAATACACTATCTCTTCAGTAAAGCTTCTATAGCATCCTTATCTGGAAGATGAGGAAGTACAGCTTGGATGAACAGACTGTTAGATCAGTTGAAAACTGCCTGGACCATGAGGTTTGAAGAATGGTTATCAACAGCCCAAAACTCAGTAGTTGTGTACCCCAAGATTGGTGGTGTTCAATATTTTCATTGTGGTCAGTGAGAATGCAGATTCTAAAAACCTGTGTGTGATGCTAACCTAAAGGGAAATGATTAGCGCCCTGAACAACAGACCTTCAGTCCAGAGGGATCTTCAAACCCCTGTGGATTGGACCTTAAGACATTCAGTAAGGTGTGTGAAGCCTGATACCTGGAGCAGAATAACCTCATGCAGCAACACAAACTGGAAACTTACTGTGAAATGTGGAAACTCAGAGCAAATTTGAGGACAAGTGCCATAGTTTTCATCCTAGGAGATTGAAACTGGACATTAGTAGAATTTCTTCAGTAGGAGGACAGTACAGCACTGGAATACATTTTTTGGAAGAGTTGTAAAATCTTGGTCCTTGAAGGTTTTCAAGATTCAGCCAAAAAAATCCATGACTGATTTGTTTTATAGTTGGTGACAGTCTGGCTTTGAGTGGGAGGTTGGTTCAAATGGCCTTCAGCAGCTTATTCCTGTTTCTCTGATTCTGTAATCCTTGTTTCCACACAGCAGCTAGAGCAGTCTTAGGAGAGTTTGCCTGTGACCTGCCTGGGTCTGTAGGGTTTTCCTTGCTTAGAAGTTTCTCAGAAGTTCCAATCTGTGCAAACTGGACATCTGTGACCATGGATCTGGATCAAGGATGGCTTTGCAATGGCTTTGTCAGAGACCTTTCTGTCTCCTGGTACTGTGGAAAGCTGCATTATCCATGATGGATGTTGCATCAGCCTCGGAGAGTCTCTTGTGTAAGGCAACTGGCAGTAACTGCTGTGAAGCTGCACGTGTGGAGAGTTGCAGAGAACATGCTGCACCCTGGCATGCTTGTGGTTCTTCTGTCATGAGGATGGAGGATGGTCACGGGAGCAGCACAGAATTGAGTCAGTCGACAGTTTAATGATCTGTAGTTCTCCTATCAGACAGTAAAGTCTGGCAGAAAACAGAAAGTTGTGGACTCTCTTTGCTGAATAAAACCAGATTGGATAGGTATCTCATCTTCAAAAACTTCAGGTAGAAGTGTTTTGGAAGTTGTTGAGATATCGTAGGTTAACAATTTGAGTGTGAAAACTGCCCCATTAAACATTTTTTCTGATCTTAATGTTAAATACACTAAGATATTTGAATGAAAGGAGGCCATAGTTAAAATGAAGCATTTAAAAAATGTTCTTGTTGGCTCAGCTCACTGGTGAATTAGAGTACAAGACTTTGCTCTTTAGGTTTTGAAATACTGAAACTCCCTTAGGATGGGAAACCTCTTCCTACTGTTTGTTAAAGAAAATAGCCATCTAATATTCTGTTAAGTTAGATGGCTTGTCATGGCCTGGGAACATCATCTTGTGTTTTGATTTCCTATATTCAGTGTGTCCTGACACTACTGCAAAAATTCACTTTAGGATAAGTAGCATTTCTCTAATTTTTAGATGTATTAACTTTTCCTGTGTTCATATCTATTTCAATATTCGATTTTCTGCACGTGCCCTCACAATAAGCTGCTGATAGGAATGTTCACTGAAGCAGCAAATTTGTAAGGCAACATTCAAGTATATCCGCAGAAAATTAATTCTAAATAAATAATTCTAAATAAATATATAAAAACAATATATAAACCACATTTTTTTTCCATCAACTGTATGTTTTGTGTACTCACATAAGCAGTGATGGCCTGACTCTTCTGATGATGCATGTTCATAACAAACGTGCTGAGGGATCGGTCACAATAAGAGTTCCTCTTACAAAATGTTTGAAAAAAAGGTTAGAACTGAGATTTGGTAATGGTAGTCTCTAGGGGAAAAGAATGTGATAACATCCTTTCTCTGCAAATGGGGTTTTCTGACATACTTTCTCATCTTATGTAGACCATGAAAACATGTTCACCTCTTTCACTGCCATAATCTGTGATAATCAGTGCAGCAGTGAACAATGTCCTATTGAAACATTAAGCACTTCACTAAACCACACCTGAGTAATTTAAAATTTTCAATGTGCAGGTTAAGGCTGCAAATGCCTGACTGCTTTAAAACAACATAAAGTTGAGCTAATCCTTGAAGATGTGAACCCTCTCTGGACTCCACGTTCTTGCTGCCTCCTTTGGGCTGTTCTGGTGGTCGTGCACTGAACCAGCTCAGCCTTGCGACCCTGCTGGGACCTGATGTGAGAGGAAGGAGGGTACCCTGGTTTTGGTGCTCGGTTCCCTGGTGCAGAGATGGCACCATGAAACCAGAAGTGAAAGAGGCCAGGACATGCCTTTGTATTTAGGTTTGCAAAAAGTGACTGCAGTTGCAGGGAGACCTCAAAGCACTGTTAAATCTCAGAGATTAATTTATCCTTTGTGAGATTTAGTCTCAAAAACAAAGCCTGAAATTCTGAAGCGTACAATGAAGCGTCCAGAAGAAAATACTCTGTTGCCAGACCACCTGGAGGTGATCCAAACTGGTTTTTGTGCCTGACCCAACACAGGGCAGTTTCTACCCTTTCATTTGTGAGGGAATTGCGATAGATCCGTAGGCTAAAACAATTTCTGGATAAATCCCCTGATGGCAGCAGAATTTCAACAAGAGTGATTTCACACATAGCAACTGCAGCAACAAGTGTGTTACAGTGCTTCCCCCAAAGACCTGCACGCAAGCACTTGCTTGGATTGATTAAACAGATGGTCAGTAACAAAGGAGATGATCTAGGACAACTTGGAAAGTTGGGAAGCAGTAGCAGACTTGTGGGAGCTGCACAGCCCATGACCACGGATTTCTGAGAACCTCTCCATTTCCAACAACTATTTCAGAACTTAACTGAAATATTAAAAATTATGACAAAGATCCTATGCAATAAGAGCAGGGTTTCTGACACCTCACAGCCATCAACAATGGTCCTGGATTTCTAAGAGACTTATCTGTGTCTATGTTAACTGGAAAATCTGCTTTTCAGGACGCAGTTGTAGAAGGAAAATGGGACATGGAAACATCTGCAAAATATGTGCATCACTTAAGCGGAATCACTGGTCTGACTGGTGCTGAGGATGCTGAGAGCAAAGGACGAGGAAAGAATGGGGCTGGTTTGCAACAGAGGGGAAATGGGGCTGATGGGGTTAGGACTCTGAGATTAACACCACAGCTTCTAATTGAACATGACAGCCCCTAATATTGCTGATTTTTTTTTTTTTTTCTGAAATTAAGGATAACAAGGATTATTTAGAGAGTAACAGAGTTATGGAGGCCCAGAAAAGCTCTTCTTACCCCATAATCTGGAGTCTTCAGGAGACTGTTGTGTTTGCCTGCCCTTCTCAAGTGAACCCAATAGTTCCTTCAAAAGTAAAATAAAATAGCCAGAATCTTTCTCTCTATTCCCTTTCCCCTCCTGCCCAACAAGCCAAAGCCTTCACTAAAGTAATCCCCAGCCCTACAAATTAATGTAAAAAGTAGCATGGAGATAAAAAAATAAAGGCATAATTTGGTTGATTTTACCCATTATGACAGCTGCAGGAGAAAGTGTTCTCCATGCTATCAAGAGATGAGGTGCCTCTGAGAAGTTAAATAAAGCTGCCTCAGGAGCAGAAAAAGGGAACACGAATAGGTCAGTTTGCTTCCCTTGGAAGCAACTCTGCTCATGTTTGAACACAGACATAAATGTGAGGCCTGGAGAATGAACGGGAAACAGTGCTGATAAGTTTGAGCAATTGTGGAAATATCTTTTGGAGGTACAATTCAAACTTTATCTGCATCTTCAATATTGCCCTCGTTCTCTTGGGATCCTGTCTTGGGAAAAAAAAAAATCCCACTTCACATCCAAGGAAATTAGCAAAAAAAGATAATTTAAATCATTAATTACAAGCATCTCTGCTTACATGTGACCGTGCATTGACCTCTGTATGGCTAAATGAACTGTGCCACCACTTTCTTTTTTCCTTTTATCACCTTTTATTTTCAGTCCCTTTTGTCCTTATGGCGTGTTGTCTCACTGTGCTTTGCCTGTGGGATATTTCAGTCCAGGTAGCAGCCACGTGCTCTTCTCCTCACTGGCAGTTCTTTGACTTGTGTCCTTTCCCACCGCCTGCTCATTCTTCAGTGGCAGGAGAGACTTGGCACAGAAAAAGATGCTTCGAGGACTACCAGAGCCCTGTCTTTGCAGGGGCAGCCAGGTGTTGACCATGGCAAGAGAAATAAATGTCCATTTTCTTTTTCTCAGGCTCGCCCACTCCCTTTCAGTTAAACAGGAGGTGAACCAGGCCCAGCCTGTGATTCGATGCCTGCTGACGTTCTCCAGCTGTGCATTCCTCATCTGCTTCTGTTCTTTATTTCCCCCTCACCTCCGTTTTGAAGGATGAAAGTAATGACAATGTGGGATTCTAAATATAGCCGAGCCGCTTGCAGGTTCTGTGATTGTGCTGTGGGCTGTGTGAAATCTGAGGCAACAGAATGCCTGCTTACAGTGCTGCTTTAGGTGAGAACCTGTTTAGTGCCCTAAGACAAGGTTGGAGACATACAAAAGCCCAAAGGCCAACACACTGAGGGAGATGTTGACAGTGGTTGCCTGAATCCCTCTGTCTGTTACAGGTAATGTCCCCGCTGGAAAATGATGCATTCAGTGGCAGATCTCCGTTACAGCAAATTAGGTATTTGCCAGTACATGAAGATTCATCAAGTGAAGCATTTCAGGGAGTGAGCCCATCCATCCTCACAAGGGCATCCCAGGAGTACTTGATCCCAGTGAGGGAGTTATTTTTTAGGCTGCAGGCCTCAGAGCTGAAGAAGTCCCTTCTGCTCCCTCACCTCCTCCTACTTCCAGCCACTTCTTCCCACTCTCTTACTCCTCCTTCTGCTACTCTGGCACAAGCATTTGGGCATGTGGTGAAGTGCAAAGGGAGAGCTAATCTGACTTAAAAAAACTCTGGCTGAAAAAGAAGAGGTGGGGGGTTAGCTAGCTCAGCTCCCTGCTCTAATTTATTTGCAGCCACCTAGGAGGTACAAGGAAGAACAATGTAGGAGCAGGGACTCCTTTAGCAGACAAAGCTGCTCAAAATAATGCTCATCAGGCTATGATAGGATTTCCTTTTTGCGATGACTTCTTCCTGCCACCTGCAAGGAGACAAGACAGCCCTGTGGCTGTTTGCTTGATGAGGATGGGGAGGAAATAACCTGCTCACAAATGCGGGGTTCCAAACAGGGCATCAAAGGGGAATTTAGAAGAAACTGTCAAGTAACAGTCAAGATCTATATTCTAGTTTGACATACAGTTCAGTTTAAAATAAAAGTTTTTAACTAGTGAAGCCCTTCATAGCTTGAACCTCACTACCTCCAAACAGAGGAACTCCAGTGGTTTCACTGGACCATTAGAGAATCCTCTACTGAAAGGGAAATGTATCCTTGGTTTATATCAAGGAGTTATCTCATTTGTACTCCAAAACTTAATGGTTTATGTAATTTTAAAATATCTTTCTATGAATTTTTCTTGTGATGTTAAATGTTATCATTGTGTACACAGATATATTTATAGATATCTTCTTGCCTCCTTTGTTTTTCAATCTTACTCACCTCTTGTCCTCTGGAGATAACTGGAGGCTGTAGAGAGTGTTTTCAATGAGTCAGTTTGAAAGTGACTCTGGGGATCTGAGGTTGCACAAGTACTTTTGAAAACACAACCAAGGACTTGATATACCCAGTAGCTTCAGGCATTAGGTTAAAGTGAAATAATGCTTCAAAACTAAGTCCTAGCCATCAGACAGTGATTCCAAGTGAAGACAGATAGCTCAGAGGCCATGGCAGTGTGCTGGAGGCAACACCTCTCCTTTTGTTTGTAATGAATCTATGGGATGATGAGGCCTATGGGCTGAGGAAGAAGCTCCTGGGATAGATGATGAGATGAAGATGTGTCTGAGACCAGGTGCCTGACTTGGGACTGCCTGGGGGGTGTCTCTGTCCCTTGCAGATCAAGAATACTGAGCTCAAGGAAGGTAGGTAATGATAGGTGGACTCCTAAATGGAAAAATACAAGCAGCCACTGAGTGAGAACGAGATTCCTGCCTTCTGGAAGTGTTCATAATTAAGGAGTCAGATTGATGCTTAGCTTCTCACTGGCCCATTGAATGTTGTCCTCTTTGCAGCTCAGTGAGCCAGCTATCGTAGGAGATGCAAGGGAGTGGGACTGAGTAGTTTATACTCTCATGGCTGGAAGATCTTCTAAAGAAGTGGGAGCTGTGGGAAAGAAGAGTCTGGGTCTTCAACACCCTGGGAGTGTGCTGCAGAGACTGAGTTGTCATCAAAAGGCTACCACCGTCATCTCCACCTGTGTTCTGCAGTAAACTCCTGTGTAAGGCTCATTTGGATATACTAAGATAATGTTTTATTTTACTTTTTTCCAGAGAGCTTTGCAGAAAGCAAAATTATGAGGCAGCCTTTAGGGGCTCAGTATATTTCTTCTTTTTCAGACCTCAGGTAAGGTTTATTCCAAAGTAATGACAAAAGTTGAGATTGGTGTATATACATACATACACACACATATATGTATACAGTAAGTTCCTCTGGGAGCCATTTGGTACTGCAGGAAGTGGCCAGAATTACTATTTTGAGTTCTGCAAACTGGCTGATTTGCTGGTAATGTAAATGGGAGTATCTAACCTTCTGCCCATGACATTGTCATTAGAAAGTAAGTAAGGGTTCACAAAGTGATGATGCAGTGACTGTGTCCCTGCAGTGCGCCCAGCAGACTGTGACTGCTGGATAATCTTTATTGCCTCATTCTGTGGAACTCTCAGCTCCTGAATTACATTAGAATCTCATATTTCATCTACAAAGTTGTGAAGCAGATACATTTTTCAAACAGTATGAACATTTTCTTTCCTATTTTTTTCAGGCCAATTCCATACCTTTCCTGAGGGAGCCAGAGTGCCTGGCTAAGTGGAAAAGTAATACTGCGTCTGCAATAAATAGATAAGATAAAAACTTGCTCTATTGTAAAGGGTGCAGCTGCTTGATTGCATCTGCTTGCTTTGTCAGTGTGTGATTCCCACTTTCCTCTTGTCAGGCTTTGAGATTATTAGTACTGAATCTTCACCTCACTGCTTGCATCTACTGATAGTCTTTCTTACTTTGAACCTCATTGTGTGATAGCCTGAGCTGCTGTAATGGCAGCTGACTTTATGCAAAAAAAACCCCCCACAAACAACAAAACAAAAGCAGCTGAGGAAAGGCATGGCACCCACACAAGTCCCAGAGAAGTACTTCTTCCTTAGCTGCTGTAAAGAGTTGCTACAAGCCTTTCTCAGAGTGGGGGTATAGGCAAGAGGAAATCTGATATGCAGGCATTTACGGTATAGTGGCCGTGCATGTCTGCCTCAGATGGGGCTCTGCTTGTAGTGCGGGTAAGTACATTTAATTTAACTTTGATCTACTTTGCTTGGGCAACAAGCAGGGTGAAGAGATCAATGGAAACGCCACCCACTCGGTTAATCACTCCCAGCCCACTCTGCGCGGCTGCGCCGTCACTGCTGCCCGTAGCTGAGATACAAAGATTAGGAATGGTTTGCATATGTTTACAGGTGCGGCAATTGTATTTTTATTTCCAGTTGCAGAACAGACCTGTTGCACTACGGTGTATGTGAAGGTGGTGTGTGAAACCAGGTGTCCACAGACTTGAAAGGCTTTGTTTTCGCAAACGCTGATGCCGTGATACGGGAGACTCGGAAGACGGGGGTTGCCTCTGTATGGCAGTAGTATCAAAACATTTTGTTACTCATTAGCAAAAGTCTATACTTTGTGGAAAAAGCCTAGTTTGTCTGCTAGTTGATAAATATTTCAGTGCCCCAAAACAAGTGGAGCTGGATGCAGGGAGGTATGAGTGGAGATACAGGAGCTGAGGGGGAAGCAGCAGCAAAACGTATTTGAGAAAATTATCTTTGTCCGTATAGCAAAAGATGAAAATACTGCTTGGGAAGATGCGTTTCCCTTGGTATATTATGTAGAGAAATAATAAGTTTTGAAAGTGACTGAGCTTATATAACTTTAAAATACTGAGGCTTGCATAAACCTTTATGGTGCTTGAGGTAGAAAAGGAAAAAAGGTGCAAATCAATGGACAATTACCACACGTCTGAGCACGGTGCAGTGGGTGACAGCTGTTGGATGTTGGACCTGTGAACTTAGAGTCAAAACAACACCTCATACTCAGCATTTTTACTGCTAAATGAATGAATACTCACAGTGAGTTAAGTCCAACTAGAGATTTTTGGGAATTTTAATATGCAAGTGCCCAATAAAAATGTATATGCTTGAGTTAAAGGTAGGGTCTAGCTCCAGTTTTTGCGAATATTTTTGTGGGAAGGCCTTGGAGAATGAAGCAGCCTGTTCCACTGCTGGTAGAAAGAATATCCCAGGATTTTCATGTTACTGAAGAGAATTAGCCCCTGGCCTTTGTGGAAGGCTAGGTTTCCACCTCCAAGTACTGTGTGCCAGTACCAGCCTCAGAGCCCTTCTGGTGTGTGACTTGTTGCAACCTGAAAAATTCACAAGTTTTTCCTCAAAAGCTTTTTTAAAAATAGTTCTGCTGCTTAGGAAAGTTACACACAGACTCAGAGAGATAGTTGGTCTAAATAGCAGGAGTTTAGGAGATGAGGAATGGCATGTTGCTTTTAATGGTGCTTCAGACCAGCTAGTGCCCTGCTCCTGCAGCAAAGCTTGGTCAGACCCCGTTTTGTGCCTCTGGGGCTGATCCTGTCACATGCAATTTGGATATCTGTGATTTTTGAACAGCTGTATTCAGCTACAATAAATGTTTTCTTAAAGCCTGATTAGATCAAAATGATGTTTGTGTTGTGTGTGACAGTGCTGTGGTGACTTGGAGAACCAAAGACTTCATCACAAAAAGGCTTCACTGTACCTCTGGTTTGGCTGATTAACAAATGCATTTAGTAACTAGAAAAATATGTTGCTGCTTTGTTGATGTGTCAACTCATTTGATGTATTTTAAAAGAAAACAAACAACAAACTGCTTGTCCAAACGAGTCTACTGACATGTCTGTGGAGGTAGGCTGGGCTGGAGGATGTCGAGATCGTCTCATCAGATTATTGTGATCTCTTGTTTGCTTCATGGTCTGTATGAAGAAATCACTTCTCTGTTACCATCAGGTCTTCTGGGCCTCAGAGGAGGATTCATATGGCATCGTTGTGACAAACACATCTACACTTTATGAACAGCATGTCATGGGAAACTTAACAAACCGCGAAACCCGAGCAGGTTTGATATTGATAAAAACTACATTGCGTAAAAGTTATCTGAATGGTATTTTAATGACTCAGTAATAGGAGAAAATATTCCATTCAGTGCACAAGAGACAAGATGTGCAGCTGTCAATCTATAGTAATAGAGGCTTAGTTCAGTTTGCAGGCGATTTTATTTAAGGATGGAACCATTGGACAGGAGGTTCAGCACACACATATGGGTGACGCACTTCTCCGAGCGGGGGTGGTTCTATATCGTGTGGAGCTGGGTTATTGTTTGCATCCTGGAGTACCCCTGCAGGAACTTAAATCTCTCTCTGTCTTGGTGCTTTTTATCTGGGTGGCCATATATGCTCCAACAGTGACAGACCCATCGCTGTGTTGCTGCATTCCATGCCTTTCTGCTGGGTTTCTGTAGCTATTTCTGGCAAAATAAGCAAATAGTCCTTTAGATAGTGGCACCTGGGAAGTTGCCTCTACCATGTTAATTTGTTAATTTGTTGTTGTCTAATAATAGAGCTGTGCTGATGCTGCAATCTCTCTGTGAGGGCGATATTGGCCTTTCCCTGTAAGACTCTCAGCAATTTTCTTTACACAACTCCTGAAAATCTTTCAGGCCTCTACCCTTGACTCAAGTTTGGTTGAAATTGCCCTGTGAGTTTGTTGGAGGGAGGGAAGAAACTATCAGGTAATATAAACTTTTTTCCTAAGAGAACCAAACTGAAAACCCACAGGAGGAATTTGAAAGTGAACACTACAATTAATATAAAAACTTGACAAATACAGCTGACTCTGTGCTATTCCTATGTTCAATATGGGCAGACTTCTTTTTTCTTCCTTAAATTTACAATGCATTAGCGTATTGTGGGATTGTTAAGCAAGATAGGATGAATGGAGTAGTTCAGACCTTCCCCAGGTACTGGCTAGACCTTCTGTTGTTTTCCAGAATTCTTCAGAAGTGCAGGTGTAAAATCCCCTGATGGAAAAACACGGCTTCTGTCATATTCTTTTTAAAATTAGAGCTGCAATTTTTTGCAAATTTCATGGTGCAGCATCACAAAGTACACAGAACTGAGTATATGGAACAAAATTTGGTGTTCTGTTTTAAAACCATGGGACACAATTATGTCATTATATATACATATATATCTCAATATGCAGACTTAGACTATATAGTCAATAATCAGATTTTGAGGTAGATGGGCAGGTTACCATAGGTGAAAGTAATCATGAGTTTACTGCAAGTCTCCTGGTTTTGCTCACATTTGAGGAATTGCTGCCTTTAATTAATTATTAATGTTCTATATAATAATATTTATTTTTGAATATGAGTACTATCAAAATAAAAGTGTATTATTTACATAGGTGTCAGAGTTGCTGCAGCTGATATTCTCAGCTAATGCTGGGTCCCAAGTCATGCTGGACTGGCTTCAAATTACAGACGGTTCCTTGCAAAGTGCAAAAGGGCAGTTTCCCAGCTGGGGTAAGATGAAGTTGTGAGAATTCAGTTTTAAAGGCAAAGAATCGGAGTGGTTTAAAATAAGCTTTGCATAGCCTCTACCTCAAAGGCACTTTCTAAGGCATTCAGCTACCATGGTGATGAATGTGGTATAAATAGAAAATAGATTAGATAGAATCCAAAACGTTTCTGAGTAGATCTAAATTAACAGTGGCCATTCAGGAAAGAGAGGTAGGAAGTCACTGTGCAAAATTTAAGAAAATACACACCAATAGTAAATCTAGAGTGGCTTATAGAAGAGGAAGGTAGGAAGTAGTTGATTATATCATGGCTGGTAATACAATATCAAGAGGAGTATTGGATTCTGATTCTGTTCAACCCTACCATAGAAAAAAGCAGACACAGGAGTTGTTTCAGAAACCTGAAAAGCACTGAAAAATTTTTACCTGGGAGACAAAAACTTCTTCTGAGCAGACAGGTGCCAGAAAAGGCAATGTTCCCCCATGAATCTATGAAGCACACAAGGAATCCTATAACAGTGGGATACACAACTAGGAAAGACACTCAGAAATAAGGTACTTATTCTGCAAAATACATCTCTGTCCCCCACCAACCAAACTCTCTTTAACTTGTCTTGTATCATAAGACCCTGATATAATTTAAAGACAGCAAGTACTTTTTTAGACCGTTTGCATGAGCAGCTTGTAGTTTTTTGCCACAGTATATTAAGGTCTGTTTGGCAGGAATAAAAGGCCTCGATTTGCAGACTTATTTAAAGGCCATATCAGGGACATGGATTGTTCTGTTGTTTTCAGTGGGAGTACTCATGTACTTTAAATTGCAGGTGGACTGAAGTACCCTGCTGAAGAATGGTCCTAGAAATAGCTGTGCACAGGTATAAATATGCAATAAGCTAATGTGTGCTCTACAGATATATATTTGTATGAATAGTTCACAGTGTGTCACTGCTCTTTTTGAGGGGCTTTGCAGCCAAGGGGAAGGTTTAGCTTCTCCATCCATTTCCCTTCTAGTGATTGAGTAACACTATGATTGCTGGTGTGTGAACATCATTACTTGGTGACCGTTCCTAAGTGATTGTACGATGGCAACTGTGTAGCAGCTGTTTAGGACAAGTTTACCACGATCAAGGGATTAAAGCCCTGTGTTTTGTGCTGCTACTTTCTGAGCTTCTGAAGTGAGTCTTTTTTATGTTGTCATCACTTCTGATAGTTAGAAAACCAGGTGGGAATTCAGTCATGTATTTGTGACTGAGATGTCAGCACTGGTTTTGGCTAGTCAGATGAACAAAATCAGAGGGGATAGTTTTTCTAACTCAAAAGCAATTCACTGAATATGAAATGATAGCAGTTCTCCACATCAAAAATCAAGGTTTAAAGAAAGAATGCTGACTGGGCATGTATCTAAAGATTGAAATTTTAGATCTGAAAGTAATTTAAGAAAAAACCCAAACCATATTATTTTGGATGAAGCATGATAGCTGGACAGCACAGAAACTTCAGGGGACACGCGATAGTGCTTCCTCATCCTCAAGTTACATGATTCAAGATATTGGTGACCTCTCTGTGAGGAGGCAGAAGTGCAGGAGAATGTTCTCAGGGCCTCTATGAGAGTGTCCACTAAATAAGAAGATGTACACCCTAACAACTAATCTTTTTAACCAGAATTTACTATGAAGGTGTGTCTACAGGTAGGTTGTTTGGGCAATGTGAAGACATTGTCAGCAACACAGTCCTTCAACAGATCTTAGGTGTTATCAGTACCAGTGAGACAGCCAAGTGCTTTTACTGATCAGCTCAGCCAGGAGGAAAAGCTGACTGAAGCCGATCTCAAGCAGGGGAGAGGTTATGTAAACAAAGAAAACCTTTTTTGTAGTCTCATTTCTTTGAGGGTATGCAAACGCTGTTGGTTAACCTGCTAATTCATTTGGTGACGGCCCTGGACTCTGAGCTGCCACTAATCTTGTGCATCTGTTTTGTTTACGAACCCCTGTCTCCTCCTGGCAGATTACAGATGTAACCAAAGCTGGGTATCCATTACCCCTTCCCTGAAACAGCAACATGATATAGCTGGGTATGGCACTATTACCCTTGGAGATGCATGATCTAGAACAAAACGTGCAGTTCATCTTAACACAAAGCAGCACAAGCACCCTCTTCTCGCATACTGGCTTCCATAGCTAAGTGCAGATGTGCATTAGTTATTAGTCTGAGTTTCTTGGGACCTGTTCTGTTAGTGCTGAATAAATTCTCATGGGAGTAAAGGATTATCAAAGCTACACCACCTTCTACTCCTTTAGATTACTTTCTTTGTTGTAAACATACAGTAACATCAACACTTTAAGATAAAACCCCTAGAATAAAAAGTAAACCCCCAACCCTCCTCCTGCCTACACAGTTCTGCCTTTGAGCCTGAAATGAAAGAGTGGCAGATATTTAGCCACATCACTTAACACATTCCTGGAAGGCATTTGGATGCTGTGGTGAAAAGGGGTGTAGACAAACCAACATAAGACAACAAAGTTTAATTATGTAACTCGTGGCAGGCACTACAGACATCCAAACCGAGACCTCCTTGGGTGTCCATTTCCCTTCCAGAACAGCTTAAACTCAGCAACTGCGGTGACCTACACAGTGTTGAGAGCAGGAGATAATGATGTCTGTGGGCTTAAAGCATGAAATGACAATTACAGGGGCTGTGTTCTGAGGGAGAGGCCAGAGTATCCTCCAAATGCTGCATGATGATGGTTTTGGAAGAATCTGTCATTCCCTCTATCTTAGATCAGGTGTCTCCTTCTTCCTTTTCTACCTGAGAAACTAGTTATTGTTATTGCCATTTAAATAATCATTACATACTGGGTTTCTAATATAGCACCAGGATGAATCAATGTTTTCACATTTCTCATTGCTCTAAGATCATCAGCTGGTGTATGTCATCACAGTTTCATGGCACAATTTCTGTTCCAGGTACTCCATGGACTTGTGTCTATGTTATTTAGACTACAAACAGATGTCATCTTCTGGAACAGCTTAAGACGTAACTATGTCTTACCCCCGTCCCCCACTTCTGCTAACAAAGCAACTTGTTTGAGTGCTCCCTAACCCACTTCAGGCACAATCAACACAGTTAGTGTATGGCTCCTATTTAACTTGTTTGAACTCAGCTGATTCTGCTTGAAGTGGGTTAGGGAGCACTCAAACAGCTGGGAGAGCTACCCGGGTAGTAATCAATGCCCAAAGGACTCTATAAACAGCTTGAAAAGAGAACGGCAGGGCACAAACGTTTCAAACCTCTGCAGCTGTTTGCAAATTGAATGACTACAGAGAGCCTGTAAAGCTGCACGTGAGCTATTGCAATACCCGTTTCCAGATGAGGTGTTCTCTCTCCTCAGCTGTGACAGCTAGCAACTTCTTAAAAAAATGAAATGAAAGTTGAGAATTAAAGAAAGTTTATGGTGATGTGCCCATATAGCATATGAGCAGATATTCTCTGAGCCCAGTGCAGCATATTGTGCAACAGCATGGGAGAGGGGAAATTTTGGCCAGGAAAGTCAAAGCATATTCTTTCTTTTATCTGTTGGATGCTAAAGCAGCGCCTTCCATGTGCTGTTTGATTTCACCGGCCAGACAACGGGGGGGCAGACAATTTCCATCGTGCTCCAATCCTCAGCTCTGGAGGTACTTATTAGACTCTGAACATTCGCTGTTTCAACCCAACGATAAGGGAGCCCATCCAACAAGCAAATTGGGCTGCCTTCCACCATGTTCTGTATCTTCCAAAACCTCCAAGGGGAACAGAGCGAACAAATATGTTGCGCGAGTGTGCTCAGTTTGTGGCAAACGGCAGAACAACCCCCCCAGGACATATGCACAGTCTATAGCCATCGCACCAGCACTGGGTATGAGGACCAGAGAGAGGATGCATCTCATTAATTTTCTTCCACAGGCCTTCAGTCAGCACAAACTGCTGGTAGAGTAACATGGCGCTGGGAGCAGGGGAGAGGAAACTGCCCCCTCATGGGAAACACGCTTGCTCTGTAGTTCGTGCTCGGGCCAAGGCATCTGGAGGAGCTATTTCTGGCATCACCACGCACTAGCAGTGTGACCAGGGCTGAGTCACACATCATTATCCCGTATGCAAATTAGATGTCAACAACTTCGCAGGTGATGTTTGTTGCAGCCTATTTCTTTTTGTTTCAAGTGCTCAAGTGTACTAGTACATGGTATTCTGGGCTGACCTGAAGGATCTGTGGGCTGTAGCGCAGCCACCTGCACCCAAAGAAACAGCGTTTTGTGTTTTTACAAGTGAGTGGTTCCACATTGATGTTTTTTCCGGGGGCAAACCCCTCCTTCACTGAGATGTGAACCGAGGCAGGTCTTGCTCTGAGGGGCAGCAGCATCTGCAGCATTTGTTGGGGGATGGTGAACTTTTTACTCTCCCTGCAACACGCACTGTAGCCTTTGCCATCATATATGGCTTGTAAGAATCACAGAATATCCTGAGTTGGAAGGGACCCACAAGAATCATCAAGTCCAACTCTTGGACATCCCCAAGAGCCACACCACGTGCCTGAGAGCATTTTCTAAACACTTCCTGAGCTCTGTCAAGCTGGTGCTGTGACCGCTTTCCTGGGGACCCTGTTCCAGTACACAACTACCTTCTGGATGAAGAACCTCTCCCTAATACCCAACCTAAGTTTTCTAGTATCTAACTTAAACAGCTTTTAAGCTGATGAAATCCATCACATCAGGCCATGTAGCAAGGGCCCTGGTTGACATGGGTGAAGGAGCTTTCTCACAAGCAGGAGGGTGTGTGGCACCTGCATTAGGTCAGCGGTGTGGAATAAGGAGCAGAACGTGTTGGCTTTGGCTGGGCTTATTTTCTTCTCAGTGTCTAGTGGCTGGTGGGGATTTGTGCTGAGCACAGGGTTCATAATATAGAGATGTCCATTTTGGGGAACGGGAGTTCAGCTCGGAACAGGCAACCCAGGCAGGTGGTGGAGCCACCATCCCTGGAGGCGTTTCAGGAAAGACTGGACGTGGTCTGGTTGTGCTGGATCGTAGGCTGGACTCGAGGACGTCCGAGCTCTTTTCCATCCTAACTGAGCGGCTCGCAGTTCATCAGGCAGCCTCGAACACGGCTCTCAGCCTCAGCCACAGCCCCGCACCGGCGGCCCCGCGCCCGCGGGCGGGCCCTAACCCGACATGGCGGCCCGGGCGCGGGCGGCGGCGCAGGCGCGGGGGGCGG
>VWPU01012434.1:0-93899 GCA_013398955.1 Callaeas wilsoni | reverse complement strand
TTGTGATTCTTCTCACTGGGACTTGTAGAAAGCTTTTGAAGTTCTAATTCATTTTTGTTTTGGTTATCTTGGCTGTGTGCAGTGTATCCGATACTGTCAGTTTTGCCTACTCACCTGAAAGAATTGTAATCAGTATAATATATGCTATTTCTAATATTCGTTAGAAAGGGTTAAGGAGTCCTCCCATGAAGAACACAGAGGTTTAGGCCAAACAGGACCTTTTTTTTTTTTTTAGATATCTTTAATTTTTTGCTGGCATCCAGGGACAGTCTTGATAAGGCAGAGTTCCCAGGTGATGAGCTTGCATGGAGAAGATCTCCTGTCACCTCACCTAGTTTGGTAGCCCTCAGTGATGGCATGTATGGTGGTGTTTGCACATGGATGATGAGCTTCTCTACCAGTTTATGACTGTAGCTTAGCTTTACTTGCAGTCAAATTGTTATTTTAGCTTCACTGACTATGCAAACCCTTTCGCAAAAGCATGTGAGCATATGCTGGATTCAGCTAAAGATTTCAGTTGATCTGTTCATGTTCCTTGGCTGGGAAATTTTAAAGAATGACATTTGTTTGGACTATACAAAAGATGGTAAAGCTGGTCTGCTTTCATCTAACTCTAAAGCCCTGTAGTTTTGTCTTTCAGCAACAGTGTTTTTTTCTAAGTTGAAAATTTTATCTAGCCTTAACCAAGCTAAGAGTCACTTTCTATAAGCTGTGTTAATTAAAACATAGCAACTGCTACTGTAGGTTGGGAGCAGTATGGCTGTCCTTTAGCATAATGTGAAGGACAGTGCATAAACCCTCCCTTTCTTCTTTTTGTCTTCTTTTGTCTCGTGTGGCAGGAGTTAATGATGTAGGTGTCGTAACTGGATGACAGTAGCAGTCATATGTTTATTTTCTTCTAGTGGCACCCCTTGGCTCGACCTCAGGCATCCTATGAGAGTAGGACACTGAGACCTGGGAGGTGGGATGCTCACCTGGAGGGCCGTGTGTCTCACTTCTCACCTTCTCCATACAAGATTTTTATTTTTTTTCCCAGATGTGACTTTCAGGCAGACAGGCAGTTGTACGTGCTTAACTTCAGGGGTGTGAATAGAAGAAAGTGAGACTGTTTCCTGTGTAGGAATAAATGTTTCTGTGTTCTTGGAGCAAGACTGGAAGTGTTTCCACCCCATGGCTGATTTTGTGTTCTCTTGCCTCAGCACTAACCACACAGCAAGAGGATCAGGGCATTTAGGCGGATTTCATATGACAGTGAAGGAGTTTTATTAATTTATAAAATGCTTACAAAACTTTGGAAGATCCCACATCCAGCTGTGAAACTTGCCAGCAAGTTGCAGATCCAAACACTCTGTTAGGAGCAACAGAGTTGTTCCTTTAATGAAAGCTTTGTGGATGCAATAATTTCATTTAGCTGTTCAGGTCAAGTATGAGCCTGGCTCTTAAGATTTGAAAACATATTTCTTTACTTATCTTTGTGAAGTAGAATCTGTCTTTGGATACAAAGACAATATCTTTCATTATTTATTGAGTGTGATATTAAATATTATGTTTATAGTACTATAAATAATTCAGATATTTTTAAATGAGCTGTCAAATACAGCCACAGACTAAAATGGGAATCACATCTGGACATTTTACAGTTCACTTTTACTTCAGTGCTAAAATTTAAATGCAATTTGCGCAATAAGTCATATGGAATAAAACAATAATGTGGAAAATACCCTGCAGTATTAATTTGTCTGCAAATTAATTTGAAGGAAAATTACTGAGTCTGAGTACTTCTGTGTGCCAAACGTGTGTTTCATGGCCGTAAGCACAGGATGCCTCACTTCAGATTCAGCATTCACTTTTACACTGAGATATGAAGTACAAAAGCAACCTCTGCAGGAAGATTTTTTTTTTTCCTAATGGATTTATAATGGTGTGGAACAAACATTCCCTAAAAATACCTAACTAAATAATTACAGGATGAGGTGCTATATTGTTGCAGTTTTTCAAGTGTACTGTTTAAGCAGTTGCCCTGCTTCTGAATTAGGCGGAAAATAAAGAAAGACAAATATGAAGTAATTCTTCATATTACTTATTTAGTAACTATTTGAAGACTGATTTGGAATTTTTTTTTCCCTTTGAAAAACAACAGGCAGAAGGCAATTTAAGTACTGTAATTTATCTTTGATGGATGATGTATTTAAAGCAGCTGAAAGCAAATAATTGGAGCATGTAGCAATTAACATTCTGATCCCGCTAAGGGAGCTGCATATGCAGACCCTCACCATCCACGTGTGACTCTTAGCAGGTATGAGGTCTAGTGCTAGTTTCAGCTACAAATGGAAGTTGCTGCACTTTCCTGTGCTGATTTGAAATGAAATGCCAAATGAATCTACAAAGGTGTTTCTAGCCCATCCAAATTAAGGTGGCCAAGTCTTGTGCTGCAAAAAATATCCACAAGCCTTTGGAAAGATGTGAAAGGAGTCGTGGCTCAGTGACGTATCAAGCCCTGTCCTTCCTTAGCCTAAACAATGTGAACTGAGTATTATCTAAACCATGATTTATGCAAATCCTTCTCCTTGCTGATGAGGTGGAGTTCCACCACAGGTACCTTGTGTTTTCCCTATTCTGTTTTTATTAAAGCTTGGTGGAGAATCATCAATGGATTCCTTCAAAGATTTCCTTGAGGACAGTACAGCTGTGGTGCAAGTCTGTGGTGCAGAATGGCCTTTTGGCTACCCTGGAATCAGCCACTGGCAAGGAAACAATGCAGGTCCTCTCAGGTAAACAGAGTAGTTCACAATCAGACCTCTGAAGTAAAACACAAAATGCATCATGTAGTTTTACGCTCTCAATTGAAATCAGTGATAAGAATGCAAATCTCTAAAACCAGACAGTTGTTGCAATCCTATTTCCAACACATATTTTGCAAAGGCTTTAGGGTGATCCACATTGCAAAATTTTGCATGCTGGTTTCACCTTGAGATCCTGACATCAAAAGTGTTAAATGCTTATTTGTGCTTCAAGCAAACATTAAGAGCATTTTTCAGACTTAGCTTAAATTTTCCGTATTCTTTTTTGTCAGATAACCTTGGAGATTTTAATTTTGCTTTGAGTTTTGTCTGTTCATTGTCAATTTAAATGAATTGAATTATAAACTATAAATTTCTCAGTGAGAAAATTAAAGTTCATAGCTTTGTTGCTTTACCTGTACAGTGGAATGCTGATCCACTGATATCAATGATTTTAGCATTTGGTCCATTGACATTAATGATTTTAGCTCTAACAGCGTTTTAAGTTTTGGGGGTTTGTTTATTTTTGCTTTTTTTTGCCAGTTAAAATTTTTCCTTGGTTGTTTGCATTTGTGGGAGTAATTTTGAAGTAATTGACGTTTATAAATATTTCACAGATTTGAAGTTACCTACCTTCTCAAGACCAACTGTGGCTCATAATAGGTAGTGTGATTAGACATTGTTATCTTCTCATAATTTGGGATAGCTTATGATTTTAATTAAATTTTGATGTATAGGATTGTTATTAATACTTAGTTTATGTAATGACAGCACTGGGGAAGGACTGTTCTCTACCCAAATCAGTGAATTGCTGAATTGAAGGAGAGATACAGGTATTCTTGTCCTTCTGATTTAGTTGAGGAGCTTCACCAAATCCTACACAAAGCAGGGTTGTAAATAATTCCTCTGAAGTATGAAGAGTAACACATTTCAAGTAATGTGACAGATATAATTATATTTGAGACTTAACACCTTCAATATATACTAGGTTGTTCCCAGCCCTAGGTCAGGCCAAAAAGTGAGACTGTTTGTATGACTTTTCTGGAAAATCTGTGTTGATGTCAGAAATAATTTTGGTCGTTTCCCACTCCCTTATAAATCACTCTATATAATCAGATGCCATTAAGCATACATTAACCTGTAGTCTTTTAATGGGATGAAAAGGGGGAAAAAAGATGATCTTTCATACCTTTGGTGCAGATCTGTCTGAGATAAGAGCCCACATTCAATTTGTGTGTTAGCAGTAGTCGTGTCACATCGTATAAAACAAAATCTTATGTTGAGTGTTCCAATTAAACTAATTCTATAAAGTCGACTCAAGCCTTTGATGGAATAAATATTTCTGTTTGTCAGTGGAGCTTAAATGATTGACCCGAAGACTCAATGTTTTTCGTTTTCTTGGCAATCCATCATAACTTTCAAGCCAGAGACATCATATTCTCATGAAAATTCTTCTTGCTGTGACTTATTTCAAGACAAGCTTTCTGTTGTACACAGTAATGTATTAAAGAATGCAGAATGCTAATATATATATAAATTAATGGATTCCTTTATTACACTCTAAATGGAATGTAAAATCTTTGCACTACATAAATATTTTTGAAATATGTGTTGAGCTCTAATTTTAACCTGTTTAACCCTATCAGTACCTTTGTTACCACTGTTATAATTAGAAAACAGAGCATTGCTTGGAGGACTGCATTCTGAGATTGAGACACCAGGCAAGTCTCAAAACCTTAAGCAATTATTTACGCTCAACTATTTGCTACTATTTGGACTTGTCTAGTTCTTAATTCCTGTGTGCAGATCTATTCTGGCTCACTGAGACCAGCATTAACTATTTGCTGGCTGACTTCAAGTCATCTGATTAATTCCAACAGTTGCAGGCTGGAAATTACGTGAGTATTTGTAGTTTTGTACCAAACAATGAACTACTGCAAAACACTTTGCTTCCTTTCGTAAGTCATTTTTGTATGTCTGAGCATAAGGCAAATCCAGCAAAATCAGAAATAGTTTGTCTGCTGAGTCACCTTCCAACTTCCACTTACCTTCCTCTTACAGGTCTTTTTAAACAGCAGTATCCTCAGTTTCACGTATACACTGTTTTTCACCTACTCTCTGAAAAACCCAAGAAAGGGAGTACATGCATATTTATTCAAACATAAGAGACTTCATAAACACAGTGTTACTTTGACCATTCATCTCTTTTCTTCCATTTGCTTTGGTTTGTTTTTTTTAATTTTTTTTTTTTTTAATTTATAGTTTAAACCAGAAACTCCTCAAGCTTCAAGTTCTATGAAAAACTGTAAAATATCTAGGCTGTACTGATGTGTTAAATCCATAATGGTTTAGGTTCCATTTATTTGTGATAAATAACCAAATCTCTCACAGCATTCCCTTTGAGTGAAGCACACATGAGTTAGTATATCTCAGGAGGTGATCCTGGAATAATTTCCTTATTTAAAAAGATATTATTTGCATTCTTTCTTGTAAGAGCTATAATATGAGAAGAATATAGGATAAGAGGAGGGGGGGAAAAGTTGAAATGGCATATTTAATTGTTTTTTTTATGCTGCCTCCTAAGAAACAGCTCTGGTTTATATTTAGAAAACCTCGGTGTCTGTGCAACATCATTATATGTGATATATGAACTTTAATACAAGAAAATTGTGGGTTCAGATATAATGCAGTCATTAGGTGATATTCAGACAACATTGCTTAAGTACTCAAAGGCTTCAAAGTCAATGCCAATCATTGGATCCTGGAGTGAATTTACTTGATAAACTGCTGTGTTCTTCATCTGTGCAAAGCAATAGAGATTGCTGGCACTATTGATTTTAATGCTGAAAAACAGAAAAATGATCTCTCTGGGGAGCTTGCCCTTTTAAATAGCAATGTGAGCATTAAAATTACACCTTTGTTTAATATTAGTTCTTGAAGGGAAACTTCAAAAGAGAAGTGGCATTTATTCCCTGTTTGAATCAAGGTACCATGTCATAGGTGGCATCGTATTCAACAACAGTTTTACAAGTCCATGAAAGGCTCCACAGACAGCAAATTTCAAATCAAAATCAACAGCTGCGAGTTTGAGATGTGCATCCATGTATTTATGTGAGCGGAACACTAACTGATACTTCTGAGGCAGAGAAGACATAGTAGTAAGAGTAAGATGGTGTGTAAGGAAAAAAGAGACAAGAAAATAATATATTTCATTCACTAAGGAGACAAGAAGCAAATAATTACTTTATAATTGTGTGTTACTAGATATACTTGAGATTCTTCTAGGAGAAAAGGAAAGAAAAATATCTGGGAAGTATTTACTCCAGTAATTGATTAAAAGAGCAACAAATTATGCACATATTATTTTACACATGGGCAGCACTCACGACGAAACTGTTCTTAAGGCATATTGGTTCTCACAGAGGATGGTTTTTTTTGATGGTGAGCTTAGGATAATGAACTGCTTGAATTATAGAAGATACGTCTCTGGGAAGATTATTTTGAATACTGATCATCTTCTGGTGCTAGATATACCTGTTCAGAGCCTTTTGATACAGGTGCCACAGTAGGATAGTAAGTGACATTCAGGATGTACAGTCTCCAACAGTGTATTACAAAAAATTCCTGTGTGTTATTCAGGTAATTCTTAAAAAATGTGACCTGTTTCCTTATAGGTGAAGGTAGCACTTCCAGGACCAGAAGTACTCAATATTAATTGTGTGTTTATTTGCATGAGAGTACCTAATTTGTAGGTATTAGATTAAGCTGTAGGGTGGCAAAAAAGTAAATGGTACCTAAAGTGTCATATGTTTTTCATCACCACCAAATTTTAGTTTCTGCACCTGGGAATTAAATATGGATTTTAATTTCCATTTTGTAGTAGCTTTTATCAGTGCTCAGCTGGTGAATGCAGCAAGTGCTCTTAATTGGAAAAGGATGTTTTGTTCTAGGCTGATCAGGGTAACGCGATTTGTACTTCTCTCCTTTCACAGAGGAATTCCTGTGAAGGATTAAGCATCTCTACCGAGTTGTTAAGCCTGAAGAGTTCAGGATATTCCTTACCCCTCAGTATTAATCCAATTACTCTATCCATAGCCGAGAGAGACAAACGAATAGCTGTGTGCCCTGCTCCTGCTGTGCTGTAGGATGCAGTTCTGCAGCTTCATATGTAGACTCTGTGTGTGTGTGTATAAAGCATCCCTAATATTGTTTCTGTTGTTTCATGGTTTTCCTAACCCCGTTATGAAAATTTTTTATCTTAGAGACTAGAATTCAAGGAGAAAGTTATTCCCAGACAGGCTGTAACCTCATCATTTGATTGCATCTGGTGAATAAAGCAAAGCACACGTGGAGGATGAGGCATAAGGTGCTGTGGGAACCAGCGGCTGAGCCAGTTCATGTGCAGAAATGATAAAACTCAACAGCTTGTTCAACTGGGTATTAAAGTGTCAAGTCGTGGTCACAGGCACCTAAATATGCACGGTGCCAGACGTTGCCTGAACGTGAAGGAGGAGTACAGGGGGGCCAAATGGCCTAGTCAGGGTGCAGAGCTGAGCTGGCTCGCTTTGAGGCTCTCTCTTTGTGCATGTGGAGGATGGTGTCAGACTCACAGAGGAGTGAGTCCAGCCCTGTACAATTATAAAGTAATGATAATTTCATAGTCTCTAACTTCCAGAATGTTGTGGCCTTTTGGAAGAAGCTTTTCATTATATTCTAGCAAATTCACTATAGGTGGCGGTAGTGTTAAGAGATGAAAAATATTTGACTACAAGACAAAATACAAAATTTGGGGATGAGATACTGCATTATAAAGAACAGAGAAACAAACTTCTCATCTGTCTTTTAAATTAATTTAAACTGTAGTACCTTACCACATAAAAGAAAGATGCTGCAATATTTTTATTTGAAAAATTGGAGGCCTCTTCAATTTTTACATTGTCTGGTGAGTGCTAGGACCAGGTTTCTCAGAGGTAGCACAGGGAAACAGAAGTTAACGTTTGCTGAAGTCAGTCCTGAGAGGCAATCAAGACAGAGGAAAGGCCAGGGACGTGAGCTGATGGACTGCCTCATGCCAGGAGAGGGACATGAGCTGGTTTCTGCTCCCCCACATAGTGCTCTCAGAGATGGAAACGGAGCCTGTGCTTGTCTCCTGACACAAAGTTTCAGGGAGTGCTGCTGCCCTCACTGCTTCTCCTGGGGAGATTAGAAGCGCTGCCATTTCTTTTATTTCATGGTCATCAAACCCTAAGTTTTTTTCTCCACAAATGGAGCTATGTGTCTGGAAACACCTGGTGTGTTTGAGACTAGAATAAACATCACTTCCGAATATAGTGGTTTAATTCTTCGTAAGAATACAGCTGGGAAATTTTGCCTTCTGTTATTTGTGCTGTGGTTAATTAATCTCTAGGAATAATTTCATGATTTCTGGTCCAACTCTCCGTAAAACCATTAATTTATTTGTTTAAAATAAGAGCTCAGGCTTGGAAGTACCTGATAGTATCTTTCCATAAAAAAAAGAAACTGCCAGGTCCTTAATAAAATTCTGAATATGAATATGAGCTAAATACTAACATGCTATATGTATTTCAGTTTTGCAACCTGAATATTCAAGCCTTGCAGAAATACTAACAGCTTAGCTTTTCATCTGAAAGTTGGAAACTTTTTAGGTAAAGATTAACTTTCAAAACCACATAATAACTTCATCATAAATGCAGAAAGTAATGTGGTAAAGTAATGGTTATATTTACAAACCAATATTCTTCAGTTGACAGCATTTCTTTGATTTGTTAAAAATCCATTATTTTCAGAATGGGTATAATAAATTTCTTATAAAACATTGAAAATACTAATTAATTAGTGTAATAAATTAGTATCAAATTTACTGTTAGAAGCGGTTATTGTAATGAGTTTTGCATCTTGAAATATAAATAATCCTTCCATACAGGATGAAAAACGCGCACAAAGATAACCTTTTTGATTGAATAGCCTTAAAAGAAGATTCTAGATATATCATATATTCTTATACAAAGAATTCAGGGGTGCAAAAGCATTCTGTACAAGATCTCTATATTTCTTCATGTCTTGGCTACTTTTTGTGAGGGACTTAGTGACCTTATTTATTTGGATCCTTGTAGTTCTATCACACTATTTTTTGTTGTTGTTTTTCTTCCTGGTTTTGCGCAAATAATTATAGGCTCTCTAAAAACCGTCAGCTGAAATAACCTAAGTTGCACCCATGATATCCAAATTACTGAATAACATTTTCCTTCCGTGCTTGCACAGCGTGCGCATTAACTACCAGCACGCTGCACCTCTCTGAGAGGTAGATCAGCCCAGTCAGTTCCTGCCTGTAGTCAGTAAATGTTTGCACTATAGGCTGCAGATAATCGAACTTATCATTGATGTTTCTTAATGTCAACACGCTGCAGTTCCATGCCTGTGTAGAACAATGCTGTGGGAGAGCATAAAGCACACACTACTATGCTGTATGCTACATTGACCAAATCCGAATAAACCCACTGCTGAAAAGTTTGACAGATCTGTATTATCTCAGACCCACAGTGGAGTGTGTTTTCTAAGTATGTGTGTGTCCAACAGGGTTCTTAATTTCCCTCCATCACTTTTAAAAACAAGCTGTGGTAACCACAGGACAGAGAAGGGGGGCTGGTCATAGTTGTGCTGTTCCCACACGTTATCAGTGTATGGCTGCTTCATTATGGGTCAACAAAAAACCTAATTTGTATCTGGTGTAGTTCCCTTAGATGCAGAAGTGGGCTTTTTTTTTTTTTTTCCTCTGGTTCTACACAGCAATTTGGTATTTTGAATACACCTGAGGGAAGGAAAATCTTAGTAATTACAGTTCTGAGCACCTATCATGTAAGTGAAATACAAAGAAAGGTAGAGACAATAATTCCAGAACCTTACTCTTTGGAGGCTTCTCATACACTTGCAAAATCTGACAATTACCTCAGGTTTCGACATTTCCATCCTTATCTTTACAAGCAATGGAAGATACTTTAAAAATTACAGTTTGGACTTTAAATATTAAGACACTTAAACACTGTTCAAGCAGTTTAGCATTTAGTTTTGGTTCCAGAACTTCCCCTCCGTTTCGCTAATAGAATTTGGCCTCTATAAGCATTTGAGAGCTAATGAAAACCTCCTTATATATAAATAATATTTCATTTATACAATTCACTTTTCAGTATTTTAAATAGAAAAGGCAGCAATATATGTCAGTGAGTTTTGGTTTAAAGAGAAACAACAACAAATAGGTCAATGGTTTGTTTAGAAAGGAAACTACCAGTGCAGGGTGTTTAGGGCAGCTTGCAGAGACACATCCAAAGTTTACCTGCCAGTTGTCTTGATGAGTCATTGCTCTTACTGTGAAGATATTCAGAGTAGCTTGATTTGCTGAAACCTGATTTCATTTCACTGACGCACCAGTTGCATGAGTGATCAAGTACTCCTAAAGCCCCTTTGATCCACCTGATTGCTTCTTTCTTTCCTGCCAGGTCCTTTACAGTATTATGAGGCATAACCACTTCAGAGGAGAAGATTTTTCACATGTTCTGTAGGTCACGATAGAGTGAAGCCACGACTTTACTTACAAACATCTTCTGTACACTACATTTCTGTGTCTTGGAGAGGAAAGTGAAAGCTTATCCATCAAGATATTGACTGGCCTATCGTGGCCCTGTCCAGATATTTTCTCAGGCCCTAAGGGTAATTATTTCCTAGTGATCTGTATGAAAACAGAGGGAGTCTAGACAGTATAGCATTTAAAAAACAAAAAAAACGAAGGGAGGCTATAGGGATGTGTACATGAAATACTACTGCTTTTGGTTCACTGTACACTTGGAAGATAGTGCTCATTTTATGAGGAATAAACTCTACCCCGAGTATATTTGAAACTGAGCCTTCTGGGATTCACTACCACGTTAACTCTGAGCTGCTGGGTGGGACCATGCTGCTTGACCTCCTCCTAAAATGTAAAGTTGTGTTACAGCAACAAAGCACCAAAACCAACCTGCAGAAATTATTGATGCTTTAGATATATTGTCCATAATTTTTATTCCGTTAATTCTCTCTGCTGTTTCTTATGCCATCTTTTAAATATGAGGCCAGAGAAGACTCTCTCTTTTATCATCAGCTTTATGAGACGGACAAAAGACCAAGAGAGAAATATTTTGTTGGCCAAAGTTGCTTTCAACGCAGTTAGCATTCTACGGAAGAGCAGAGATTAAAGCATGTGGCACAGCCTTGTAGTGTGATGTCTCAAATCAGTCTCATGGTCTCACCCATTTTTTTGTACTGAACATTGCTTACTTGCATTGCCAGCATTCTGTATGGTTAATGCATGAGCCAATTCACAGATCTTCTTTTATTACTTTTTCTGTGCTAGGAGTAATGTGCCCACACGTCCTTAGTGCCTTGCACTGTTATGTTTCTCTTTCGATCCTAGGCAAGAAAAACGGACTGAAATCACAATTAAATATTAATAGCTTAGAATACTGGGGTTTTGAAAATAAGCCATTACTTTTATCTTGGAAAATAGAGATGTTTATTCATTAGTCACAACTTTATGAATCAGCTCTTTAATGAAGCATTAATTTAGGTTTTTTTTCTATTTGCAAGAGTAATTGTTTGACTTTTCTTTTGCTTCTGGTGAAATTTTCTGTAGGTTTGTGTGTATTACATGCTAACATGGCTCTAAAGCAGCCTCTCACCAAAGCTATTCTTGGCCTAATTTGCTGCCTTCTTAGAGGAAGAGCTTTGCAGCAGGGTTAAAATGGTACTTGTGGCTGTGGGCTGCAGAGCCAAATATCCTGATCCTGGAATCCACAGTCTTTCTAAGAAAAGAGGCTCTAACTACAGATGCTTTCTTTGAATTTTTTTCCTTAAACACTGATACACTTGATAGGTCAGTGATGCTCATACTTGCACTGGCTTTCAGGTGCAATAAGGGATATTTGTGTCCCTCTCATGAAAGAGGGATATGAGGAGAAGTATATTTTATCCTTCTACCTACAAAAAACTTTAAATACCTCTCCAGTCCTGGTGTTTCTATAGGAAATTCAAAACTTTTTGTTCTTATGAGTTCTTAAAAGTAAGCAGCCATGCCTGGGGCTATCTGATATATGATATAACTAGCAGTGGAAGGCAAAAAAAAAAAAAAGAACTGTAATATAAAAAATTACCTCATAACCTTGCAAAGACAGTTGATATTTTTTGGGCACAAGTGAAAAGCCAGTTCAAAAGAGAAAGTCTGCTTGGGTTAGAAAAACTGGAAAAATGCTCAAAAAGAATTATTCCTTCTCATCAAATAGATACTTTGTCATGACAGAATTGTCATTTCAGATTATTAGAATGCTTCTCATACAAATTTTTCCTTGGTATAGGTGCACAATTTGAAATTTCTCACCAGGAGATAGAAAGATTATTGTTTCATGTAATTGGGTATATAAAAAACTTCTTTTAAAGATGGCATGAGTTAAAGAAAAAAAAAAAAGAAAATGTATGTGAGAGATGCTAACTAAAGATCCTACCATAATGTTCTCTCAATTATAGCAGTTCATCTTTTATTCATTTGTCACCCTTGGCACTCGATTACATCAAATTCTCATTGGAAATACAAAGAGTGGATTCCCACTCAGTTTCTTTTTTTGCTGGCTTTATTGTGGATGCCCTTGAAGAAAGAAGCGTGTGTGCAAGTTGGTCTGAAGGTGGTGAACTTCAGAGCTCTCCAGTCCTGTTCAGCAAGTTAGTCACATTATGGCAAGTGAAGTGACCCATCTTCTGTGTTGGGGCAGCGTTCCTCTGTGCTTTTCTCTCGTTAAGGATGAGCGCTCAGGAAAAGTAAAGCATATCCAGTGATTGTCTCAGTCTTACAATGATCTTACAAGTTTCAGATTGAAGTGTAGAAATGGAGCTGAAATACATTAGGAGCTTTAATAGATGGAAGTATGTTATGGATTTGGACAGCTGGTTTTCCTGGGTGATGCTCTGCCTGCTTGGACAAAGGGATCAGCTGTATGGCAGGGTTGCTGTGGCTTCTGTGATGTGAGATCCTGCTGGGGCTGTACATCTGTCATGGTTTTAAAATAACACTGCTGAGCATGCTCTAAGTGTACAATGTATTCTGTGTGTGCCACAGCTCATAAAACTGACAGCATCATCAAGGATGAAAATGACATTTAGTTCAAACTCTTGGACATTGCCAATTTCTGAAACTTTCATGTTGAAAACTCTTGTGCTTAGCCATGAGGCTGAACAGAAGAATTAGCAAGATGGTACGAATCACAGTATACATATTGCCATAATTCTTGGATGATTTTCAGTAGGAAAATTAGAAGTAAAGACCTGACTGTCTTTCAAAGTGCTTGCACATGCATTTTTGCAAATATGTGCCACCTATTATTCAGGAAGTGAAATCCTAGTTAGCCTTAAGAAGACTTTGCAAACCCAGATTATCTTTTTTGAAGCTCAGACATGGAAGATAAATTCTAAGAATGTGTGTGTGCATATATCTCAATAAAAAAATATGAAGGTGCCCAGTATGACTTTCTAGGTCAGTGAAATAACTGAGCTAATAGCAGGGCATGCTATTGTACATAAGACCATGGATTTTGACAGATTTAACTGATTGTCATGTTCTGACCTCCTCTGAGGAGGACATGGGGTGTGTGCATGTAAATTGGAATGTCATAGCAATTACAGAATTATCTAAAATATATATGCATGACACTTCCATCTTGCAGTTGAAGAATAGTATTCAGTCTCATGCTCTTTTCTGATCTTCTGGAAGATATCTGCAAAAATAAATCTTTTCACTTTTGCCGGTAAACCACTCTTGCTTTTCTTTCTGATATTACTGTTCTCTCTTTTTTTATACAGTTAAAGAACATAGAACCATGTAAGTTATCCATAGCCATCCTTATTCTATATGATTAATGCAAGATCAATGACCAATACAATATCAAAAAATCCTGACAAATTTTCATAACTTAGAAATCGTAAGTAGGGTTTTAATCTATAGCAAAGATGAATAAATCTGGGAAGGGGAAAGCTTTCCAGAAGGAATTACATAAATCAAGCTAAATGTTCCAAGCAAGACTGTTTTTTTCCTCTTTTTTTTTGTCTGCTTGGTACCCTCAGAGAGAAACATGAGACACATTTTATTTCTAGGCAATATCTCTTTATTTACATCCACTCAACTCATTAGCACTGCAAAAAAAAAAAAAAAAAAGAGAAAAATCTTGTACTAGAGCTGATGAAATAATTGCTGCAAGCTGCATGTTTAGACACATTGTACATGTTAAATGTACAAAATTCACCCATTAGGATCCCTCCTGCCCCCAGTTTGTCATTCACTCCCAATTAGGATTTTTCTGTAGAGCAAACAAACAAAAGTCCCTTGAGGACCAGCTCTTCAAGGCATTGAGTGTATGGAGAAGGCAAATGTCCCTTGCTTGAACTGAAGTGATGTCTCAGAAGGTCACCTGTTTGTTCAGGCTGATGTGCTGGAGTATCCTATACCCACTAAAATCATTGAGGAGTTTTGATGTTTTTCCACTCTCCTCATTCTTACCACCACCATTTTATTTTTTTTAAATCTGTTTCCATTACGTGAGATCATTTTTCTGTGGCACAGAGTTGGTTTCTTTTTATATATTTACACGTGGTCAACTAGTGGTCTACAAGCTCTAATGAACTTTTGGAGTCTATTAAAAAAATTCAGGTTTCTCTAAAGTAGATCTGCGGTAGGTCCACACCAGTGTGGAAGCTGGAAGAGATCTGTTATCCTCCAGTTTCCCCTTTCCCTCCTGAGTAGCTTAGTATAAGACACAAGTATATTAAGCTGCTCTAGCTTAGGGTATTGAGGGTACCTAACTGCATCTTTAATGATTTTGCACGTTTTTATTGCTGAAAATTGTAAAGAATTTGCTTTAATTAACACTGATGAGTGTCTAGCCACACTGTAAAATTCTGAGCTTCTGCAGGAAATGGTATTCAAATCCCTTTCAATGTAAGGAGGTTTCGGCATATGCTGTGCTCCATACGGAATCATAATGGCAATTTTCTTAGCCCTCTTCTCTTCAGCCAGTCTTATTTTTGATGGTATAACTTCTTTTTTTTTTTTTTTTCTTTTAAATTATAACAGTAACAGTTTGGGATGAGCTGCTAATGGATATGATTCTATATGTCTGTCCTCTGGGTTAGTGGAATATGAAATATTAGATACTATTTTGCAACTATGCTGCTGTCGAGTTTAGGTTTTATATGGTGAGAAGTGATACAATATTTAAATTGAGAAGTATATACTACTGTTAAGTGGGTGCAGGGCATAATTCTGATGAAATGAAATCCCTATAAAAGTCTGTTTAAAACTAATTCATCCTCCTGAATAGCCACAGCCATGTACCAATGAATTTGGGTAGCAGCCTTGATGTTTCAAGAGGAAATAAAGAAGTTTGTTCTTTGCCCAGAAAAAAACCCAGAGCAACATTTATAAAGCAGTTAAGCAAACTAAGTTTCAGGTATGGTTTTAGCACATCAGTGTCAGAATACTCCGTGGCTTCCAACAGGGCCTTGCAGAAGATGTGAGATCCAGGCACTGGCCAAAATATTGTGTAGAGGACAGTATTTGTATTCTTCTCTTGCCATTTATTGACAATACCTGGCACCCAGCTCTTGTTTTGCAGGAGAGTTGGTTTGCTGTTGTGTTTTGCCAAGGACAAGACGGTGCATAGCTGAAGGGTATCATGAATCTCAGGTGCCCAAAGTGCTCCTACTTCTATAAAAAAAAGCAAATTAAAGTAGGAAGTCAGTGAGTTTGGAAAGGAGGATTTTTTCTAGTCAGTAAGATGACTGGAAATAAATGGATTGATTAATTAAAATCAGTATGTCTACTTACAGAGTGAGGTACTTGAGCATGATTTATGTGAGGAGTTATTGTGCTGGGCTCTTTGATCCCTTGCTTTGAGAATTAAATGTAAAAGTCTCATTCTCAGTTTCAAGGTTGAATACAAATCCTTGTGAGCCAGCCCCTGTTAAATTGTGTCCTGTCACTCTCAGGCATTCAAAACTTCCATCGAGGCCAAACTCACAAATCCCTTCCTTAACCTCCAGTTTCTTTGCTGTTGCTACATGTGGAGTTAACCCCCATGACAATTTACTAAAGCGAGTCTTTTCCCACTCTTAATATAAATCTCTCTCTCTCTTACAGTGCTGTATAAAATTTGTTGATGAAAGATTAAATGTGCAGTACTTGCATGCTGGTTAACCATCATAGGAATAGTTAATTGTAACTATTCCGTTTTATGCCAAAAGACTTACTAGACATGCTCCACTGGAGAGATAATATGAAATGTTTTACCAAATGTTAGATATTTACTTAGGGCTATGTCTTCTATTTGGAGTTTTATTATAAAGTGTCAGGAAATCTATTTGTATCAAGGAAGTATTTATAAACATTCATTTTGCAACAATTCTTATGGAAAGTTTCCAAGTGGTTATTGGATGTTTCCAGATAGAAACATTTTTCTTCTCCAGTAAAGAGACACAGCTAAAACAATTGTGAGCCCTTCAAATAAAGACATACCAAGAAATGTAGTACGGATGGTATCCATGAAGGAAATTGCATGAAAAAAATACAGAAAAGAACAAATTTCCTTTCTAAAATAGGAAACAAGACTTTTGAGGCAACTAGATTTTCTGTTTTCTGCTGGGAATAGTTCACGGTGTGAGACAGTAGTAACAAGGATTCTCAATAAACTCCATAGGCAAACTCATGGAAATCAATGCAAGGGAAGGGGAAATGACATTTGGAAGAACAGAGTTTACCCGGAAATAGCCATTTGATGCACTGAATGAGCTGACAGGGTGTCACCAAAAAAAAAACCAAAACAAAACAAAAAAAACCCCAAAAACAACCAGCCAACCAACCAAAACCTAAAAACCAACACTCAGAGAAACTAGTCTCATATTGTTTTCAGACCCTGTTGGCCGATCAGGTAGGGAAGTGTCCCACAGTTGCACCTGGGATTGTTCTCCCATCCTACTCCTGGGTAGCTCTACCCCAATCCTCTGGGTATCGGTGGTTTTGGTTGTTTTTAGTTTGGTTGGTCAGTTGGTTTGGCTTATTTTTATTTTACTTATAGGGAGGTTTTCTACCTTAGGATTTTGTACCTTTTCATATCTGTTTGCTTTTAAATCTTAGAGCTGCTAGCTCTGCCCACATCAGCAGTGAGAACAGGTGTCTTGAGACTGCGTCAGACTGTGGGGAAAGAGGAAATAATGCCTTCCAGGTCTTCCTCTGGACTACCAAACTCAGTGATAAATGGCACAACATCTCTTTGAGAGAATTTCAACAGCAGACAAAACCCACCCCCTCTAAAATACTGATATATCCATGTGGGAATATGAGATAGACGTCCATGCAGAGGATGGAGGAGTAGGAGAATTAATGGGCATTTCCCTAAATTATACCCCAGTCTAATCCTTTTATTGAATTGCATTAAAATGTAAGGTGGAAACAAAAGCCTAGGAATGGGATGAGTATTTAAAGGATGGTGGGTTTGCCTTTGGAATTCCAGGAATGAAGCCCAGTGGTTGAGGTAGCTGAGTGAGCTGTGGCAGGCCTTTGGGTGGTTTAAGCAGAACCACTTGCATTCAGCAGGTTGAATTTGAACCTTGATTCTGGTAGTCTTTTGCATTTAGGATTATTTTTATTCATGGCATGGGATCGCCTCTGGTACCAGTCCTCAGCAGATTTCTTGACAATAATTTTCAGTTTCAGTTACAGGCAACTTGGTTAAACCCCATTTGTTTTGGGTTTTCCTTCAGATCTTAGTCGTATCCAATTAGTAGTAGAAGGTGTTTAACCTCTATCAGTTAACCATGACTTTGCTGACCTACCATCAAAATTTTAGCAAAGTCTCTATTTGAAACTACTGAAAAGTTTCCCAGTTCTAATGAAAATATTAGGAAGAGGTGGGATAACACAGTGACTTTGCTGCCTGCATCAGTGGATTCAACTGCTGTTTCATCCTGGTGCCTTGAACTTCATATGTTATTACAATGGCTTTCACTTCTTTGATTTATATGTGACTTTAGAACATAACTTTTTGCGTTTTAGTTCTGTGGTTTATTTTTAGATGTATTTTCTCAGTAATTGAAAGCTGTGATGGTGCACTAAGGAGAATGGTAGCATAAAAGAATCAGCCTGCCGTGATTCCAACATTTCACTTTGAACCATCAGTTGGCTCCATGATATGTAGAAATTTTACTTTGAAACATGGGATTTCAGTCTCTAATCTAATTATTGCTGATTTATAAGGTAATTTAAATTAAATTAAGTATAGTATTAATGATTTCTCAGATAAATCAACTGAATAACAGGAAAAATTTGTGCTATTTTTCATCATTATATGGTTGCTTTAGTTGTATTTGATTTCTCAGTTTTATTCATTTGTTATGCTTTTAAAATTACACTAGTCAAATATATAAACCAAAATCCCTAGGAGCACTTAACTTGAAGTTTCCAAGAAAAGAAAGAAAAAGAATGCATAAAGTGGATGCAAACCCAGTTCTTATTAAATATAATTTTTTAATTGTTTATAATTAATTAGTTGTTTTTTGCTTGTCATCTTAGAAGACTCATGTACTAGGTTTTGCATTTATTTCCAAATTGTCATGGTTGTGTAGTGTTCAGAAAACAAACATGATCTGTGTACACACAAAATATATAATATATACGTGTTTAGTGTACACATACAACAATGTATATTAGCAGAGGACATACAGATAATATTGGTGAAAAGAGGAGTGCCGATTCAGTAAGTTTTCACTTTTTGTACATCTGCTAGCAAATTCTTACTAAATGTAGGTATCATTTTCTTCTAATAAACTGATATTGTCAGAATGAGAGAAGATTATTCAAAAGATTCAGAGTTTCAGCAATCCAAGTAATATTAACATCTTTAATTTCTCATGAACCCGCATCCTAATTGAAAAACCCCCATAATGTTAGGCCAGTCCTTATAGCTGTGTTTCTTATTTCTAATGGTGAATCCAGAAATGCAGCCCCTCAGCTCCTTTCATGCTGAGCACTGTCTATGCATGAGATCATTGCAGTTAAACCTGCAACCCTTTCCTTCGCCCACAATCCGTAATCTGGCTATTTACCATTACAGAGAGAAAAACCCCAAACAATACAATAAGTAACAACAGCAGACTCTTATATAGTAATTTCTTTTGTATTGCTTTCTGTGAATGGCTTTCAGCAGTGATTACATGTGGCAATGGAATCTATTCCATTAGAGGACCAGCATATGAGAAAACTTGTAATTCCGATTTTAGTGTAACAAGGTAATTACAACACTAGATATAAATGACAGATGAGTCTAAGGTTATCTGTAGTTTTATTTTTCTGGTCGTGTATCACTTGAAAGGCTGAATATAGGAGTTGTCAGCAGTCTTGCTGCTGCTTAATGCTACCCTTGCTTTGCTGCCAACAGAGGTTGAAGAGGTCCTCTCCCTTTGCTGCCATCCATCCAAGTTTCCCCAAACCAGAGCACATTCCTTCCCTTCATGATGGCCTTGTTCAGGAGGAGGGAGCCTAAGCACATCAGTGAAGGAGCAAACAACAGGAACCTCCTAAGTGGTGTTTCAGTACAAGAAAAAATTATGGGGAATCAAATTTATAAAAAGTCAAATAATGCCTGGATTGGGCTTTCTGGAAGCAGATGGATCACACCACGTTGTTTAGCTCCCCTTGCGTATGCTGCTGAACCAGAGAGTCAGAGCTTGATGTGATCTGTACTTCTCTAACCCTCCATTTGTTTCTTCTTGTGGATATATAAAAAACAGAAGATACAGTCACGAGGTGAAGTTTTAGTGGAGGTGTTGTTATATATTTTTATATGTATATTTTAGAGCCTTCTTTATAATCATCTAACCCTCTTTAGAATATATCAAGATAAATTTTAAAAACTTCTTCTTTTGTTAATTTAACCAAGATTTTTCTCCAGTGGTTGAAAAGATGTTAAATACCTCACTCCGTCTGTTTATAATGTAACATGTAAAGTCAAGGTGCTCAACAACAAAAACCCAATTGCACTCTGGTGACAGTGGCGGGACATGTTTCCAGTCTGTAATACTCTAATAATGGAGAAAATGTTATACTCAGAGAGGACCAGTCTTTCTTTACTGCAGCTACAAGCAGAAAGTAAGCAAAAATGAAGATGAGGTCTGTAAAAATGATCAGTTTAGTTTAGAGATCTGAAGTGGGTTAGAGGGGGTACTTCAGTATGTCCATGAAGTTTTCTAGTTGTTCATTTTTGTTATATGTGTTTGAATATCATTCTCATTCCTTCTCTCTTTTTTTTTTCTTTCTTTTACCTTCCATCCATCCATTGTCACGCATTGCATTCTTGATTACAGTCTGTGTAATCGTTACCACGGTGTGAAGGCAATTTCCCACGTCACCAGGTACGGCGTCACACGTCAGAAAACATGTTTGTGTTCTCAAACCTATTCAGTGTTGTGCATAGCAAATTTCTCCTATGTTAACCTCTTTTCTTCCTCTCTTCCTGTCCCATTCAATATGAAATAACATTGCTGCAGGAAAGTGATTTTTTAAATTAATGTCTTTTTAAAAAAAAGTTTAATGTAATTTTCTGGACCAAAGAGGTACTGTCTGTCTTAAGGGCTAAAATACTATAAAGTTCTATACAAGTTTTTGGTTGTCCACAGGTTGTGGCCTGGAACCCGTAATCTTGTTAATGGATTAATGTCTGCTATGAAGTTCCATTTTTGTAAACTCCCTGAGCTGCATTGTTCAGTTATGTTTTATTCTGATTGTGATTGGTTTATGTTAAAAGCCTGATACTCAGCTGTAGTTTTCACCTCTGTAACGGCAAACACAGATGGATAAATTAGTGCTTTTGTCAGTCTTTATTGTTCTAGTTTTGTATCTAAACTATCATTCTTTAGTGTTTATGTGGCCTTTAGAAACATGCTGTTTGCAGATTGCTACGTGGCTAGCTGAATTTTTTTGAGAAAGTAGTAAGATCCTGAAGATGCTCATTTACATGCACATTTTTATAACTTTCTAATGATGTTTCTGAACATCACTGGCTTGTAGCTTGATTACTTTTGCACTTGGCAGAAGAAAATTTCATTAAAGAGCTGTTGCAAGAAGCTGTTTTTAGCAATAGAAGAAAACCATGTCTTACGACCTGTTTTTCGGGGATTAAAATTAATGTAATTAATGTGAGTTCATGAGCTTATGCACATTTATTATACCTAGACATGTGGAACATGAATCATGTCTTTCTAAGCATTCTTCTTACAAGAAATAAAAAGGAACAAGTGTTCTTTCTAAATGCAAATTACCAAATCCAAAGCTGGTAAAAATGAATGTAACCCAATGTCTTCTGATGGTGACATCTCATATACCATTTCTAATACCAGTCCTTTCTATTTAATATTTATTTTGGATCAACTTACAGTCCTTACGGCTCTCTAACCTGCAGCATACCTAGAGGTATAACTTTTTCGGAATAAGAAAAAATTATTTTGAAAATTACACAGTGGCTATTTCTAGGCTTTTTAGTCTTATCTCAGCTTTTTCATTCTGATATCCTGTGTGTCTGCAACAACTTCAACAGCATAATCGTTTTCCCATGTAAATATAGTTAACTTACTGAATCAGTTCCTCTTTTGCTAGGACACTAGTTGTTTTGTCTGTCCCTTTAACTTCAGACTGTAAAATGGTGATAAATTAGGTAAATGGTAATAAATTAGGAAAAGGGAAGTGGCAAGTACTTCTTTTTAACAATCTGAAATATCTGGATTTAGGTGTACAACTTTTTCTTGTATTGAGTGAGAACAACACTTAGATCCATCTCAGTACCTCGTTCACAAGCTGGAGGTATTCAGGATGTTTATTGGCATAAATAGGATGCAGTTCTAAATAGCTGCAAGCTGCAACATTGTAGCATACAAACTGCAAGGTGCATTGTTGCGAGGTCAAATCTGAGTGAACTATCATTGCTCCCTTGTTGTCTTCCAGCACTGCATAATTACATTACTTTAATGGGTTTTCCGTACTTCTTAATAAGGTAAAATATGTGGGATGTAAAATTATCTCTTAATTGACACAATTAAGCCAGTGGATAAGGATCGTGGTTTGGTTGTTGTAATCACATGAGGTAATGGCTTTCTTGTGGTACCTGCTGTAGAATCACATTTTGCAAAAGCACAAATTTAACTTAAAATAATTAAAAATTGTTTTTTTTTTTTTTTTTTTTTTTTGAACAGTGAGCTTCCTAGAGAAGGAATAGCTGGAAACATCAAGATAACTAGAGACATATGTAATGGATGGATGAATAGTTGTATAACTCAGTCTAATCCTGTTGGTAGGCTCAGTCATTTTGCATCAGTTTTGGACTCAGATTACTAGAGACAATTCCACATTATAAACAGTATTTTGGGGTCAGAGAAGCACACAGTATACCTGTCATGCTTAAAATAAGCCTTAAATCTGTTTACAGATTTAAATATTCCACTTTCACTAAGGTTTTGCAATCTGGAGATCACTGCTGAAGTTCGAACACCTTCTCTTTTGTTATATGAGGACCATGTAATTCCAGCAGCTCTTTTCTTACATTTTTTTTCGCATAACCTTAGTCTGGTGGTCAAAGTTCAGTAAATTTTAGTCATTGAAAATAATTTTTAGAGTGAATGTATATGATAAGAGAGGAGAACATTCAGGACCTGAATGAAATGCACAAGTCTGTATTTTGCATCTAGGAACAGAACGGCAAAGCCTTATTTTGTAGCACTGCTCACAACAGTGCTAGTAAAATCTAGCAAATAATTCTGCCTATTATCTGCATTATATTTTGAATTATATATAGCTAGTAAGAAAGTAGGGCAATTCACACAAAAGTGTTATTATAGCGTATGGATCGTGAATTGGCAGTAAGCTGGGAAAAAGAAAAGTTGTATCTAGCTACTGATATTTAAATTGTAGTCCTGGTAATCTAAGCCTTCTGTGATTACATTGTTTGTATTATATTATTATTAATTGCAAATATCCCTTAAATGATTGCACAGGATGGGCTAGCAGTTTTTAGATGTAATCAGTACTAAATGAAGCTAACCAAGGAGTACTACTTGTATCTGGCCTGTGCTGCTGAGCTTTCTGTTCTGTGTATTTTCACTTACAAAGCTTTGTTTTGTTTTTTTTTTGTCACATCTTGGCAATTTGAACTATGTCAATGAGATTGTATGGCTGTGGCTATTGGTGTTTCAATACTTTATGTTTTTTATTATTTTTAATTTAGTTTCTAAGACATATAATAAATCTAATGTAGAATGCCATGTAATTAGTACTGTACTTTTACATTAGACAATGAATAATTGATATTTCAGGTTGTATCCAGGTGCTATTCTGAGATGAAATTGTGAGATTTCAAAGTATTCTTTCACCCAGATCATTAAAAATCTGATGAAGGAATTTCCTCTGAGTCTGTTTTGGTTCTATGCAGAACATATTAAATGCTGAAAAAAAACTTCAAGCCCCCAAAGACTAAAGTTAAAGGAAATCTCTGTAATTCCGCTTATGAAGCAGCTGAAATTCTACACTGTTACAATTTTGTGGAAAAGCAAGAAATCCAATCTGTCTCTAATTTTATTTTATAAAGAAAATACTATTATGGTTTCTCTGAAAATGTGCTTGTGGCTATATTTGAAATGCACTGAGCATATGAATGCTTGATGGAATTAAGTGCAGACAATGAATCATGGTGATCAGATATTCTCTATTAACAAATATTATCTTTTTAAAAGACTAATTTTTATAACTCAAAACATCAGTCCCTTTTGTTTCAGATTTTAATAAAACAATTCACTTTTGGCACACAGCTGTAATGGACAAATGCCAGAGGATGGAAGCAAAGGGCAGTGTGTTTCAGTAAATCTAAATAGATTAATGATATTCAAACTCAATTTAAATGTCATTCTTCTTGTTTTCAAGTCTAGCCGGAGTCGTTTAGTGATGTTAGCTGGTGTTTTTTTCAGCACTGACTGGGAAGATGAGTGTGTCCCAGTTTGCTTGGTACCTGCTGCTGTCCTGTGCTGCAGTTAGGTCAGGCGAACCTCACACAGCTTTTGACTCTGCTGCTGGTTTTTTGGTGCTAATTTTAAGGAGTTTATTAAGTGAGGGTAAATTTCTCATGGCTCAGTCTATTCCTGTGAGCCTTTGATAATTGGAATAATCACTTTATTTCCACTTCCACTCATCTAAGCTACTTAAGTAGATACTACAGTAGGCTGAGGCAACGAATTATTTCTTCTTTCTAGCCGTATGTCGGTCATGCAATATAACTGCAAATCAGAGCTAGACAGCGTGCCAATTACTACTTCCAAAATGTGTCTCTCCCACAGAAGTTATTTATGCACACTGCTAATTAGCCATTGAGATTTTTGTTCACTGGAGGAGAACGGATCCACATGCATGGCACTGCAGGAAGCCTTAATGTATGGGCAAGGATATCTGTGTCCAAGGCCCCAGGCCTCCTGCTTCTCAGCAGGACATTCTGACTTTCAGTAATAATTTACATTTTAAGATAAAATACTGCCACAGGTGTTAATGGCTTGTAATTTCAGACCTTACCTGGAGAAGGGCATGAGGGAGTTTAGGCAGGATCAATATGCATAAAAGTCTGTTCCAGGAAAATGTACTGCCTTTTCCCATTTTCATCACTAAGAATTTTGTCATAGTGCTGAGGAGCCTTTGGAGCTTGTCTATATTTAGGGCTTTCCAAAGTAGCAATTTGCTCTTAGTTTTGTTTCTTTTGTTTCATTTTTTAAACATTATTTATTTATTTTTTGTTTCAGATGCTTCACCCAGGAAAACATGTGCTTCTGCTATGTTGTCTAACCAAGCCTTCTCATTTGCACCATATGTACATAAACACCCCATATAGAAATAATGTAACAGAGACGTATCTTTGCTCAGAGGTATAGCACTTGTTGCAAATAAATAGCGAGTTGGTGAGAAGCGAATGAGAGATGTAACGGCACAATGCAGTCAGCCATAACTGGGGAAAAATATGGAGGCTCACTGAGGAATAAGACAGAGAGCAACTACGATGGAGAACTTGTTAGTCCTAATCAAGCTGACCTGCGTAGGACGCAAAGAGATTGAAAGCGTGAGGAGCAAAAGGATAGTTGTCATTAAATCAGTTATAGGTAATTTAATGAGTATTTTAGGTAGAATCCAGATTTCAACACCTGTTATTCAACTTCTGCTCTCTTTCCCCTTCCAGTTCTTCTCTCCTTGTTTGTGTGTAGCTCTGGTGGCAGCCTCACCTTAAATTCAGTTTCTTGTTTAAGTCAGTTGCTGGTCTTTGTGATGTCAGTTTAGGAGTAATGTCTACTGAGTGCCCTCACCTCAAAGCTCCTCAATTAGACTCTATACCACGTGTGTTCTTTCTGAGCCCATAAATCTCCCAATTCACAGTGGCACAGCATCATCAGGATGAGCAGTGAGTATTCTGCTCTCCGTGATCCTCTGCCAGTGCCGGCACCTCTTAGAAGGTGCGTAGAGGTAAATGACTTTGGCCATGCAGCTGAGTAGGGGATGAAAATAATATTGTTTAAAAAATTACGCCCTAAGTGCCTGCCTTCCCCTTTGTTTTGCACCAAGAGTGAGAGGCTTCTGCCTTTCTCTACAAGACCTGATGGGGCCTTCTTCCTTGCCAGGGAGGATGCCATGCCCTGGGGTACCCTAGTAGGTGCAAACATTGGAGTCCTGAGTCAGCAGCATAAAGATAATATGTGTATTTATATACTCATTTAGGAAGCTCCAGCTTTATGGAAACTTCAGCAGCATGTTTAAGGGACAATGATTTATTAGCCACTGTCAGGAAAATCTCTGTGAGCAGGAAGGAAAAATTGCAGAAAGAAAGCACTCAATCTCACAAGTGCATCTCTTATTCCAAATGTTGGAGGCATAGAAATTATAGTCAGGGTAAATTAAAGCGTTCACATAACAGAGTGAAACTCAGAATGTAATCTAAACTTGTGATAATAGTATCATCTATGATAATGGTATGCTTTCAGGTTGTTTTTATATATTTCCAGTGTTGAATGAACAAAACCAATAAATTCACATTACTGTTCCTAGGAAAAGGATAAGTGGCATTTAAATAGCTGCACAAGTTAGCTTTGAAAAGCCTACAGTTGAATATCTAATTGTTGGCAGTAATGCTCCTCTGCATTCTCTGACCAATGTGGGAAATTTTAAATATGAGTTATTATCTGTATGAAACCTTTCAAGAGAAGATGTAAGTAAGGGTAAAGGATAGTCACTCATTTATCATTGGCTATAGTAGAAAGTGGCAGCCAGAAGCTTACTCATTTTGATTTTAAAAAAATGCTGTCACACTGTCAAACATGCCAAAACAATGCTTTCTGGATCATTTTTCATACCTGTTTTCCATTTCACAAAAACAGCACAGATTGAATGGGTTAACTTTTAAATAAATTTCAAGTTTCTTTTTAATCTATAGCAAATTAGGGATTTAGTTTACTGAGCAGCTGTGCCATAAATTTCAACAACACACCTCAGGTAGAGAGAGATTTTGACACTCCTGAAGACAGGAATGAGCAGTCAAGGGACAGACAGATGGGAAACTCGTTTAAGCAGCTTCATTGTCAGTCACAAAACCCAATATGATTTTACATCTTCTGAGGGGGAAAGAAAAAGCATTCCTTTAGTATGTTTATACCAACTTAGAATAAGATTGTGCAAAGGACCATGGAGGTATGTGTGTTTGGCCAAGCTGCCAAGATTAAAACATGCTAAATAAGATGGAAATAAGAGTGTCATGACAGGACTGCAGGTGCCAGTGTTACCACCCCGTGCAAATCTGTCTTACTGGGCTTGGTAGTCAAGACCAGTTGTGGGTTTATTTCCTCTTATCAGAGTTGTAATGTAGTTTTTGGAGAGAAGCAGAAAAGGGAGGCAAACATAATGGTATACAGATCCATGGAACTGCAATTTGTGGTAAAAGCTGTAGACTTACAGGACAGTCAGCAGTAGAAAATGCAATTGAAATGGCTAGCTCTTTCAAATGGTCAACATTTTTTAGGCTGTTCAGTCAGCCAAGTTCTTAAGAAAATCCACTGAGCTCTTAAAAGAGCAGTGAAAATATTATTTTTATGTGAAGCAAAATACGCTGAGATATAAACAAAAAAGTAATATGCGATAAATACAATAGGCTATTTATTAGAAAAATGGTTAAGAATCACTTTTGCTGGGAACGAAATGCATTGTACACAGCAGTGGTGCTGAAGCTGTACACTTCTCAAATTAAGTTTACACTTTCAGATTAGAAAAATGAGTTGAAAATGTGTTGGAAAATGTGAAATTTTCCTTGTGAGCTTAATGGCTTATTTGCATGAACTACAAAATAGTCAAACAAACCTGAGGCTGGCTTTTAAAGTACACACCAAGGAAATAATATACTCTATTCTTGTGTTATTTTAACAAAAATGTTAATTGACATCACAGTGTGGTGGTGTAAAATGTGTGTGTTATAGTTAGGTAATGAGATAGGCTGTTTAGTAAGACATTAAGAAATAAATAGCAGATGTGTTAATAAACAGAATCAGCGTAAAACAGGTGAAGAAGTGTCCTTAATGACTGATCCGCTACAGTGTGTCATTTTTACTTAAATTAATGATGCAATTTAAGAAAAATGCTAAGACACTAGTAGAAGTCAGATCAATTGTATTACTAACTTAAAATTTTATTAAAACATGTGTGAGTAATAAAATATTTTATTACTAAAATCTGTTTTTTGTGTTCTTGGGGGCAGTTTAGATTTGCAGAGCTTGATGGCACACTGATCCCCATTGAATTCTGATCCAAATGAACTTGTGCTTGTCTGTGTTGTTGTTTAGATATTTCATGAAGTCAGATAATCTAAAGCTGAAGGCAAAGATTTCATAAGGTAGTTCCAAAATCACATAACTGGAAACAACCATCTACCTTTTCCTTATCTTTAGTTAAATGCCCTGCTCGCACTTTTGGCTCTTTTTACTTGTTTCTCTCCTCTTTTAAATCACCTGGAGGGAAGAGTCATAATTGTGCACAGTTCAAACTTCACTTTGCCCATTTGCTGTATTGTAAAAGGGATGGAGGTCATGTATGATTGCAAAAGAGCTTAGAAGGGTTTCTCACCCTCACAGGAATAAACAATTTTATAAATAATTTTATACCATATGCCATGTTTCTAAATGCTCTAAGTAAGACGTGGCACACTGAGAACATACAGTAAATTTTCTACCCCTTCACAACTGAGTTGCAGTGAATTTGTTTTTTCTTGTCTTGAGCTAACATCTATGTGTTCACAAAACTGCCATATCTCTCAACGCAGTTTTCAGTTTCAATAGCAAGTAAGGTCTAGGAGTAAAAATAAATTAATAAATGATTTTTCAGAGGCAAGAGACAAAGCTTTTTGTTGCAAAGATATCAGGGAACGTTTCATCCCGATTTTAAACAGTGCTAATGCCAAAATGTCCAACAAAAAAACTTTATGTCAAATATGGTGCCCAAGCTAAGCACCTCTACAAAATTAATATTGATGGTAACACTGTGAAGACCTAGGGGAATAATTCTGTAGCCATATAAAGTTGTTTATGGGTCTGTAATTAGACAGTAATCAGTCAGTGCTTGACATTTTAGCACCTCAGTAGACTGCAATGCAAAAGTACCAACTTCAACTACAAATCCCTCATTAAACTTCCAGTAAAACAGGATTACTGACTGTTATGACTGTCAACATGCATTTTATTTTAAATAGTAATCAGAGAAATTATTGTAGTTCATTCTATAAATATGCGTATTTTCTCTATCAATTTTTTTTAAAGTTTTTTGCTGTGACAAATTAAGTAGGATGAGGTCATGGAGCATTTTCTTTAGAAATAGCGCACAGTTCTGTGCCAGTTTAAATCTTTAGCTTCAATTATAAAGAAAAATTAAGATGTGCTGTGGAGTGAAACTACAATGGTGAAAGATTAATTAGCTAATATTTGTGAAGCTTCGAAGATAAATCAGGCTGTGCAGTGTGTGTGTTAAGTATTACTGTAACAGGGTTGCTAAATGCACGGTTGAGAGTTAGTTGGAGGGTTGAATTTTTTCCCAATTCACTCACTTCTTCTCAAATCTTCCATATTGTGAGGACTTTGCAGCCGGCAAGTAGGCGCTCATGATAATCTCGCTGGCACTGGTGGATCGATACTACTCAATTAGTTTAGCCCACACTTCTTTCACAGTCTATTAGTGCCTCTACATGTCTCGTCGCACTAAATCCTTTGGGGGCAACTGAATGATGAATCATTCCTCATTTGCAGTTCCTTGACTATGAAAGACAATTTAGAAAATTGGTTGTTTTGGGGGCAGCAGGAACCAGTAAAGAAAAAATTCCTTTTGTAAAGTGAATGATGCCTGGACCTAAATGTTCCTGCCCAAGCAGAACCCAAACTGTGGACTTCTAGATAGAAGAGCTGTAACAGTGCATGCAGACCTCTTAGTATGCAAATCAGAAATGTCACAGTCATATCAAATGAAGTGCCAGTCCAGTATAAACTCAGTCTTTGGCTCAAAGAACCTTGACAGGTCGGTTTTGTCTGGCAGGACTTACGTGGGTTCAGGCACAGCCTGACCTTAAGTGCCATAAAGACATTAAAGCTGCCTTTTGTTCGGTATTGTGCACTCCACCTAGGGTACGGTCTTGGACCCAGGTCAGGTGTTTACCAAATGTGCACCCGTCATGGGATAACTCCCATCTGGGAGTCATCATGATTGAGAACTGTGACAGGCCTTCAGTCAGTCTGCCCAGGGACCAAAAGGGAAAGCTTAAGGATGGGACTCGCAGGTAGCACCAAGCTTACACCAGCCATTTAGTTAGACATGGATAACCAAGATAAAAAAATAAGGCTCTTCTGCAAAGGCTGAAGTAGAATAAATGATATCTCATTATATATGCTTCAAATCTCTGCTTTCTTTTTAAATAAATTAGGCTGTTCATGGAAGATGCTTTTTCTGTAGTATTTTGTCTTTTTCATTTTGGAGGGTATGCAAAAACTTCAGCCTTTAATTTACTCCTTTCCTTTTTGACTGTCTCTGATCTACATCACTGCTTATCAGCTACAGGTCTTTCTTATATTCAGATGTGAGGTGTTGCCTCTTTTGCTACCATTGAATAAAATCTGTAAAAGCAAGGTTTGGTTTAATAATAATAACAGTGGCAATACTACTACTAATAACTGGATGTACGATCTGTCCTCCCACCTAAGAAGTAGTAGTCTGAACCACTACTCAAAGAAGTTGTAAAAGGAACATGCAGTTCTCAGTATTAACCTAGTGATAGTTTCTTTTCTTAAAACCCGCTAACGTTGTATTTTCAGTATTTTAATGTAATTTCTGTCATTTAATTTGACATGTTGTTCACAACTTTTTAATGAGTCTTTCCCATAAATCTGAAGAATATGTTCCTGAATTTTTCACTTGATTGCATCTAAGTAGCAAACTATTTTGACAGTGATAACATCATTTTTTCGTACTAATTTCACTAGTGTATCTTGTAGCCATTTACTGGACCGTTCAACATTGTCCTGATGGCCACATTTGTAGCCTTAAATTAGAATTTCCAAAACAAAAGATTTACTACTGTCTTCAAGCTTCTATATTTACTTAATATTTCAGTATTAGAGTGTCTTTCCTGTTTAGCAGAATTCTCTTTCTCTTCTGTCATACACAAGTTGGGAAGGTTAGTTGGTTTTCTGGTCTGTGCGGAAGTAGGAAAAAATTGATAGTGCCTCCTAGTTTTGCTTAGCCCCATGACAGTGTCACACTACCTGGTGAAACCAGAGGAACTGGAAAACAGCTGGGCAGTGGTGCCTTTGTGGAGAATACCCTTGTTCTGATCCTGCCTTTCTCCTCTCCGAGGAAACCAGCTAAGACTTCTATGCAAAACCAGCAGAGCTTGGCTGCAGTTGTAGTTATTCACTACAATTGTAGTGAATATTGAAAACTAGGACACTTGTGAATATTTTAGTTACTTTTCTGTAGACGTCAGAAGGAAGTTTCAGGTTGCTGCGTGATAAATAATAGAGACCTGTGATTTATTTACTATTTATACACTCTGTGTTTGTCACAAGTAAGAGCGCGAGTGAAAAGTCCTGTGTCACCATAAAATTTCCCTTACCTCATCACAGTTAAGCTGTAGCTGCAGCGAAGTTTTTTGCTTAAGGAGGTTTTGCAGAATTTTAGACTCTAGTTCCCTTAACCACTGTAGAGCTGTGCAGAGCTGTCACACTCAGAAATGCTGGAGACAGGATATCAAGCTCCTTTTGTGAAACAGATTGGAGAGTTGTCTTTTAGTTCTGCTGTAAGGCCTGGAAGTGCCTTCAAATGCAGTGTGAATAAGTATGCCCAGTATGAGTTACATTCTTTGATTTTTACATTTTTAAGAACTCTGGTTCTGATGTACAGTAAAAAAAAAAGGAATCATTTATCTGCTCTTTAATTATTAGTGAGATGGATGGTGTAGTCTGATGTTATGGGAGGATGTGATCATCTTTTCTGCTGGCAGAAAGGCAGTGGGATAGCTGAAGAACATTGATAGATGCTCAACCAGGAAAATCCTGGCTTTGTCCCTGCATACAGGGACAAAGTAGACTTCTTTTCTGCTGAAAGAAAGCCTCTGTCTTCCTGGAGCTGTCATTTCACTTAAACAAGATCCTGAAACTCCTAAAGTGTAAATATGCTCTATACCATCCATCTGTAAGTGGCCCTAACAGGCAAATTTGGGTGTGATTATGGATTTTCTAATTTTAAAACATTGTATATAGATTTACTGCACATTTATTCCTGTTGCTGGAACCTTGAAGAAGGTGTCTTTTTCAAACTCAGAAATACTAAGAGAAGTTACCTGATTTTTTTTTTCTGAATAAATTAAATAAGTTTTTTTCAAATCAACATTTCTGTAGATTCCAGTTGCATATTGGTAAAGATAGTATATGCTGTTTCCCTCTGGAATTTAATAATAATTTTACTATTCATTAGTAAGAATATTTCTTTTCTCCTTTTTGATATTCCCATGCTTTTGCATCTACTTTGAGGGAGTAATGCGTGGCCACAATGTAGACCAGCAGGTTCTCTTACCTACTGGGTTCAGTGTTTGATTTATATTTACAGATATTTTTTGTTGTTGTTGAGAGATGTAATGTTGTAGGAATGTGCTTGGAGTGTGGTTTTTTTAGTCTGCAATATTTGGATTTTCCAATTTCTGTATTTTGTAACAATTTTCTCATGAACAACTTTATTCATCATCGGGTACTTGGATTCTGTAAGAATGAAAACCTTGGTATTTTTTTGCCTAAGTTTGTATCGTGCCACTTAGTCTTCAGGTTAGGCAATTTTCTGATAGGAAGTAGCAGCCATAACAGCAATCATGCTTCAGCTGAGTATCTTGGGACTGGATCTGAGCTCGTGAAAGGTTTTGCTTATTTTTGCCTCATTAAAGTTCTTGCTCTAAAGATATTTTGCTGCTGGTAACTGGTCTGCACTCTGTGATAGCACAGGCAACTTACAATTGCCTGGAACATCTTTGTCACTTCTTTGCAACACTTCTCAGGAATACATTTGTTATCGTTGTCACAATTACTACATGCTGGTGTTTCTTCTGGATTAAATGAAGTTGTATCTTATATTGATCTAAAGCTACAGTGCATGTACTGCCATTCTGCAAAGTGATGACTTTGTAAAGTGTTTTTTTTAATGCAGTTACTTGAACTACTCCTTTATTTCCCAATAGATTTAAAAGTGCATTTAGATTTGCCACCTTGTCTGTTTGTGCAGCCCAGAGCCCAGGTCCCACCACAGAGCTGTGATGGGGGGCTGGAGTTGAAACGGGGTCACCTGAAAGGCAGCAAGGCTTGCGTGGCATTCGGGAAGGGTTTGATGCACACCAGTGGCACACACTGGGCAGAGATGGTGGCAGATGAGACGAGGCCACCAAAGTCTTGCTCGCCTGGAACCTCTCTGAGGACGGTGGCTGTACCTTGTCTTGAGCCCTTACCATTAGCTCAAAGAACATTGTTTTCTCCACATCAGATATTCCCCTTATTTCTAATGTAGTTCAGTTGCTGTTGTATTCCCACCTAATTCACACTTGCTGTATTCCCGTTGTCCCTAAGTCTGCATGACATTATACCATAAATGTTTCAGCCTCTGTTAAATCTTAATGAGAAGAAAACTGGCTTGAATTAACCAGGTCTGGCTGTATCAATATTTTAGCAACGTAATTTAAGACTATATGTAAAACGTGACTTGTAATTCAGAGGATTATCTACTGTTGTATAATGAGGGGAGGGAAAAAAAGATAACTTTTTAGTGCCTTTTAAGGCTTTTTGAAATTAAGTTCTCCCTTGGTTGTACTTGCAATCAATAGGATTTTTATATTTTTATTTTATTTCTGTTTCCTCTCCAAGCTTTATAGAAAAGCCCTCCAGACCAGTGGAATTAAACTAGGATAAAATAGTGGGTTATTGCTGAAATTAAGGACCAAATTGTCATGCTTCCTCTAGAAGGAACTAAGTGTCAATTAAGGCTCCCTTGTTCCCTGAGATTTACATTTAATGGTGGAACTACTTCTGTTTCTTTTCTTATGGAGGAGTTTTTGTAGCTCGGTAAGAGTGATGTAATCACTTTAGACTCGTGCCTGGGAGGGTCATGGCTAAACTGTTTCGAGCCATATTTTTCTATCTCCTCTCAACCCCTTGCTCAGGGTTTGCGACGAACAAACCAACCCAGCGACCACAAACCAATTTGTGTTTATGTGACAGTTGCTGACACGTATAATCTACCTTTTAAATAATTGCATATCACAAGTATAATACTTACCTGACAACAAGTGTGACATGTTAAGGGTACCTGTAGCTTTTCTTTAATGTTTATTTTCCTAGAGATGGTTTGGAAAATACTTTCTCACCCTAATGTAATCTCTCCAGAATTTTCCTAGTGTTATTGAAAAATATTTTTAATGAAAATGCCAAAGGGCACATCTGCAACCTGCCTTTGTAATCTGATATCTCTCAAGTCTTGGCTTGTTTGCAGCCATTTTACCAAAATCTGATGAATTACCAAAGAGGGAGAACAAAGTCTCTCTATTTTGTTCTCAGAAAATGTCAGCTATGTGCACTGTCCAGAGCACACTAGTTGAGGTTACAGGCTATCCAGAAGAAAAGTAATGAATTCAAAGGTTGAAAAAATTGATTCATTTCTGGATTGTTTTCATCCAGTTATTCCCCAATATTAAGAAAGTTTTTAGAAGAGAGCTGTTCCATGCCTGTTAACTTGAAGTGTCTTCTAAAAGCAAACGTAATCCACTGTATCTCGTTAGTGGTGTACTGGTGTTTCCAAGCCATGAACAAGGAAACTGTCACTGCTTATGACCATTCTGACATCATGGAACCTTCTTGGCTTTCACCTTCGTGGCTGATTTACGATGCCTTTAACCATCTGAGTCTTTGTCAAAGCACAGCAATCCTTGAAAAGCAGAAATTTTACTCTCTAAAAATTCTCTTTTTTAAACTGGACCTAGGCAGAAATTTTGATGTGTCTACAGCACTGGTTTTCCAGAGCTTGTAAGGTTCCCACTTGGCACTTGACAGGAAACCAAGCCAAGTGTAAGAAAAACTTTTCGAAAGGCCAATTTCCTTACTGACCTTCACAGTGTATAACTGATAAAATGGACTGAGTCTCAAGAAACCTGCAGATGAACTTTGCAGCTTTTCACGCTCAGGTTTCTATCTCCATGCAACCTCAAGGTAAAAAAAAAAAAAAAAAAAAAGAAAAAGTATTTCACAAGTGCAATTACCATCAAGCATCATCTGCAATCCTATTAAGAATGAGAGAGAGACATCATTATTTTTGCATGCAGTTTGAAAAAAAAAAAATTACTATTGCTTTGAAAATCTTTTTTTCTAAGTATTGCAATATTCATCCGCTATTTACAAAGGAGGGGGTATGATTTGAGCTCAGTAAGAAAGATCCAATCCTGTCTGTGAGCCTTTTCCTCCAGAGTAAATAAAAAGAATTTATGTGAATAGATTTCAGGAGGTGTGTGGAACTTTGTTTCTTTTTGTCTCTTTGAAAGTGCTTTGTTTTCATGCGGTAAGCATGAGTCAGTAAATAGTCATACATATTAACAGGGAAAGTATGAAATTCTGGTTTCTGGTCCCAGAGACTCAGTCATTCATTTGCCATCTTTAGTTCACAATATATTGTTTCTGTTGCCTTATTTTATTCTTAAATTTCAACTTAAAACATCGCAGAGTTTGGCTGAATACATGAGATCTGTTAGCCAGAATCACTACTTTTCCAAACTATTTCTGAGGGCTTTCAGAATCTCATTTTGGACCAGCTCCCTTCTCCCACTTCTGTGTTCATTATTAAAGACCAATGTGCTTCTGCACTCTTTATCTTTCTTAACTGGTAACATACCAGGTAAGCAAAACTATTAGAAATGGCATCAGATAGTGAGTTCATTATATCTACCCAGCAGCAGGACCAAAAGTATTCCACATTATCATGCTGCAGTTGAAATGACTATTTTAGGAGTTAATGTTGTTTCATGGTCTACCAAATGAAGCCGTGTTATTTTCCTTTATAATTTTAACCCTCTAGAGTTTCTGAACACCCACTTCTTGTTTATTGACCTGTTCATTTTGTAGAACTATTGTTACCTTATAAAATTACCAGAAAAATTTGGTTCCATGAGTATTAACAGTATTACTAATTAATATCTTTTTATGAACTGAAAATATGCTGCGTTGCCAGTTAGTATATTAGAAAAATTTATAATGCAGTTGACCATCTGCTAGTTATATTCTGTAATGCTGGCCGGCTCTATCAATAGAGGTAAATGCCTTAAATTGAAAAGGCCATTGTTCATAGTGTTATTTATTTTTTGTTGTTTGTGCTCTCTGTACAGACCCACAGCTTCTTTTATAACTTCTATTAAGGAAATAAGATCAATTACTTGATATAAGTGCTCTTATTTTTATTAAGACAATGTGCATCTATGAATCCTATATGCTGACAACTCTACTGGAGTATCTTGGCTCTCCAGTAGTTTAATTAATAAACATACATTTGCTCATTTTATTGGAGCAAGTTTATTGGTATAATGTAATAGTGTTTTACTGGTGAATGAAACTCTCCAAATCTTCAGCTTGATTAATTTCTTACCGTGAAAATAAAGTGTATTTCTTAAAAAAGTTATTCCAACATGAATTTAATATAGGCACTTTTTTTTCCATGAGTACATTTCCATTGAAACATTTTCCTTCATTTTGTCTTTCAATTAGTCCTTTTTAATTTTGCAGTTGGAAACTTTTTTTACATTTTTAAAATGAGCTGATCACATTATCTGTTTCCTATGTGAATTGATTCCATTCTGTTCACAGGCACCCTGAAATGTTGCCCAGAATTGTAGATATGTAGTTGAATTACCTTTAAACCAAATTGTCTTTGCTGCAAATAGCTTTTAGATGTTATTAAAAGAAGCTTTAGAATATTATTTAGAAATACTGCATTTTGTCCTTTGGATGATACATGCAATTTTCCTAGGTTAGAATAACTCCTTTAACACAGAGTTAAAACAAAAGTGGACCTAAAACGTTTCATGAGTCTTGGTTTGTACAGGTAAACTATGAACATACGTATTTTATAGTCTAAATTTATATTGAATTACATTAAGTTGTAATTAATATTATTTTTATTCCTCGCTATGTCATTTTCTCTCTATTTCCCATTTCCAATCCATTTGGTGTTTGGACACCTAAAGAAGCTATAGAACTCTAATTTTTTTTTTCAGAACCCTAAAGGGGAGTTTGCTTTTGTTACTCATTTCTGGGAACACCTGTGTACTGTTGAGTTTAATTGGGCTACAGCTGGTGCCACTGATGTGTGGCGCAAGCAGGGCTTTGCAGCCCGACTGGAAATCTTGACCTTGTGTGTCATTGTCTGGTTCCTAAGCTATTGCTGTGCTCAGGTAAGTTAGGTGATGTTCTAATTTATAGGGAATGGTATTCTCTGTGGACTTGTGCTGCTAATTTAGGAAGATCAATGCTGTGAATTGTGAGTGCATTGCACGCTAGGGCAGAACAAGTCTGCTGGACACCCACAGGGTTGGGTTGCTGTTTGGAGAAGTTAGGTGGTCATCTTAAATCTTTAACGGGCTGAGGAGAGTTCTATTTTAAAAAAAAAAGAGAGGAGCTACACATTTTATGGCTTTAAAAGTGTGATGGAAAGCAAGCTACCTATCTCCTGTCCCAAGGAGATTCTAGAGGACTGGTACAGTGGCAGAAAGGAGGAAATAAGATTGAACTATGTACCAAATATGCTGATTAGAAATAAGAGAAATTTGAAAACAAAATACTTTTATGGTTAGTTTTTTATCTATGGAATATATTTAGAATGGTAATAAAACAAGTAATATTGAACCTAAAGTCTAAGAATTCCTCTGCTTAAAGGGCTGAATAAAAACCATCAAGTAAGAACATCAGGGTATTGTCCCCTGCATGTGAGAGATGACCTAGTGTTCATTTTCTTCCACACCTTATTTCCGTAGGTTTGGTGACTGTTTTACACAGGCAGTAACACATCACTGCATGAAGAAGTTGCAGACAGTGGCTTGACTAATAAATCAAGTTCACCAGCTTTTGCGATTATGTTAAAATTGGTTCAAAGCACACAGTAGCCCCACGTGCCCCCTCACAGAGCAGAGATGGAGGGGATACATCACAGAGCAGTGGGTCTGGCTACTGTCTCTGGCCTGCTGAAGAGCAAAAGCTTGGCTTGTACAGCTGAAGTAATTTCAGCATAAAATTCCTGCGGTGGCCTTGAATTACCACAGACAGACTTAGCCATTGGCGCTTTTTAAGGACATGCTGCCAAAGGACCAGCTGCTTCCTGTAGGAGACCTGCCATCTGGAGCTTAGAGAGTGATCCCTTTGATAGACATCTCTGGCAGTGGATGGTTTGCTGCATGCAATTTTTCCTCTTTTTCTTTTTTTTTCCCCTCCCCGAAGTTGTGGAGAATTTCATACAGTAAACTTTGTGGAGGGATGTTAAAGGATTTCTCTTCTCTCTGGGTTGACAGTAGGGGAAGTTAACTGAATAATTGGTTGGGATTCAGCCTTTAATAACTAAAGTTCACAGTTAGAAAGTGTTGAAAAGGACTGAGGGTCATGTCAGAGAGTAGCAGCCAGAAAGTGTGTGAGTGGATGCAGTTGGATACAAGATGGGTGAAATGATTGTGTTCCTGATAGGAATCTATTAAGTACTATTTTGTTTGGTATGTGATTAAAGATTTAAGAGAAAGAACTTGAAACATGATGAAATCCTCTGTTGAGCTGGAACTGCTGAAGAAAGCAATGAAGTTGGGAGTGATTTAGACAAGCTTGGCTTCAAGCTGGATAGATGGATTTCCAGTTACGCGTAGAGAAATATAGAATAACAATAACACAGGATAAAGGACATAAAAAGGAACATGCACTCGGTAGCCAGAAGTTAATAAATATTGTACAGGATGTCAGTCTGGAGACAGGACTAGGTGGAATTGTAAAATCCCTGTGATAGAGAGCAAAGAGTAATGAGGCTGCATTCTCCTTGTGGGGTCTAACTGCTGACTCAAAATATGTAAAGATAAAAGATACAAAAACAGATGTGATGCGTATTGTGGATCCACTTCTTCCTAGCAGAGCAGACCTATGCTTGAAGTATTACACAGAGTGAAGACATATTATAGAGGAGTGAGAGGAAAATTATGCTTCATTATGAAGCAATTTCCTGTGACCTTTTCCTACAGTTTAGTTCCAGCTCAGTTTATTCTGGAAGTGTTCCTGGGGCAAAGCAGGGTCCACATGGTGGCCATGAGCTGTGTGCTGTGGTGGTAGGTCATTCACACCCTTCTGTAAAAGCAGAATTGGTCCCTGGGAGTTTCTGCTCCAGTTCTCTTAGTTGTTAGAAGAAAACACAGTCCTGAACTATCTTCAAGAGCATCAGGCAAACGCCTGGAGAGAGCTGATCCTTAAGCAACCCTGGGCTTATCCATGAGGATGAGAAGCAGGAGGATAGCACATCTACCATTCCCGTGATGCAATGGGAAATCAACTCTTGGTGAATATTTTGCCCCTGATTTGCTTTGTGACTTTACTTTACACTTTTGTACCTCTATCATCTTGGCTACCAAAGTGGAAGTTATTCAGATAATAATGGTCCTTGCCATGACTTACACAAGTCCTACAATAACAGGACCCTGCTCTTGCTTGAGATGTCTATGTACTACTCACATTTATAGAATCATTCAGCTGTTTGTTTCCACAGTGGTATCGAGGAGTTCACAAAACTTGTGCCAAAGGCGTAACATTGAATTAAATGAAAAGCTTTGTTTTATTTTTGCTTCATTTCATACCTAGGTTTCATTTTTTTGTAGTACAGCAAAATAATAAATAGTTGCTGAAGATAATTAAAAGTAGAAGTGCAATTTAATTATTCCACTTTCTGGAAACACTATTTGTTTTGTGCAGACTTCAAGACAAGAGAGAGAATTTCTTTTACATAGAGGTTGTATTATTAGGAAATGAGGGGAGAATTCATCACAACCTAGTTTTACTCTTTGAGAGCTTCAAACTCTAAACTCTTTTACTTTATGGTGGTACATGGGCCTGGCATAGGGAAAGCACACATGGACGTTTACAAATGATAACTCACTAAGGAAATTATTTTTGTCACATGAGGGAAGCTGTGCCCTGCTAGAATACAGGTGATGGTTTTGGAAATGTTTATTATGAAGTAATGCAATAGTCTTACTGCCATGTCAAATGTCACCGTTGTTCTTTCTGCTGTGATTGCTGCAGTTATGAGAGATTACCAACACCTGTTGCCCACCCTCCGTGGAAGGATTAGTAAAGCCACAGCAGGAGCAGTGGATAGAAATGTGTGTCTGGACAGCTGTGCCAGTTCTGTACTCCCAACCCTGAGCTGCATTTTCTGGGCCTGGGGCACGCTTTTGTTCTGCTGCAGGTGCGTTGGTTTTTGACAGCAGCAGCAAGCAGGGCCAGTGTACTCAAGCATCTTTGTGGCATTTTCATGTGGTCCACAGGGAACAAAATTCCCACGCCTTGCTGTCTTGCTTTTGTTAAGAGCAACAGTTCCTAACTGATTCACGAATGACGTTCTTGAAGAATCACAAAGAAAAGTCAAGGTAGAAATCTGTGTGCTCCCTTCTGAAGGCTGGTGGAGCAAATTTGGGAACTATGAATGTGTGATTGCGAGTCTTTAACCCTGCCCTGGGCATTAGTTCTTGGCTGCTGTCAGAGGTAGGATGCTGTGTTGCCACAATTTTACCTATTTTCTTCTGTGTTCTCTGTTTCATAAGCAGCAGGCAGGAGACTTGGAAAGTCCTTACAATCAAGCAAATGACAATGGAAATTAAAAGGAAAAGGGTAAGATTTTAACTCACTGAGGTACAAAATGAAAATAGAACAGGTTGTGTAAATTTATTTTCCTTTTTTCCCAAATGATACTGCAAGTGGTCCTTCAGAAGATACAGCAGGGATCTATCAGGATCAGGCCAGCAGCAGATGAAATTAAAAAAATCAAAGTATCAGAAGCATCAACACTGAAAGCTAGTTGAGGATGAGAAATGTTAATGTTATTGGATCTATCGAAAATACCAAATAGTAAACCTGCAACATAAATACCTTTGGTCAAAGGTTAATTCAATCTGAAAACAGTATTGCATCTTTTTGTGTAATATCAACTTTCCATTTGCATTGTTACAAACTTTTGCAGCCATCTGACTTTAACAACAGAGTGTTCCAGATTTATCAATTAATTGAATGGCTCTGCTCATAAAATGGATCTGGCTATGGATGTGAGCAGAGAGAAAAAAATATATTCTTTTAAAATTTAAATATCTAAAAAATAAGAAAAAAATTTTTTTTGGCTCAAAGATAGTTTTTGACTGAAAGAATTTGTTTGGGAAAGTTATCAGAGGAATTAGGTATGGAAGCTGGAACCTAAAAGTAAGGATTTGCTTGTGTTATAATATCTGTTATATATTGTTATATATATAGTTTGATAGGTGTTGCTCATACATTTTAATTTCTTTTACTAAGTTTAGGCTAATAAGAGCTGGTTTGTTCTAACACTGTACTTGCTTGATTAGAAAGGCTTTTCCTTCTATCAGTTTTCATCAGTTTTTCTTTTCCCTTGAAGCCAATACAGTAGGTACAGTATTGAAGATGTTATTCTAAGTAAAATAAAAAGAAAAGAGAAATCATGCTATGTACCTCCCGTAAATAACTTGGTAGTCTTATTTTCCCTCAAAATTACTAATAAGAAAAAGATTCAGTGATTGGAGTGTGAAAGGACAGGTTTTGTAACATCCATTTTCTTTTATGTGTACGCCTCACACCTACTGTTGCAAAATAGGCATTCTTCACTCTAAGTGTTATTTGTTGATGCTTAAAGGTTCAATGAATAATTCAGCCCCTTTACCTTTCTTGCTTTGCTGCACACCTATTGAGCTCCCAGAGCAGAGTTGTATCAATAAATTCTGACTTACTTTACAGCTCCAATTTCATGCCTGGCCTTTCCTAAGATACATGCAATCAAAAATAAACAACTGAAAAAAAGAAAATACCTGTACAAATTGTTTTACGAAATCTCATGTGCATGCAATAAGCCAATCCCATCCCTCCTGGATTGAAATGGGTTATTAAAACGAGTTTGCAATCCTTTGATCAGGCGAACACTGTTGTGTTAAAGCTCTGTCCACCAGTGTGAGGGTTCAAAAATACAATGAAGTTGCAAAGAACTGTGAGTGCAATCTTTGAAGGTCGCTGATGAAGCACATCAGTGTGTATGTGCATAAAGCCAGGATATATTATGGTGGGAGATGGAACTGCTGAGTCCTGCATTTAGGATGCTTTATGTGTGCATGGGTGCACTTCAGGGCAATGGCAGGTAGGTAGATCACCTGCATGTGCTTCTGACTTCTCCATTGTGACAAAATATGAACAAACTCACCCTCCTTAGCTTTAATTGTCAACAGTTTTTTCAACTTGTTTATTCACATATTCTGTATGTGAAAAAGAAAGTGCTAATTGTGTGCTGAAGGGTCAGCAGGGGAAAGAATGGTTTTAAACTTCATCGTAGAGGCATTGTCTCTTTTGGAAAAGTGAGGACTTCTTCAATAAGCATAATGTGAAAAGTGATTCATTCCTCTGTGTAGTCAAGATAATCATAGCCTGTCTTACAGTAGAAGGCAGAGGTTTCACCTCCCATGCCAGAAGCATTTGGGAACCTGAGTACCCTTGCAGTCAGTGGGATTTAGGGATCCATTATGACCCCATATTTAGTTCTTCTGGAAAGGTGAATGATAGGATTAACCACAGTCATTTGAAACACATCTCAGTGGAGGGTTTTGTTGTCCTCAGCAAATAATAAAAGGTGTTTATCATCATGCTACTTAACTTTGCCTTAATTATGAGTGTTTATTAAGAGCTAATGCCTACAATGATTGAATAAAAAAAGAAATGTACTCCTATGCAGGAAGAGATTATTTGAAACTTATTTCTTGAGAGCTTCCTTCCTATGCATTTGTTTCGGTGGAGTAATCATCTGGACTCCTCTGAAAATGAAAATCTGTTGGCATTTAAATTAGAATTTCTGCTTTTGCTCAGTCACTAACTTGTGAGACAAATATTTTAGAGTTGGAATTGTTTAGGGAAAAAAGAGAATGTCCTTATAAAATGTGCTCTTTGTCTGTGGAAAATAAATGGTAACAACAATTGAAGAGAAAATATGATAAAGTACTTAAAGTATAATTTAAAATCATATTTTTCTCTATGATGAACCAAAGGGATTTGATTCTCCTAAAGAAACAAAACCTCTGGCTGCAGATGAGCTATCCATAATGTCTGCAGATTTGTGAGAAGTTCTGTTTTTTCTCAGTAGCACTAGAAGACCTTGGCTGCTAAATTATTTGCTAGACCTCAAGGCATATTTAAATATAATTTTGTTTCTCCTCTTTCACATGAAAAAAAGTAAGGATGACAAAAGTTGCTTGGAAAAATCTTTTCTGAAGAACAGTTATAATTTAAACACTGGCAGTGCAAGTTCTCCCAGTATGCCCCAAGGGACAAGTCTTTAGGAGTTTCCTAAATGGAAAGACCTCACACAGGGTAAGATAAAGTGAGAAGCTCATTTATTTAGTATATTTTTTCACAAAGTTTAGATGTGCTCATTTGGGAGTAAAGTGTATTTAATATTTCTGAAAATGATGGAATGCTTTGGTTTGCCAGTTGTTATTTTCAGTGAGATCTTCATTTGACACCAGTGTCTCTCCTGGCTATTACAATGGATAACTGAATTGTTATTTAGATTTTAAAGAAACAGGGTTACATGAAAAATAGATGGTTCTATGAGGTATCACATAAACACTTTAAAAAGTTTTAATTGTTGCTCAGATACTTCAGGCTAAAAATGAGAACAGCTGTACTCTCATCTTGTATGTTTTTCCCCAGACTCTTAGTATCATTGTCTAAATATTATCTATTATTAAACTTGCTTGCTGCTTGTCTTAGTAATGTACTCATTTGTGGATGGCAATGCTGCGATATTAGTCCTCTAGAGCTCTCCAGAGGGGAAAAAGTATTCCAGATAATGTTCCAAAAAATTTTTAAGTCTTCTCATTTTCTGGGTATACCTAGCATGTACTGTCAGGTTGGCATATTAGTATTCTTTTTTACAAAGAGTGTTTTAGTGAAAAGTGACTATACATCACTCACATTACCTAATTATATTCTGCTGTTCATATCTCATCAAGCATGCAAGTTGTTGGGACAGCAGTTCCAAGTTATAGCAGATGGAAGTCACTATTTTTATAACTATAAATAGTTAATTTACTGTCATTCTTTATTCCTCCAGAGGTAGAGAAAAAAAAGGAAGTCAGTTGATAGCATAATAAAAAGACATTTGCAGGGTTTTTACACTGACTTTTACTACTGGCTTTGTGGGATTGATCTTTTTAGATGTTTTTTGTTTAATGACAGCAGTGGAAGCATAATGCAATTTCTGTTATAAGAGTTGTTTAAAATTGTTATCCTCCAAATAATACTGTCTTTTTGGAGAATGACGCTGTCACAAAGATCACCTGGCCTCTCACGGTTTGTGGCATGTTACTGACCTTAGTGCCCCCATGCTGTGTGTGGGTCAATGGAAGGCACGTGCCTGCAATGAAAAAAGCAAGCACATGGATGTGGTGACAGTCCAGAGTGATGCACTGCAATGAGTGCATGAATTCCATTTGCGTTCGTGTCTTGTCTGAGTTTGTTTCTCTCCAAAGCTTTGTATACATCTTAAGTGTAACTTTCAGCAGAGCCCTATTCCTGCTGGCTGCAAAACGCTGCTATGGGGAGATGTGGCATCCCTGCAGCAGCGAGCGCACATTCCCAGATTACCAAATGTACTGTCGCATCCTGTGCGCTGTCATCCAAAGAGCACACGCAGGTGTAGTAGCCAGGAAGCCTGTGGCATGATGGCTGCTGAAAGCAAGAATTGCTTTTTGTATATTTTCAATGGTTTTTCATATGCAAATGAACCTTGATTTTATTCTTTTCTTCCTAATTTAAGAATCCGAAATAGTTTCTCAGCTATAGGAAGAAGGCAGTGACCAGTACATACTTTCATTTTTAAAACACTTAGAAATAGAAGTAATTCAATTACTTTTTCTTTTTCATAGCTTTTCAGAATTTGTTGATTCTCTTAGTTACAGGAGGGGATGTCTCTAGCCTGAGCAAGCGAGCATTCAGATATTCTGCTTTGCTATCAGAATTCTCATGCAAAGGTAGTTGGAAGGACTGCGTTTAGACTCAAGCAGAGAGTTCGAGCTTTGGTCCTCATATCCTGCTCTGGGATACAGGATATCTGATAGCTGCTCCTGCTGGGCCAGGTTCTTTTACCTTTCATCACCCGATGAGAAGGATTTCACCCCACACCAGTCAGGTATACAGATTTGATCCTTGGTGTATCAGTTTCCTGATGGCATCTGCTTGTAACAAGCTGGGATTTGCACACTTCTACAGATTTTTCTGTATCTTTCCTTCTAGAAGGACTTGTTTAATATACAGCAAGGCACAAATAGATGGTCTACTGGCAGAGTCCTACTTGGCTCCTGTACTCTGAGAAAAGGATTTCTGGTTAATTTATCAGACTTACATTCTCCATCCCACTCACAAGCTGCTCGCTTGTTGCAATAAGCCATTGAATAAGTCCAAAATTTATTGCATCTGTTTTCCTGTGTAAACTGTGCAAGTCTAAAGACAATCTCCCGAGTTAAAAAAATTCTGATGGGTACTTGCAGATTTGCTGCAGATTCAGTAAGAGGTGCTTTGCTGTCTCAGTTGATGCCTTTACTTAAGTACAGTAATATCTGTGACCAACTATTGCAGCAATAGAAGTTGCAATGAAGAAAACTCTTGTGATATGTTGAATTCTACATTTAAGAGAACCTTAGCATATAAAATCAGAAGAGATTTTTTTTTTTCCTGTCTTTTCACAACTACCAATTTTAATTTAAGTGATTAAAGCACTTGTGGTATTTAGCTCCTTGGGTTAACAACGAACAGAGTAATTTAAGCTGCACTGAAGGACAAATTTTAAAGGTTAACGTCTTCTGCATGCGATTTTGATGAAAGCTTTGATGAAGATACAGTATTCAAAGAAATGAATGTTTATTAATTAGGAAGATTCATTGGCAGGTGTAATGGGATTTTAAAAAAATAAAAAGTCAGGGAGAATTTTTTTTTTTGCTTTTTCTTATCTTACAATTTGTACTGAATCTGATGATGAATAATTGAGGTCGGATTTCCAAATTTCAGCATTGACCTAAATCAGCTCCTGCTGAAATCACTGTGAATTATAACCATGTTTTGAGACAAAGGTGGCTCTTCTCAATCTTTTATGTATAGTTTGGGGTGGAGGTGAGGCATGTGTCGATGAATGAACTGAGTGATCTTTATTAGTTTTTTTAGTTCCTCAAGTTAACTTAAAGCATGGAAAATATTCAGAATATAATTTTAAAGAGACAAAAGACAAATTCCAGTCAGAAAGAAATGTGCATTCTTAGAAGCCTCTTAGAATAAATCCTCCCATGTTAACATCTTTAAAGCAGTAAGAGTTGGTTGTTTGCATTGATTGTCAGAGATCATCACTATGATGGAAACATTTCACTTACAATTAAAAATAGAGATAATACTGTAAAAGTAAGTGTTGGAGATATTAAAGCCCACTTACCTAAGAGGCAAATATTCACATGTTTCACTGCCCTCCAAGTTACACAGTATGACCTAATTTCCTTCTAGGAAAATTATATACATTCAGAATAATTAATATTCCCCGTTGAGACCTCTGCTAAGTTAGTGTACTAGAAGAAACAAAATTACTTATTTCCCGCCTCATGCCCAGCCTGATCTCTGACTGCAAATAGCAGTTGACTCAACTTTTGTTTTTCCATGTGATAGTGATCTACACTGCTATCAGCTCTTGAGGGAAATTCATTGGAAGGGGTCACTGAAGCACTACAAAAAATCCTTTGTGTCTTTGGACACTTACTGTTTCGGTTTTCTGACAGGGTTTTTGAAGGATGCTGTGGAAGTTTGGTATAGTTGCTGTTCATTTCATTGAGATTAGGATATGTTGGTCACCAGGCTGCTTTAAAATCTGGCCTCTAGAAAGGACGTACAAAAGCAATTAAGTGGCCTGGAAGCAGTACTTCTCTTATAATTCATGGACAACAGAATACAAGTGAAGGGGGGAAAAATGGGGAAAAAAAGATAAGCTTTTACACATGTGAGTGACTTTAAAATTTCCCCTTCATTTAGGATCAAAGATTAGACCGATCTGATAGTTCTGCTTCTGGGTTTCTTCCGCTGTCTTTGAGTTGCTTTGGACTGTTCAAGCAAATCCTGGGGATTTCTACTGCCCCTTGTTGCTTATGAGTGTACACAAGTTAAGACGGAATGGGATGAGTAATTCTTCAAGAAGTTTAATGTTTTGAATTATATCTTTATTTATGGTGCATATTATCTTTCTTGAAAATAATTCTAATAAATTCAGTAGAAATCAACCTGAGAAATAGTCTGCTGTAACTCCACTAAGATTTTCTGTTTTGAGTCTGATACAGGACTATAGCAGCTTTACACATTGTAGAAGCATTCAAAAGCTGTTCAACCCAAGGATTCAAAATAAGAAATGGCATTTCATTGGCGAGTTCTCCCAGGTTCTCTGGATAAAGCTGTTAGGATCCAGGCTTGCACACAAAATATTTATTTTTCTTTCTTTTTTGTATGAAAAGAAGGATGTCTGCCTTTCTTTGATTTCAGATTATGTGTGCTGATTCTACATTCTGATTTCCAAAAAGATTCCCGTCATGTGTGCATCAAACCTGGCAGTCCTGTCTTGGGCTGAGTAGGCTTTTTCATGCCACATTTGCTGAGCTCTCAAGCTCATGGGTTGTTTTTGAAGCATGGAAATAGGTGAAAATACAGCAGCAGTCAGTATTCCAAAGACAAGGTGTTTGGGTGTTACGTGTATTTATGCATTTTCCTGGACCATCTCTAGTTCAAACTTCGTGAATGTGAAGCTGCAGCTGGAGTGTTGAACTGCAAGTCTAAACATGGCTGGGCAGAAAATATCTCCATATTCATGACACAGCAGAAAATTGTGCCACCTCATTAAAAAAAAAAATTGAGCTGAAATTTGAAAGCACATAATGTTTTCAGAAAAACCACTTTATTTCAGTCTTTTAAGAAAAACTCAAAGGAAATAATTCTCTTTTTAAAAATATAAGCCTAAGTTTTCCTTTAAAAAAGGCTTCCAAAATATTCATTTGTTTTCATTTTTATGTCTCTGTTCCCATTGACAGTGCCTTAAGATACTCACTTAATTTTGTCTTTTTTCTCCTTCTTTAAAGGCAGAGTAATGAGATTTAATTGCATCAAAGTATTGTGAGGAATCAAAAAACAGCCAAAAGGAAGGATCTTAAAAAGTAGTAAATAGTGTAACTTGGTTTTAAATGTCTTCATGAAGTGAAAAGCTCAAGTTTCAAAATGACAAATTAATTGTTTAATTCTTTTTTTTTTTTTGAAGGCATAGGCTCAGTTAAATCAGTACCAAAGAAAGCAGTGGGAGAATGGTATGGAAATTAAAAAAAAAAAATCAAATAATAAGGCAGATGAGCAGAGTGAATGCATAGAGGGGGAAATTAATGAATGCCTTCCAGTGGCACAGCCTGAAACTGTGTCATGGCATTGGGCTGTATTAATGTAAATGGTATGACAGCATGATTCTAGCAGCTGTAGTTCTGCTAATTGTTTGTGTTCATGGCTTAATGATGCTCGAAAGAAATGGTGCATTTCTTAGTAAAATACATCTCACTGACACTTAAGCCAGCGCTATGTTCAGCACTGAACCGAATGACTGTGAGCTGAATGCAGCTCCTTTGCAAGTGTTTGAAGCAATGGTAACCTTTGAGATTCCCTGAGGGAAAGAGAGTGTTATTCTCTTGATTTAAAATGTATTACAACTGTTCACATGCTAAGCAACATATGCATTTGAGAGATTGCTGTAGGCTCGCAGGAAAGTTTGCATCTCTTACATGATAATATTTCCAAGTGCCTTACTGAACATACCTGTGCATTATGTCCTCCTTGCAGGAGTTCTTGTCTAACTGGGCTTGGCTCAATGGGAAGAAGAAAGCTTTAAAGATGAAATTTGCTAACATGAATAAGGATTTCTATTTCAAATGTCCTCTTTAAAAAAAGAATATAAACATTCAGCAGCAGCACACACACAATTACCCTATGCAGGAACACAGGACAGAAAAATTGGGGTATCTGTAATTGAACATAGTGCCATGGAAAAGGCTGATGGAAGGACCCACGAAGTCCCAACTCCACACACAGGACAGGTGCAGCTGTCTCTAGCAGTCTCAAAATTATTGTAAAAGCCAGAACCTTTAACGTGCCCCTAGGTGAGAGGACAATAATGCAGCTGATGTCCCAGGTCTCTACATTAGTGTCAGCATTAAGTAAAACTCCCTTATATAACCCCACAGTACATACCAAAACCTCTGTGATGTCAGGGACCTAATGGGAGCAAAGGAGTCCCTGCTGTGCCCAAAACTGGCCATTGGTTTGCTCAAGTGTGAGGGCTGATACACACCAAGTACCTCAGAAATGTCGGTACCTACCTCACGCTAGTTTACCTTGATTTACATCCTGTTTGCAATTGTAGCAGTTGCATAGTTGCAGCACTATCAGCACATACAGTACAACAGAAGTTACCTCCCTGAATTTCCAGCACCAAGATACTGTGTGCAGACCAAGAGAGGAAGAGCACTTTTTTTCCCCTCCATTTGTTTTAGGGGATTTTTCTTTTGTTTTTGGTAGATTTTTAAGTTGGAGGCGGTGTTTGTTGTGGATATACGCTGACAGACTTTTGAAATCTTTTCCCACTTAATACCCATGTAAAGGGAACCAAGGACCAGTTTCTTAAGATTTAAATTCTCACTGAGTCACATGGAAAGATTTCAGGACAGAGATTGTTGCTGATACTGGCTCACCTTGTCTTGCGTAGAATTTTTAGCTGTATGTGTGGTTTTGACAGTCGTTTTGAAGGGTGAGAAATGGCTCCATATTTGCATTTTTAACATTCATTATGGAGAAGCTAGAAGCCTGTGGTTTTCAATTGCCTTTCTAACAGTGGTCAGATGATGAAGACAATCTGTTTAACAAACTGGCATATAAGATAGCTCTCTCCGTATGTCACACATTTGCCATTCCATCTGCTGGGTAATAAAGCCAGCAAAAACCCAGTCTGACCAGCCCTGTAGGTGATCTTCTCATTGTCTTCCACAAAACAGCAGAAAAAGTGACAAACTCATTTCATCTTCAAGGTATTTTATTTCATCTAATGCTTCCTGTTGTTCTTGATACTAAATAATGTAATGAACACATAGTAAGTATAGATCAAGTATTTGAAGTAAGCAGTACTTTTTGTTCTTAAAGAAGGAAATATGGGGGGTTGCGAGAATATGGTGCTCCTCACCAGTGATTTATAATAGGAACAACAAGCTAGTGGTGTTTTTTTCTTTTTTAGGTCAATTAGTGTTAGTGAAGAAGAGTGAGACTCACAGTATTGGAAGAGAATGACCATGTTAGGTCATAGCATAAGCAGTAACAGGGCCAGACAAATAGAAAGTTGTCTGTATGGTTGAGCAAAATGCAGAAAAATACAAAGAGAAATCAAGCAAAACACCAGTTTGCCAAACCACATTTTTAATATGCACTTTGCATGTAATGGAAAATAGAAAACTTTTCCAAGAATTGATTGGAATGGATTTTTTCTACCTAAACAAAAAAAAACAAAACAAAACAAACCAAACCAAAACAAAAAAACCAAAACAAAAACACGTAGTTGATAAGCTGCTGGAAAATTGGCATTTGATGTTGGGGTGTTTCAGAACTTCTTTTTATATGGTTCAGCTGTTCTGTTACAGTCTTCCACTAAATGTGTTGATTTCCAGATGCTATTAAGGGTTCCTGACAACAGTCAAAATTGGGCTCATTGTACTCTTTATGGTGAATTTGATCTTTTTTGTATGCAGAATTCATCTCACAGTTACTAAAGAAAAAAACTTGCAAAAACTTTGTGGTAACTAGGACTTCTAGCAAAGATGCCTTTTACCCCTCGTACCAGGTAAAAATATCTCAACCAGGTGTTTTAGCTGTAGTCCAGCTACAAAGCTGGACAAGCACAGCAATAAAGGGAAAGTTCAGCTTATAGCACTATTAGGTAGTAAATACTGTCAGAATGCACCATGGAAACTTGAGCTTTAAGGAAAAGTATTTTAGTTAGGCAGAAGTCTGCCAGAAAATCCCTTCCATTTTTGAGAATTTCTTGGGAAGTTAGAGATGATAGTAGCAAAAGTTGATGATTTATTAAACATTTGACTGTAAGATGTTCTCAAGTCAAAGATGTGATCACCAGCTGCAAAATGGTTACTTACACCCTTAATGGAGTTGGTCTTCTCTAACATTTTAGTTTTATGATGCGATTAGGAGGACGTGTACAAGCACAACACAGATTTGCTTTGAACTTTTTCAATTAGCTCTTGCAGAAGTCTTCAAGCAGTGTGCACGAAATTGTGCATCATTGCAATCCATCTGATATGGCCAAAGCTCTTATCTCAAGTGATAAGCAGGTGGGTACCGAGAAGTCCTTGGTGGATGCATTGTGCTTTGGAGGGACGTCTGTGTGTGACGTTGCTACCATGCCCTGATCTAATGTCAGAAATCCAGGTACACGCTGGGGAAGTTCGCTTTTCTGCTTGATGAAGCTGAAGTTCCTCTTTCTGCAGATATGGAGTGGGACAACCATTAATTCTCAGTTCACAGATCCATAAAAGGATTCTGTTTCTCTAGCCCAACGTTTTTTTTTTTTTAAAGATGGGAATAAATACATTAATTCTTGAGCCAAAAGTTATCCTTTGACAGGCACAGTTGTGCAGCATATGTTAGCCACTCAAATCTCAGTGCCATGAAGACCACATAAGAGCTTCAAGAAAAAAAGGCGCTGCCAGAAAATGAAGTATTGCAATTTCCTCCTGTTGAAGCAAAGGAACTTCCTATGGCTACATCCCTACACTGATACCCTGGAACTTCAGTTTCTGTGCTGTTTCCAGTTTCTATCAGTGCTTGCAGAAATCTTCAAGCAGTAAGAGCTCCTCTTCTGTCCCTGACTAAAGTATGTGAAACCTAACCTAACTCTTACGAAGCACTGGAGAGAATAGAGGGATGGATTCTGATTTTTTCCACAAGAACAGATGTTGCTGAAACAGAGTGTAAATATGGATGGATGCTGCTGTGGTGAGAGCATTATAAAAGTACGTATAACACAATGAAGGGCTACTCCTGCAGGGAAGACTGGAATATGTTGTTTAAAACCTAGTAAAAAGGAGAGAGTTCAGCTTTTGATATCCTTTTTTTATTTTTTTTTTTAATCTCAACATAAAGCTATGTGGCAGGCTGTTCTAGGAGTGATTATTATCTATGGATTGTATATACAAAGTATTATATGATGTTATCAGTGATTATATTATCATGAGTATTAACACAGAGGAGAGGATTTTCATTCCCTCCCTGCAGATCTCTATGTGTCTCAGCTCTTTTAAAGGAGCATACCTTAGCACTTTCATAGTCCTCATTAAAAAATAAATAAATAGCAGATTTTTTGTAGATCATTTTAAGGTTTTGGAAGTAAGAAACTGTGAACCGAAGAGTCCACTGTGTATCACAATTCAAGTTCCATTTAAGCTGTTTATAGAAACAAGGTTGATAAACAGTGTTTTAAATTGAGATTGAAGTTTGTATGGAAGAGATTGATGGTTTAGGACTTGAAAGTTAAATACTACATTGTTCACTCCTTTACAAAATAGAGATTGCATTTTTTAACTTTGCTATATATTTTCTTACTCTCAAAGTTTACTTAAAATCTCATATTTCTATATATGTTTTTGTGTGTGTAGTTGTTGTTTTGTCCAATACACCTCTGTAGTGATCTGTGTTTTTATGTTGTAAAAGCTTGTCCTTGCAGTTACTTCAGAAATTGTTCCAATGCCTTCTCGGTTGCCTTTGTAGCCTAATGTGAACTCTTTTTTTCCTCTTCTGGGAGAAAACCTGGATTGAATTTTTTCCTTGACTGAAGAATTTGAAATTCCAGTTTCATCTCCCATCCTAGACATAGAGTTATCATATATTAAGAGGTGGCTTACTTTCAGGCTTTCCTGTTGATTCTTTTCTGTGGTTTATTTCAAATGTGTTACGGGCTTTTTTGTAATGGAGGAATGAAAGACAGAGTATATAGGTGGCTATCCTAAAGGGGTACATAGCGTTGTTTTATAAGGTTGTTTTATAAAGTTTTATCTTTAAACCACTTTTTTCCCTTTCTCCAAGGTTGAAGGATGAGTATTATCTCTGATAGGGACTGTCATGACTGCAGTTTCTCAGATAAAAAAGGCTGCCATAAAAATAAATACTTTATAGAACGTTCAAACTTTTCTGTGGTGTGTATGTCTCTCTTCACCAGTGTATGGCTGAATTTCTTATGTATTTTGAAATTCTAATGGAGAATGGGAGAAGTTAAGAGTTCCTAATGTAAGTTTTACTAGGTAGAAAAAATGAAATCAAAGCTAAGGGTGGCAAGGTTTTGACAGATTCCGTGGTACATTCTGTGGTAATAAATATTTGAAGCATTTCCTTTCAGAAGTTCTTTAGATTATTAGAGAATGTTTAATTTTCTGAAACCTTAGTATTTCTTTTGCTTATTACAGTTACTTGATATTTGTGCAGCATTTGTTCATAGCTAGTGCAAAACAAATTATTCCATTATGTTGGATCTCCTACTTCCTGGAAGAAAGGAAGCTTGGCTTTGTGCATTGATTCCTTCCATACATTAATGTGCTTGTGTACATTTGTAGTGCTCTACTGCAAGTTCAAATGCCTAAAGGTGCATACAGAAATAGATTATATGTAATATAATGTACATATAATGTTAATATAATATAATATATGCATAAGCACCTTCTATGCCAAAAAATGTATTTTTAGCTATTGCAGGGATTATTTTGTCGTTTCCATCTCTTCACCAGTGGCTCAAAATTGATTCTAGCACTTATGCAAATACCATATTCAGTACTTTCTCTGCGATCATAACTTGTGACCTTAGGCTTTAATCTTCATATGCAGTCCTCGCATACTTAGTGTTCACATTATTCATGTCTACCGTCATTGCAAAGTCATCCAAATTGTATTTATGGAATTTATATGTACCATGGTGTACTGACAGTTTTATGGGGGAAATTAATCAGAGCATCTAGAGATAAGTTTGTTACTTGCCACTTTCTTCTCATCTCTCTGCCCCATTATAATTAATCAGCTTTTTTTTTTCTTTTTTTTATAGCAGGCTGACATAATTTTAATGATGTTTCTTCTGTGCAAACTTTAATTATATTTTATAATCTATGTTACATTATACTTTCTCCTTGCTTGTGCTAACAGGGTGATAATCTGTAAAATGATGCTTGTCTTCAGGCTTGTGCAGACAAGGAGTGATGAACAATATAGACACAATCTGTTTTCCTCTTAAAAGGAATGTCAGCCATCAGTGTAGCTTTACTTGCTCTCAAGCTGGTGATATTCTTGATAAAATTGAATTCTTTTCAAGTTACATGGCCAGAAGTGAAAGGGAAATAGTACACAAAGGTTTATTATATTTAATTATTGGAACTGTGCCACAGGAAGTAGAAGACAGTAGTGTGTTCCTGATTTGTCATGCTGCATGTTTTCAGTAGTAGGAATTTAGCACTCATGTTGCTCTGAACACTAAATGTTTTCCAGCATGATGACATGAGAAGGCACCTCAGCTGATTCAGTGTTAAAATGCATTCACAAAAGCCAGTGATGTAGGTTCACTGCTGAACACAGTGGGCATAGATTTGTAGTTTAATTCTAGACAGCCTGAGTGTATTTAGTCAAAGCTCACAGGTATAAATGACATTTTTATACCAGTACGAGATCAGATTCTACTAAATTGATGGTCTCACCATCACAGGAATATTCACAAGAATCTGGGGTCCTTTATTTGGAATTTAATATCCTTTTTCAGTCTCACCTGATTTTGCAAAGCAAGATTTCGGGGTCAATGTACAGTAGCATCAGTACTTAACAATCTGTGGTGGCTCAAATGGGTTGGATACTGTGATTTACAAGCCAGAGTTAAATCGCCATTATCTAATGCCCAGCTGAACAGTCCAGGTGCAGAATGCCTATTATTTGCTAAATGAGAAGTAGACTACGCTTAAGGGAGGGTCAGCTTCTTTTCACCTTCTAAAGGAATACAGCTCAAACGGAAATCCAGCTCGTACCAAAAGTAGCTACTTAATGTAAAAGTGCTGCTAGGATTTCATTTCTTTTCAGAAAACAGGCACTTTGCGAGCATGGCATCTAAGTTCTGCAGTGTCTTTTGCCTTGAGGGATATGCAGAAATGTGTCAAATTAGGCCACTTCTACCTATTTATCTATTTAAAATCAGTATGTTTGTGTTCACTGGGGTTGTGAGAGCACAAATATGTCAAACTTCACATACAGGTTTTAAAATAAAGGTGGAGCAATAATCCAGAGAAATTAGGTTTAACTTTCTATTCATAAATGCAGAGTTATATTTTCAAAATTCTGCACTGAGATTTCAGTAAGGAAATCTCATTACATAGTCTGGCATTTAAAGCTCTTGTCTTCCTTAGGCTAACATAAATGGAGAGAAACAAAAGTGGTTACCTCTGTATCACAAAAAGCAGACGCAGAGTTTCTGATAAATGACTAGGCCTCAGATTTTTAATGAGTGTTGAAGGTAGGAAGGTTTTTTGTCATTGCTGGCTATATCCATTTTTTAACTTGCTTTTCTCTCACCTCACATGTGAGTGATTTTACCCTGCCCTTTCTTGTTCCCTTTCCCTTTTATTTCTTTCTCACAGATACCTGGCTTTGGTTCACCCTTTGTTATTTATTTGCACTCACTCTTCTTGCCTATACTTTTTACTTTTCTTGCACCCATTTATGTGACCATTTGCATTCTTTGCAAGAAAGAAGTGATGCTTTCTATATGCCTGGAATATCAGATGCAGAAAAATTTACTTTCCATTCCATACTTGATGAATAAGATGAAATTTTCTGCAGAATAAAACTTCTGCATATTTTAATATAAAGGAAAAATGTTAAAATATTGTGGGTTTTATGTTTTTAACAAAAGTGTTTAAAAATTATGGTTTTTCACATTTATATTATTCTAAAATCAACATAGTGTTGTACTTAAATACCCTTTTTTGATAGCTGTAAAGATATCTGAATGATGATTTGAATTATTGGGTGTCAGGGACAGCAGCATTTCTTCTTTTACTATTTTATCTGAGGATTTAGGCCGTTCTTAAAATTGATCTTAATTTCCTACAGCAATCAACAAGAGTTGGTTGCAAACAGTTTAGTCAGTTTTTCCTTAAACTCTTCACAGAACATTAAAGGATGATGGGTGAAAATCACGAACCTTCTGCAGCTGACGTTTTCTCTTGGTGTTTTTTTATTTTGTTGCTTTATACCTTTTTTCCCTTCTCCTGTCTGTAAAGCACTGAAAATTTTGCTGTGCTTGAAATGAAGTTGAATTACAGTGTGATTTAAAACTTGTGGACAAGATTAAAAAATAGGCTGGAGAGTGTCTGTAGCCCTTGGCTGTGCATGTCTGTGAGATATGAACACAGCTTTAATTGCCACGTTCGTAACTGTGATATGGATCAGTGGGATGGGAGCAGCTCAGGCTGTGATTCAGGAGCAGTGGCTAGGCAGCTACTGATATTTGTTCCCATTAAATGTACCTTGAACACATTAAAGCAAGCTACACTCGGCACAGTGTTTCAGTTGACCATTCCATAGGAATTCCATAGAAAGGACCACACTCTGCAACACTTGGGCCAGCTGGAAATAATTATCAGAGTGTGGAAGTTAGAGGGATGTGTATGCGTCTTGTTTTTGCTGGTTAATAACGGGCAGAAATAAGATAATCTCATTTGTGGTACCTTTTAAGTTTTCTTTTGAAGAGGACTTTCATTGTTTCTCCATAAGTCACTTTGTCATGGATGCAGTGACACACTTCACTCTTAAGAGAGAAGTAGCAATATGTTTATTGATATAAAACAATGATTAAACATGGTTTGATAGTAAATGTGGCTGTGATTTAACAAGATTAGATAGCAAGGTACACATTATTTACTGCATGGAGGACATGGTCACACAAAACTGCCAGGGAGACCCTCCTGTTGAGTCATGGAGTTCAGAAAGGAGCCCCTTGCATTCTTAATTCTTTCTGGGGAGATTTTAGGTGTGTCTGGATCCAGATTTGGTCAGTGGTTTATGCCTAAAGGATTGTATGTGCACAGTCAGTCCTTCATCTCGCTTAGCTGAGATTTCAAAGTCTCAGTGAACTTATTCCCAACTCACTTACCAACCTGGCACAATAAAGATTCTCTCAGCCTCAAGGATCAACCTTGAGGTGATGCCTTGTAGAGGCTGGCGTGCAACAGAGGCTAGACAGAGTGAAAGGATAAAGGGTAGGGATTTATTGAAAGGCCTTCACAGGGCGCACCTTGGGCAGTGCAGTAGTCTCGCAGACACTGCACCCACGATGGACACAGGCAGCTGTTTTTGGGACAGATATAAGTTTTGTCCATTTGCCTATCAGAGGTTAATTGTCCAATTACAGCTTCAGGCAGTGGAGTCCCATTCTCTTAGTTTGCTCCTCCCCAACTCACTTTGGTTTACATTTCTCGGGGCCTGAAACAGTGAGGTATCCTTGATTCTCAGGCCTAGAGAGGCATTGTTGTGTCTGACCAAAATGGGAAAAGCAGTAGCTAACACTCTGTATGGAGCTCAGAGTTACACACTAAAGAATTGCAGAATTACAAACATATGCAAATATAAAAACTAAAATCCTAAGGCATCAGAGGAGTGTCTCTCCTCCAGGGGAGATCCTGGTGTGCACTCCTCTGTCATGCAGGAGAGTCCAACAGGCTGTGGGCTGCCCACTATTTACGGAGTGAGATGATTGAATTATATTTGCATACCAGTTGTAGTTTGGGTGGTGCATGGTCAACTGGTCCTTGGCTGTTGAGAGAGATTTACAGCCCTCAGGTTAAGATGGATTGTGACGATCCTGACTGTCATGGGTGGCTGTTGCTAAAGCCCAATGGGGGAAGGGGAGTAGGATGACACACGGCTGCACTCTTTTCTTACAGTACTTGTCATTTCCACTTTACTGCACACTTTCTTCTGAGACCTATCACCTGCATATTAAGATAGTTGAGAGGAGACTTTCAGTTCACCTCTTAACCTTGCCTTGCTGATGATGATACTTCAACCCCATCTTGAAAGTATTTCCTCTGTTCCTTTGTACTTGGAAAATATGGCCCTGGATACTCATATGTAAAGAATAAAAACCTGAGCCCAAGAGTAAGCTTTGTGGCACAGGTAAATTCACTTTTTATCTTCCTCCATTTTTAATAATTAATTCTTGCTGAGGCCTTTTCTTTTGTCTGTAAATAGGCTTTAATTAATTTTAATAATTCTTTTCTCCTGTGGCACTCTGACACAAGCAATCAAACCTCACTGCAGGCATGAATCTTACACCACGAGACTGTTTCTCACTTCAGAGAAATCATAGCCATTACTTCACAATTTTGCTTCCCAGTTCAGTAGTGTGCTTGGAGGATCTCAGGCATGCCTGACAGGTGCAATCCTCTTTTCATGGATGTGGGCTGGCTGGCCCTTCACTGCATATAATCTTTCTCTGTTATTAATGGGTCCTCACAGCTGAAGACAGAACCATTTCTTCATCTTGTTGGGTTTTTTTACCTGTGGGGATATCTGCACATATTGGAAATCTCCTGGGGTTTGTTCAGGATGGTGTGTATGACAAATCCCCTTGCCAAAGGTTTACCTCTTTTCCTCATTAGTTTCTGGGCCTATGACCTTCTAATTGTTTCAGTGCATCTTTCACATCTTGGTTACCAGCACAATGAACTCTCTAATTGATTCCAGGATATTAAATATTTAGTCCATGCCTAAAGCCATGCCCCATTATCAAGTGTTCTTTTACCTCGTGGTAATGAAAATAGAAAGTAAAGCACTTCTCCATCAGAAAGATATCTCTCTCAGGGGATCACCTTCAGCTTTCACTGTTTAAAAAATTGGCAGACACTTCAACCTCTCTGCAATTTGATTTCATCTGTCACCACGATGTCACTCTTGTCCCTTAATGGTCCTACTGTCTCTTCATCATGCTGCTCATATCCTGGATTTTTAAAGACTTGCTTGCAATTCATCTTTATTTTCTGTGCTATTTTTATTTCACTGGCTGCTTTTATATCTGCTCATCCATGCTGAGATTCTAATTTAATTAGTGTTTGTATGTCTTTCACTCAGCTGCCTTCACTAATATTCATACATTCCAGTAATGTATTTTCTTGGTCCTTTTGTCAATCTGCCTTTCCAGGCAAATGTCACAGAGCTGTGGCATTGCAGCAATGTATTCTTTACTTTCTAACTCCTATAGTTAGTGTCAATACTATCTTGTGTGTTCACTTAATCTTTCTCAGTTCCTCTCTTTTCACTTGTTCTTTATTTTGTGCCTCAATCTGTTTGCTTCCACATGGTTTTAGCTGTAGCCAGCCTTGACAGTATATGTCTTCTTACTGACCTAACTACTTCTTTCATAAAATTTGTGTTGCTGAGATTCCTCTCTGCCTTAAAACACACTATCATTTTCATTCAATTCCTTTGAAATCCGATGTACATGTTGAATTTAGCTGCTTTCCAGCTATTCTATCTTATTGTGCCCATTGGTCTTATTACTTCAAATAGATGCAGTCTAGTCCCTATGTCTCTAGTTAATTCAAATTTTACACTGCTATCATTTCAACCTTTTAAAATGCTACTTTTTATCATTTTGTAGGCCAGTTGTTCTTTCTTCTGAGAATAGGGCCAGCAATCTGTCCCTATAACTAACTCGCCATCTGAAGCTTTTTCAGCCACCATCCATACTAGTTCTTTTCTGTCCATGTTTCTCTCCTGGTCATTTCTTGAGGAATTCTAAGTCCTCCTTGCTAAATCAGACTCTGTCTTTTGCTTTGTTATTAGCAATGTAGCATGTATCCATATTCTCATTTTCTGGAATATAATACTGAATATCTTCCAGACAGATTTGTCATCATACGATAAAAAGAACTCCTTGCAGTTTTTAACTGGGAGGTCAATGGGTAGGAATTCAAGTAAAAGCTGTTCTTCAGAAGACCTAGACTAATGATGGTGAGTGGAATGAGTGGAAACACAGATCATCTTGCATTCTAGGGTATACCAGAGTAACTCTCAAGCCATTGTCCAACAGCTCATTTTCACGCAGAAAATATAATGTAAAACAGAGCCACCCATTCAGATGTTTCCATCTGTGATACTCATTTAGGACAACTTCCAGGCATCTAAAGTTGGGACTTCACTGACCCTTCAGCTGTCCCAGGTGCGTGCCCTCCTGACTCCTGTGCACTCCCAGCAGAAAAGGCCTTGATGCTGTGCAAGCGCTGCTCAGCAGGAGCTGAAACATTCCTCTGAGTCTTATCAGCACTGCTTTGGTCACAAATCCAAAACATAGCATGATACAAGCTACTGTGAAGACATTAAACTCTGTCCTAGCCAAAACCAGTAGAACTGGGGTAAATATTTGCAGTGCTTTAGTAAGGTCCTGGCTCCAGAGCTGTGGCCCACCCACAGGTTGCGTGCTGTAGTCTCCAAAGGCTTCACACCAAGGCACAATGGAAATAAAAGAGAGAAGTTGAGCACATAGATTTCTGGAGCTCAGAGACAAGCATCTTCTGTAGCAAAGCGGAAGCATCTGATGCTTCCATTAAAGAATAAATATAATTATATACTGTCAAGTCTGCAATGAATTTTGATTGATTTACTTATAAAGCATAATTTTAAGTAGAATTGACACTTGATATTTACTGCGTATTAACACTTCTTCTAAGTATGGTTGCACCAGCAGGCATAATGTGAAGCCCTATGAGGAAAATATGTGCTTGACAAGACTCAGAATGGGCTTATTGTTAGTAAGGCTGTATTTCATAAATGTTTCATGCTGACCCAAGGATATGCTTGTGTACAAACAGAATGCGAACACTTCTGTCTAAATAGGTTTCCTCGTGATTTTATAATAGCCTTTTCTTTCGTGTAACTCAGACAGGAGATTTAAAGAACCACACGCGCATGTTAGAGGGTTTCTTATGTTTTATTTTATTAATTATGTTTACACATTTGCTACATTCTGTCTATTCCTCTGCAACCAGACGCAATACTTGACTTGTACTGCATTTACCTCTGTTCATTTCCCTGCTGTTATTGCTTAAGATGACGTGTGTGTTTAGCACTATCAGAAAGCTAATCAGGGTCTACCCTTAATTTGGTGGCAGCAAGGCTGTAAGGGGTGTAACTCTTGGAAACAGTGATTGAATGTATTTCTGGAATCAAAAATGGTTTATAATATTTCCAGTTTGGTGTATCTGCAATGCAGTGTCGCCCCTACTCTCTTCTTATTTTCATCTCTCTCTTCAAGTCGCAATTTCTGTTCTTTTCTGGGAAGCTAAGTACGATGTTTTAGTATAATTGTTTCGATTTATAAAGCTCAGCAAACATGGATATTCTTTATTCAGTTTTTAACAAAAATTGAAAGTGGCTCAAATTTTCATCCAATTGGTGGGACGCATTAGTCTTGGAGATAGGAAAAAAAACGGGGAATGGTTTTATCATAATGATTCTTAATTTTTTTGTATCAAAGTTACTATTTTGAGTTGTAAAAACATAGCCCTCTAATTGTTTGCCCATTCTGTCCTTCCATGTAAGTGCTGTGGAAGTGGTACATAGGCTCCTAGGAGGTTTTTTTCATTTTATTGAAGGGAACATAGACTAAAATAAACTCAGTACTGACGCACACAACTCCTTTTTGCATGAGCAGCATTAAATCTATCCATTGGACAGCTAAATCCAAGTCTGAATCAATCTGCCCAACCTCAACAGACCTTTTTTTCAGAGGATATTAGGCTAGAGAGAAAAAGCCAGAAAAGTTGTGTTTTAATGGATCACACTAGCACAGTGCATTGAAGACAAACCTTTTTTGGGAGAGAGAGGGGCAATTCTAAGCTTTGTGTTGTGGTAGCATGAGATGTAGATGTCATCTTCTTCTCTCTGTACCATGAAAGTGGTGCTGCATATGTAAATAAAATGTTCAGCTTACTTTGCAGCAAAGAAGTTAAACACATTGAAATTCAATATATGTTTAAGATGAAGTGTTATTGCATGTGGGCCATTGCACAGCATGCCTTTGAGAGATTGCTGAGAGTAAAGAAGGATACTGCCTAAATGACAGGTCAGAAGAATTGTCAGGTTGCAGCAAGTCATCATTTAGAATAAATGAATTTGGCATGTATATTTTATATAGCTTTAAAGCAATAGAGGAAGGAAATTATGTTCCATATACAGGATTTCTCAGTCAGCTTAAATAGCCCTGCCTTTGTTATAGGCATAATAAATTTGCTGAATTGCAATTAATTTAACTTTCCACAGAAGGAAATTGTTCATCTGAGCTATTCTTTGTAGTTAACACTTACCTGCCTCATTTTTTATAACAGAAAAACCTGACTCAGTGGGAATTTACTTGCAGCTCAAAGGCAAGATTGAACATTTGTTTAAGTCTCAGATCTGGTTTGCTAAAATAACAACTTAAGGAAGCTCTTAGCAAGAAAATGAATAATTTTTTGAATGTTTCAACCAATATTGGTAGGAATAAACACAAGTGTGTGTGTGTGTGTGTCGGATAACATCTGGAATAAAAATGGTTAAGAATCACATTCTGGTGCCTCTGATTAAGGGTGGTAACTGTATCATTGGTTCCATAAACCATACAAGATCAGGTAAAGCATCTGAAGTTATTTTTCTGTTTTGCTTTATCATATAAATTACTTAACATTTTATAGATTATTCATTTAGAGAAAGCTGCCTGCAAGAAAGCTCATTGTTAAGAAAATCTGGCAGCTCACAGTTAATTTTACACACGCTTTACGTCAGCATTATTAAAATAGAGTAGCTTTCTGCATGTGAATGTATTACTGTTCTGACTGGATTGAATATGCATTTGTTTTATTTTTGCAAGTCTCTTGCAAGAAACAGAATTATGATATTCAAGCATCAATTCTTGTTTATCAACAGCTTCATTTTCTGGTTGTCCATGTGGCAATATTGGAGATAATGAATAGGATTATTTTTCTCATTTGACAAGCCTAACACTTAAAAAAGATATTATGTATAATTTTTTTAAAAGTTGCTGCTTCTTCATGCATACAACTTTAACAATTTTTTCAATATTTGTGGCCAAAGCTTGCTTCTGACCAATAAGACTGCAGAAAAATAATTTTAAAATAGTATTTATGATTGCCATGTTTGGGAACAATCTTCGCACATCAAAATATGCAAAGCATTCTGTTATTTTCAAAATAAAGAAAGAAATGATTGCTAATTAGATAAAATACTTTGTGCAATGTTGACAGTTCTTTTTCCTTTGAAACCATTATTGAAGAATTAATAAAATATTTCTGAGGCTTAGATTATAAAAAACCCCCTCTTTTTCATATTATCTCTAATTTTGTAAAATTTTAATTCAAGTTTACCTTTGAAAGCGTGTCAGATATACATCTTCAAATCAACATAAAGGCAATTACTACTAATACTTGCAAGTAATTAGAGAAATTACATTTTTTAGCAGCAAGACTCATTAACTTTAAAAGTCTTTGGCATGTTATCAGCACTGAGAGAAATTGCATTCAACTGGCACGAATACAGAAGCAACTACAGAAATAGCTGTATATAGCTAAAAAAAAGACCGTGGCTTCAGACAGGTGTTGGTGCAAACGTGCTTTTCTCAGCCTTGAAAGTATCTGTGTTGAAAATCTTTCCTTTCTATACTCTGCAGCACTGCTTATCTTGCAGCAACTTTTCACCCTTCTGGGCACCGCTGTAGAGGCCGAGAGCTTTTGTTTAAGTTGATTGAGGTCTTTTCCTCGACTTACTGGACAAGATGTAAATTCCTCTTTTCCTTAATCAGCACTGTATAAATTGTTTCTTCTCTACCCCTCCCCACACTCCCACCTGCCATTGTTCAACTCTGCAGACCATTTTGTGGTACACAAGTGTTTCTACATCTTACGTGCTTTGTGAAAAAAAGATAGTTTGCATGCATAGGAAGACTTTCCTAATGCGCCTGAAACGTAACATTATGGCAGTTCATCCAACTGGATTCTCCCTTGCCTTCCCAGAGAACAAAAACTGCAGTTAGTTACCATAATTGTCATTATTCCTATAAGCACTTCCCCAAGAAATTCACCATATACTGACTTTCCACTGGCAAGTAAATCTTTTTTTTCCTTGATATTTGGAGAAATGAAGGAACAGGCGGAGCTAAATGGTGATGATGTCCCATAGGGGCTGGCACACACTATGATGGGATGTGAGGTCCCTTACCAGGGATTCTTACATGATTTTCAAGGGAGAAGAAAGCTCCAAATTTCAAGCTGTTTAATTTAATAGTAGTAATTCAGGAACAGATAGCAGGGCATTTTTTATTTACATTCTGTTCTTCATAAAATAATGCAGAAGTATTTATTTTTTCTAAGAGAGGTTTCTTTTCCTGGTGTACCTCTTTTTCACTGGTACTAGAAATGCTGTGTTTCTCTTAGTTGGGGTTTAAGTCCATACAGCATGCTTGGTTTGGGGTTTTGTACCAGATTTGTATCCCTGAAGTACAGAAGGCATGCTCTGGCTTGGTAAGAAGGGGTAATATCTTATAAGGTTGGAGGGAAGATGACTGAAAGCTAATCCACTTGCCACTGACAAAAATGATGGAAGTAATCTCCAGAATCCACTTGAAATTAGGTGAAAAAAGGTGGAGGTACCAGTGAGAAAAGTCTAGGCTAGCATCTTGGTGGAGCAGGCTGATGTGATAAATATTTTCAGAGGTCTTCTGGCAAGTTTCCTGCCTTGCTCAGGTAACAGCATCAAGCCTAAGAGAGCATCTCCGTGTTTAGTAAAAAATAACATTTTTTACTAAAGGAGGTGAAGCACCCAGATTGATTCAGGGAATAAAATTTTTCTGTGCTCTCTTATCTCTAATTTCACAATGGCTTCCATTCATGCCCTGTACCAAACTTATCAGAATAACGAACACACTGAAGAAATGGAACACCTGCCAATCATTGCTCTAAATCCAGCCCTCAGTCCCTGGGCTGCGTCCTGCAAATCCTTATTCCAGACTGAGTTTAGTAGGGGAGGCACTGCGGTGTCCAACACACCACCAAAACGCTCAGCACGCGTTTGTGGCGGGAGCTTTCACAGAGGCCAGGGGCGTTAGGCGGACACAGCCTCCCCAGGGCATCCAGCACACGCCTGCCAACGCAGCCACTTGGGGGGCTCGGGCAGGTAGGAGGATCTTATATTAATATTAATGCGCGCCGGCACGCTGGCTGGGCTGAGATGGCAGCAGCTTGGTCCAGGCGTGTCCCACACAAAGGAAGGACACCCCGGGGCACCTCGGTGCCTCGCTTGCCAGCCTCCCAGCCCGTGCGGTGGAGGGCACGGAGCCTGGCGTGCCTGGGGCTTTTGGATAGCCCAGGCGCTGCCAGAAATGAGTGAGCAGAGGTGGCTCTCGGCTGGTGTTCCAAGGGCTCAGTGTAGATGCACCCTCAAAAGGTCCGAATGCCAAAGAGACCAAGGCACGGAAATCAGGGCTTTATATGGATGCAGGGAAGGGGGCGGGGTGACACCACAGGGACCCATAGGAAGAGGAGAAGGGTGGGACAGGCCAGGACACCTTCCCTTAGGGGACACAAGAGGTGTCTGTCAACTGTAGACAGAACCACCCCTCAGGAATCCTAGGAATTCAAAGGCAGAAGCCATCTTCACAGAATGGGGTTTCACTCCTTGGTACCAGCCCACCAAACCTCTGTTTCTGGGCTCTGTGGCCCGCCGGTTGGTTCATTCACCACAACATCATCTCATGGATCTGCTGCTGCCCCTTAGAAAATGGGCACTGTGAGGGAAGCCTCCAAAGGGAGAAAATGAAGGGAGTGTTAAAACACACCAGGAAGCTCCAGGACTAAAAGGTAATGTGGATAAAGAGTATTTTAAAAGAGTGGGAACTTGCCTGAAGGAGGGAGCCATCACTGTGCTGGAGATGGAAGGAATACAGAAGCTCCTGGAAAGCTGCTCAGCTCCTTGGTGGAGACAAGGCCATAAGCTAATGGAAAGATTTGAGAGAATAAGTAATGTACACAGAAGCAACATTTATTTTTGCTGCTGAGGGAAGAAATTCTTGGAGATAGGATTATTTTAAATACAGTCTGCTTGGCATAAAAGCAGTTCAGACAGTCAGCAGTAATGTTAATTATTGTGCCATGGTTTAATGCTGAGTAATAAAAGAGTGGCATATTTTATAAACATCTTCACACAAATACTTTTACAGGATTTACAGCAATGTCTATATGTATTTAGGAATTCTGCTTTTTAAGAAGCTGTATTTATTCACATAGCTAATTTTCATAATATTTTGACAACTTTTGTCTTTAACAACTTGTGCATTTTTAACTTCAGGGTTTCTCACAGTCTGTCTTGAGGCAAATTGTTAAATTGAACTTATTGTTGGGCTATGTTGCCACAGGTTTTCAAAGATACAGTGAAATGTCTGCTAAAGGATTGACAGTGAACAAAAAATCCTCTCCCCATCCGCCAGTCCCTTGGAAGTTAAATGCTTAATCCAGACCTGCTGACAATGTTTTCAGGATAGAACACTGATAAGTCAGTATAAGCATCAAATGCTGGCCTTATGAAGAGATAAATGGATGCCGAATTTTTGATGGAAAGTTTCTCATGTCTGTAGTGACACAGCTTTTGAGGGTTACCTGACACACGAGTGTGTAAAGAATGTGAGCATGGGGGTCCCAGGATTCTGCAATACACAAAGACATGGGGATCCGGGTTTGTAATAATTATTACAAATTACTACAAAACTACCATTGGTAAAGATATAAACACACTAATATTCACAAACACCCTACAGGCAACTACAAAATTACCACTAGGAAGGCAATTACACATACTAAAATTTATTACAGAACTCAACCAGTGAAACAAGTACACAGTTACAAACCTTTACCTGTGTGCACCTATAAATGTATTATGTGAGGTGTTACCACTGTGACATTCAGCAAACCACTCCCAGCAGTGGGGCAAATCAGTGGCAGAAAAGTCTCACTTCAAAGCTGACCCACGTCATGGAGTCCAGAGTCAGCCAGGTGTCCCTAGCCAGGGTCCCAGACTGTCGAGAGAAGTTCATTTCAGGTAGGTAGCAGTTCACTTTTTATCATTTTTGGTGTAGCTGGATGTCAGACATCAGTTCCCAGAATTACTGTTGCTGCTTTGTGTTTTCCTGAAAGGTCAGTTCCTTATCACGCTTTCTTTGTCCTGCACCCTTCAAGGTTTTTTGTCCTACACCCATCAAGTTTTCTTTCTTCGTCCTGCACCCATCAAGATCTCTGCCTTACATCTCTCAAGGTTTCTTTGTCCTGCAACTGCTCCCAATCAGGGTTTCAGCAGAGCTTATCAGGGATGTCTTAGGGCTCCCGCTAAGGAGATGTCCTTTGTCAGTTTGTTTACCAGTCTTTGTGGCAGCTCTGTCAAGATATTATACTTAGAGATAGGAGTAAAATTTGCAGTTCAAACGTAAAACATAACTGCTGTTTTTAGGCAAATATTTTGCTTAGTTAAACTATTAAATTTTAATGTTAATTGCTGGTCTTTCTGACCTGCACATTTACCTGTAGTAAGAAAACCTACCCCAGTCCTGTGTGCTTGAGAAAAGTGCCAGTTGAATATCCACAAAACATGCCCAGTACATGGCCCTCTCTATACTAATTAATCTTTTACTTCTTTTACTTGCCATACTTTGTATTTTTCTTTTTTTTTTTTTTTAGTAGAATAATGCATTCACCTTTTCTATGGAAGCATACCCATTCAACATTTGAGCTACTGTATAATGTCTTTTCTGCAAGAGGTAGTAGAAGCACTTCAGAATTAGTGGTACTGAGTAACACTGGGTTGAGGTGGGCATGGAGAAGGCTACTTGCCCCCTCAGCGGTGAACTCAGTCACCTCAGACTACCAGAACAGTGCCTCGTTTGCTGTGATCATTGCTGAAAAGGCACGTGTGCGAAAAGGCGATTCATTGACCTTTTGTTCTCCCGACTCTTCCCATCTCAGTTTCTGGTACTTCAGCTTCAGAAAGTCTGTGCACTTTACAGAGTGTTCAGTTGGCAAGGTTACACAGCAAACAGCAGCTTGATGAAGAATCTGATTTTCTTTTATGTTCAGCTTCCATCTCTGCTCTCTAAACAGGAATGACAGATCTACCCTTTTCAGGATACTTTCCCTACTTCAAACATTTTTGACTAGCTGGGTATGGGTTGCAGTAAAATAATGTTATTGGATTATAATTTACTTGAATTCTTAGACCTCAGTCTCTGTGCTGTGTCGGATTTTATTTTTATCTTGTTGAAGTGCTGTTAAAATGGGCTGGATTGTCTAGAGATAAATTTTGAGGTCTTAATCTACTGTCTGATGTTGTCAATGAATGCTGTAAAGAATTAAATTTTTAAAGGCTGCAAATAGTGCCAGAACAGCTCTGTTTTGATTCTAGTCACTTTTCACAAAGTAGTTGCAAGATTGTAGCATTTTTGTCTTTTTTTCTTTCTTTTTTTTTTTTTGAGTTTGGGTTGGTTTGTTTGGGGTTTTTTTGCAGTAAAGTAATATGTCTGGCAGTGCATCTGTGAATTTTATTTTGCACAGTTATAGGCATCACACCACTTGTCATTTATATGTCTCAATCTATTAGATGGAGAGAAGGAAGGAGACACAACAATTCTCATTCAGAGTCATTTTGCTTTGGTTGGAGGACGTAAAGTAGGTGGAAAACATCAAGTTTAGAAGAATTAAAGGAAGATCTTTCAGTCATTAGAATAGTAGTCAAATTCATGTAAAGAACAGCACAGTTCTCAGAAGGCAAAATTCTCTGTATGTTGATTATGAAATCTGGAATACTAAAAACGTCTGAAAAATTGTGCGGATGCAGGAGAAGGTGAGGAACTTGAGAGAAGTGACGTATAACAAAAATGAGGGGAAGGTTTTGCATTTTCATGGATGTGTAAAAGCAGTGGTAAAAAGTCATTTAGGGTTTCACTCATGCTTGTGTGTTTGCTTCATCTTTCATGTTTTGTGTAGAAAGAGGAATTGAGCTTAAAGAGGCAGGGTTTTTACTGGCTCACAGACTAAAGTTTTGAGAAACGGAATATGTTCTATTATTTGTCAAGAGAAAAGAGTCTTAGGAGAAAATTTATCAGCGTTAATACCTTTATCAGGAAAAAGGAAACTTGCAAGTTGGAAATCTAAAGCGAGATGACTTCCAGAAGGCTGAAGTGAGATGGCAGGACACGGTGCAGGCAGGAAAGAAGACTACAGGAATGAAATACTGCCTCCATTTTTTGCAAAGCCTGCAGTATACGTTGGAAGCTATTTGCAGTAATGACTGTTCAGGGCTCACTCAGATGGACACATTCTAATGGCTCACCTTTGTCAGGGGAAGCACGTGTTACTTTACTGGTTTTGTTCTACCAAGAAGGAAGTAGAACATCTGCTGTCATTTCCTAAGTGCAAAATTGATCAAAATTGCATTATAAAATTTTACAACATTTTGGAAATGAAGGAGCTGCAAAAGTGGATAGCTACAATGTCTCCGAGAGGTATTAAATATGAAGCAGATTTAATATCCTGACTTATGTTTAGCTTTATCTTATTCTGCTGAAGGTAATAGTGATACAGAAACAAGAGTTGATGGTGTCAAAGAGAAAAATATTACATTCTTTTTTAATGGAGAAATTAGATCTTGATCTGCCTCCACAGAAGGCAGTACATGGAGTCTTAACTTCCATGAATTCATAACTGACATCCCATTGCATAAACAGACATCTCATTTTAACTAGGATTCTTGCCATAAGCAGACACAGAAGACTTTTTTTTTTTTCTATTTAAACTCCAGGACTGGACTAGAAACTGGTAGAAATTGATGTGTTTGCATTAGCAGGCACAGGTGTGCATGGACCAAGAAGACCACGGAGTCGGGCTCTAAGAACTGCTCATGAGAAGCACTGTCTTCTGGTGAGGGAGAGGACAGTGCCAAGTAGCGGGAAGGTTCACTTAGCCAAAGCTTGCCTTCACTCAGGTGGAGCAAGGGGAAGATTTGATTAAGTCTCCTCCTGAATATGCACTCCTTAACCAAACACTTTGAAAGTACAGGTAATGAAAGTACAGTGTGTTATGTAGTAGACTGGAAACAACGGGGAGTTAGGATTAATTTGTTCTGTTTCTAGGTGATCTAGAGACTTGCAGGCTACTCTGAGTGGGATTCTCCTTCTGTCTGCCTTTCCCTAATGAAGAGTAACAATATTTACACAATTATTAGAAACATGGTAAGATATGCTCTCTAAAATAGTTCTTTTTGCCACATTTTAACTTGACTTTAAAACTTAGATTGCAGCCTACTATACCTAATTCACTATGAAACTTAAGCTTAGTAGAAAAAAAAAGGAACATTTGCAAATATGAAACTTTACACAGGAATCAATTGTAGTTGGCTTGCATATTTCTTTATCTACTTTAAGGATACTTGTCAAAGATAGGAAGATAAGAAGTTGCAAAAGGATACAAGATCTTTCAGTTTTCACTGGGTACACAGAAGGATTTTGAAAGAAAGACAAGTTAGTGGAAAGTATTCTAAGCACAAGCTTAAAAAGGGAGAGGAATGCCTGGGGAGCAGCCCTGCAGAAAGGGATGGGGGGGTTCAGGTTGACAGCAGAGTCGATATGGGTCAGCTGCATCCAGGGCTGCATCAAACACCAGCTGGTCAAAAGAGGAGATTTTATCCTGTTGCATTCGGCATTGGTGCAGCCTCACCTCGAGCGCTCTGTGCAGCTCTGGGCCTCATCTATTAAGAAGGATGTGAAGAGCATTTAAATGTGTCCAGAGGAGGGCAGGTGGGCTGATGGAAGGGCTGGGAGCCCTGTGAGGAGTGGCTGAGGACTCTGGGTTTGTGTAGTTTGAAGAGAGAGACCTCATTGCTCCCCACAGCTTCCTGAGGAGGGAACCTGGAGAGGGAGGTGCTGATCTCTTCTCCCCAGTGCCCTGTTCCCTCTGTTCCATTCCATTCAAATGAAGTTACAGCATTAAGAGGATCTCTTCCTTGACAACCAAGATAACCAGCATGTACATATTAAATAGCAGAATCAGCTACGAATCCCTTGCTCATAAATACAATATTAGCAGCACACTGTTTTCCTTGATATAATCTAGACATGAGTGTACTTTTATATGGACAAGAAACCGTTCACATTAGCATCATTTTTCTTCAGTCTGCAGGTGGCTCAGCTTCACAGGGAAGGCTAAAAGAACCAGTTAATGCAGTGCATGTAGAGGATTTTTTTTTATGTTCCAGCTTTATAGAAATGGGGGAGGAGAAGAGGAAATGATAGCAACCCAATAATCAGTTTATCAGCTCTACTGTCATCACTAAATGTCACTGTCATCAGAAGATATTGTTCCGGAATACTTTAGAGGACAAAAGGATGATTTGACAAGCTCAGGAAAGCTATGGATTGTGGAGAAAATGGGAGAATATTAGAAGGAGTCAATTTACATACCTGAATCCTGACAGGTTTATAGTTTAAATATTTCTGCATATTAACTAATAAATGTGTCCCTTTTTCATTTGCTTCTTTGTTACAAAATGATAGGGAAAAGTGAAACTATATTTTTATGAAGTCATGGGCAACTCTGAAAAATCCATTTTTAATGCATGAGGGAGAAGAAAATACAGTGCACTAAGCAGGATGGTGTACTACTCCGTGTTACTCTACAGTGACTGTTTGGCAGTGCAGTAACAAGTAGTATCTTTGCCTTTTATTTGGTGTTTTGGAGGCAGTTTTATTTGCTGCAATGGTTGCCATCAGTGAAACCATTCCACTCCAATATATGTAGCTATTAATACATTGAATAATTTTATTTCACTGCAAATACACATTCTGTCTTTTCCCAAATATCATTCACTGAGAAGTTAATTTTTATATTCTTCTACTGTTCTAATATTTATTTATTTATTTATTTATTTATGTGGCTCCTCTTTAAATAATCGTGAGGGTTCTGTTTATCAAGGAGACAAGGGAGACTGGCAAGAGCTCTGAAATGTATAAATCTGTAAGCTGTAGTCCAGATGATAGTGGGGATACAGAACAAAATGTTAGATATGGCATTTATGCGTGATAATGAGCTTTTCAACTGCAGAGAAAAGTTTTCAGTTCCTCTGGCTGTTTTAAGCAGGTGGCTTAGCTATCTGCTTGAGCTGAGGCTCCTAGACTTTGGAAGGGTAACAGGATCACCAGGGAAGGAACTTTGCTTCAAAATTCCTGTGTCTCTTTGCAAGAGCACTAGAATAATGGAATTTGCCATGTCATTTGGAGCTATTCTGCTCTAAAATGTTGTGCCATAAATGAATGCTGTGCCACTGAAGTTGAAACAAGTCTCGGCTGTGTTCAAAGGAGAGTGCATTAGACAGTTTTTAATTAAACTTCATTAAAAATAACTCTTTGAGCAAGAGACCCTACTGTTTTTGCAGACTTTCACTATCTTTGCACTGAAAAGTATTTGGCTATTAATGGGGCTTGGATTCTCATAGTTTTCTGTTTTCCTTTGAGATTCCTTTTACTTTGTAGCAGCATTAAAAAATTCTACCTTGGCTTCTCATAGCTCCTTTCCAGTAATGCATTAGAGAGTTTTGCTTACTAGCAAATCACCACAAGACACAACAGCAGCTTTTAAAAATGCCAGAGGGAGGCTGTGGTACCAAGGGCATAATAATGGTACAGCTACTGCAATCATTAGATACCAAAATTCCTACAGGATGTTCTTCTCTAGTGAAGAGGGCAGGAAGATGCTCCTATGAAATGTACATCCAGACCAATAACTATACAGGGAGTGGTAAAAGCCATAGGTGCACTGTTCTGGCATGGTAAGTAAGTGGTTTATTATGCAAGTAAATATTTACAAGGAGTTTTAGTCCTTTTGATTCATGCATGTTTTTCAGCTGACTTATCTGGTGTGGAATTCAGTTAATTTATACAAACAGCTTAGAGAATTAACAATATGAAGGACAGGCTATTTCAGGTTTCTTTTCCTGTATTACAGAGGAATCAAAGGATTTTGCCTTCTTTGTGAGCTGTCACTGACAGAAGTTTAATTTAGGAAGAGCTGAACTCTATTGTAGGGCAATAACAGTGGTTTAGCACAGGGATAACTCCTAGGCAAGCTGTAGGTTCTCTCGATCCATTTCTGCCTTTTTTTTCCTCTGTCAATTAGAAGCAATAACATGAGTTTCCAATTTTGAAATGAGTTTTAGGAAGAACATACATTTTTGTTGTGTTTTCTGTGAAGAAAAAAAATCCTCATAAGTTTGCAGTTGATCTGTTCTTTATACCACTGTAATCTTGAGCATGTACATAGTTTGGCTGAAGTCAATGACAGCTGCTAAAAGGCTTTAATTTCAGACTTGTTTAAGTGCTTTCCTAGATGAGAACGAGCCATTATGAAATTGTTATCACATTATATCCATCAAACAAACAGTAAATCTTCATAGCTTTTTTCCCATGGGACACCTGAAATAAACGACCCTTGTTGACCAGTAAAAAGCAATAAGCAGTTGATAACTACCATCCTTTTGTATACTTTTAGGAACTAGAGGTGGGGTGGCAACAATATTCAACCTTTATTTTGATTTGCCTTTACCTGAAAAGTTCCTCATTTTCGGTAGTAAGTACTCATGGACAAATATTTGCATGTGGATTTAATTTTAATAATTAATCATGCATCAAGAAGGAACTGGTTAAACAAATGTGTTTTCAGAAGAATAAAACCAAAAGAGGCTACAAGAAGCATGCTACTTCCTCAGCAAATGATCTAATTTAGTATAAAAGCCCTGTAAGAAGTAGACCTTAACAAAATGTCAGTGAAAAAGTTCAGAAAATGTTCAATTCATGAAGTTAGATCAAATTCAATGAATACAGTAAGGTCAAGGAGAGAAGCCATCATGGTAGGCAAATAAGATTATTCTACTTGATATTTTATTTAAAAATTATGTGGAAGGCAACTTTTTTATTATTATTAGAAAAAAAAAGCTAAGTTTGCAATTTTTTTCTGTCTTTTACTGCCTTCTGCACACGAGAAATAAACGGCTTTGGACAGATCTAATGAATGTGTTCTAAAAGACGGTAATAAATCATAAATTAAAGGGAAACACAAAGCTTTTTTTCTCAGAGATTCAGAAGTATTTTCTGAAGCAGATTATCTTACGGATGTTAAATATCAGGTATTGAAAACTGGAATAAAATTGTACCACACTTTTAACTCCACCCTGCTCTGCCAGTCGCCCTTCTCTTTGTAAAAAGATTTAATGACACAGTAGGTTGAGCCACAAAACTCTATGGACTTCATGTGGGTATGTGGTGTGCCTGTGAAACCCTGCTCAACATAATACATACGTTGTCCTACATGCTCAGTATTTTGGGCTTTTGTTGTTGCTGTTGTTCTTCTCTTTTTTAATCTTTTTTTTTTCCTGTTTTTTTTCCCCTTCTTTTTTTCCTAGCTAAGGAAATGGATTCTTTTTGTAAGTGTTGTGGCCTTCTCTGTTAAGTAGTGTGCAGATGTGTTTTTTTCCTCTGCTTTCCAAATGCTGCTTTTAGTTCCAGAATTGCACAATCATAGAATCATTTTATAAAATCACACAGACAAACCGGTGTCTCTGTTTAGTTACTTAATGGCCTGTTTATTTCTTACAAGAAAATGGATCCCTTTTCCACGTTTTCAGTGTTCATCACCTTTTAGAAGATAATTATTTAGCAGATGCCAGAGATAATTGTAAATATGAACGTTACAGTTATGTATATGGATATCTCCATAAAATCTGCGGAATTGATTGGCTTTATTCTACTTGTTATAAATTGTGCTTATTTGCACACCTTGCAGATTTAGATTTGCTGCCAGGAGCTTGCCAGCTCTTTCACCTTGCTTGTAGTGTTTTTGTTCCAAATGGTGAAAGACTCCATTTAGTCTTCCCATTAAGCAGATGGTTTATTATGTCATGTTATTTTTCTTCAGCAATAGTCTGTTGATTCTCTAGCATTATGAGGTTAGCAGATGCTCTCACACCTACTGTGTGTCCGACTAAGTTGTCTGGTTTTTCTCTCCCTCACCTGTTTGCAGTAGTCTTTGTCCAGCAACATGTCCCTAGCGCGGCACTTTCTAGATGACGCTCAGAAACTGTAGTGACCTGGTGTTTTGAAATCAGAAATGTGTGTTTTCCTTTTTCTGTACTTACTCTGTTTTTGCTAACTTCTAGTACGTTAGCAAAGGTGGCAAGCAGACACTGGTTTGACTTGAAATTATTCCTCTGTGCCAAAGGCTCCCATCTTTCTAGGCAGTAGTCTGTCTTCACTTTCCCCAAGCCACTTCTGGCTGTCTCTAGTGCTCCAGAAATGTCTTCCTTCTAATTTGCGGACTAAATCAAATTTGAAAATCAAGCACTTTGTTTGACCACCAGCTCAGGGGACATTTACTTCCAATTGCCAATCTCAAGCTACAGTACTCCTGATCTTGTTTTTGTAATCATTTTACCTCTGTTATTTGGAAGCAAGACTGAGCTGGTTGGAAGAACCAGTTAGAAGAATGAGTTAGAAGATACCAATTCTCTGAGAACACTGTTAACAAGAGAGCCTCTCTTTCTCTGTCTGGGCCCTTTTTTACTCTAGATTACTCAATCAGCTCTTCAGGCGTTCATTTAATTCCCAGATTGAAACATTTCTGCCCATACGTAAAGCTACACGGAACTGAAAGTAGCGTATAACTTTAATCCTCTATTATAATGAAACAAGGTAAGGGAAAAGAGTGTTTTGTGCAATTACATTTACATAGACAAAGTAACAGGCAAATTTGCATCCTGTTAGTTTTGAGTGAGGCTGGAACCTGGACAGGGTACTAATAGGAATCACTGCAAGGCAGCAATTGATTATTACTCTCGATCTCATGACTAATCAAGCTGCCAAGGCAGCATGTTAGGCCTTCGTTACAGTCCACTGCTTTTCTTCTGAAAACCCATTCCCCAGCAGTCATGCCCCTGCAACAAAATACTGCCTTTGAACTGATGAATCCAGCTGCTGTCTTTTAACACAACCTGTTTGCAGGGCAAAACCAGGTTTGAGTTGAAGCTTAGAGCTCAGTTTTTGAGTTGAGATGAGGATTTAAATGTAAAACCTAACACAGAATGCAATTTTCAGTAAAAATCTATTATTAGCTCAATCTCATCTTTAATCTCAACTGCTCTGCAAATTTAAAGTTATAACTCTCGAAAGCTTTGAGGGGTTTTTTCCTGCATTCATTTCCTTCATTTTAGTGTCCATTTAATAACTCATTTATCTATCCTTCTGCTGGGGTCTTCTCTGAGTCACAGAGTACCTTTAAAATAAGCGACGTCTGGTAGTCATGCAGATTATCTGTACAGGAGGCTCAGCATCTGCTGGTGTTTGCCCCAAGTTTACGCATTTTAAAGGACAGTCCAAGAAAAAAACCTATCTCTGGATTTATAAGCAGTGATTTGAAACAGCAGTGGACATTTGCCAGGGTATTTTAAGAACAAAATGCAGCTTTTGCTGTGTGAAGAGCACAGTATCTGTACTGTACAATTCGATGTACCATGCAGTGTATCTGGTGATAACTTGCTGTTGCACTGATCTTCACAGAGAAACTCTCTATTCCCGGCTCTGTGTGAAGGGCTTGAAGGATAATGGATTGAACTGTGCTGTCTGCATAGTTGCAGCTTCTGGCACACAATGCAGATGCAATCCTTTTCTTACAGCACAAAAGATTTTAATCTAAAATCACATCCTGTCCCTGAACAGCTTATCTGCACCAATGCATTATTCCTAACACTTGATTCTAGCTAGATGATGCCTGGGGAATGATGTGATTTTCAAGTTTCCCCCAAAATGTAGTTTTGTGATTGTAAAAGCTCAGCTCTGTATCTTGAAGCTGTGATCGTCTTGTCTTACTCATGTTCCTGTTTTCCATTCATGCACTTTATCCTGACTGGCAATACAAGATCACCTCCTCCTGGCTTATGTCCATTATGATGTCCCCAAGTATTTCTTCATGAGTTCTCCTCATCTTACCCTCTATGACTGCTGCCTTAGCAGTACTCACACACTTTCCTACATTTTATATCCACTATACAAATGCCAATCTAAAACACCCGCTTGTTTTTCACTCTCCTGACCAATCCCTTACTCTCCGCATCTCATCTTCTTAATTACATTCCTGTTGATTTTAATTTGCACTCATCACACACAATATATGAAATCACATCCTCACTTGAGTCTTCCCATTTATGCCACCCTTCTGAAAATGAATTCAAAATTAAACTGTCTTGTCTCCTATTTTGGCTTTTCTGATGTATATAATGTGCTAATCTACTATTTTAAGTCTTTACAAGGTGATTTTCCAAATGTACATCATCTACTTTAGGAGGAGCTGAAAGTGAAAAAACCCTAAGTTTAAGTTTCAAAGGAAAGAAAAAAAAATCCGCAAACAACCTTAGCATCAAAATGCCTGTGAGTAGCGTGCTGGAGCTTGCTGTGGGGCAGAGCCCTGGTCGTGGCAGTGTCACTGAAGCTGCTGGGTGGTCAGAGGTCACAGATCTCAGTTGCCACAAGACTCCTGCTGCTGCTGAGTGTTCTTATGGAAATGCCTACAGAAAGAATTTTTACCAAATGTTTCTAGCGTAGGAAGCTGTGATGTACCTGTAAATATGAGGGACTGATGTGCAGTCTGCCTGGTGAACTCGCGGATTTTTTAAGTCAAAATTTTGTTTATAAAAATAAGCAGGAAGAAGTCTAGCACTTTTCTCAGCAAGTACTGTAACATCATACCATGATTATTTCCAGATCTGTGATAATTACTGTGAATGCATGTACAATGAAGTCCCTGTCACGTGTAGATACATATACACATGCACACGTGCATACAATATAAAAATAACATTTTGATCAGCGTATTTGTGTTCTCATGTGTAGGACTCCTGCAGTTTGTCAGCTTGTTCTCATGCTTGCATCTGAAATGTGCTGTTTCAATGCCACCCTGCTGGGATAATTCCCTATTTGCAGTACTTAACATCAAAGATTATATTCCTTTTCAGTTGGCACTCTTTTTTGGGTTCGTTCAGTGATAACAATAAATAAACAACTGAACATGGAACAGTGCGGGGAGAGAAAGTGAGAAAGTGCCAGTTGTTACTGGAACAAAAAAGTTATCTGAGAATTGTTAATGATCTTACCCTCAGGAATACAAAAATGTTCACAACATTTGAAGAACTGATGTAACTTTAGCAGCTTGGCTATTTCATTGTCAGTGTTCTTCCCACAAAATGTATCAGATCATAGGTGACATCCCCATCTGTAGAGCCTTTTTGTGTGATGAATCTTCTCCTTTGTGTCTTTGTCAGCTGCTAGTACGGCTGTCTGCCTCCCTGTACATTACAGGAGTGCACACACATTCCTCTGTGTGTACATCCATCTTAGAGCATTAAAACAAAACCAAACCAGAAAAGAGAAATATAAGGAGGAAACATTCATTTATGTAATGCAGTACAAATCACCATGCCAGTGACTGACTCGTTTGTCGATAGTATTAGGTAGTATATTAAAGGAAAAACAATTTAATACAAATCAAGAGAACTACAGCAACATTTAGAGTAATAGATTCAGGAGTGAAAATAATTCATATGTAGCATGGTGGTCTGTATGGAGAGTATTAGTGGAGAGTATTAATAGCTTCTATCATCACATTTCTCATTTGAGTTGTTAAGGTGGCATATTTAGCTGTAGCTGTAGAGATGGCTGGGTACGAAGTATGGAGTAGAAATTTGAGGGGTTTTCCATAGATGTGAAATGAAATATTGCTAGAGACTCATGTTTCAATTGTCAAACAAGTCTGGCTTTTTATTTTTTTTTCCACCTCTTTCTACTGGTTAGTATGTATTTTTGTGGGGTCACATGTCCTTGCGTTTGTCCCATGTACCTGAAATGAAATCTTAGTACAGAAAACTTTGCTCCAGGGGGTTCCTGTAGAGGTCTGCATTACAGGATTCATTACTAAATTGAGACAAAATTCTACCTGCTTGCAGGGAATACTTTTTCTTCAGAATTTGCCTTGAATATCAGTATCTTTATTTCTTCTTGAAGGTGAATTCCTCATTCCATCAAACAAAGGAAAAAAATTCTGTTGGATGTGAGTCCTAGCATTTGAGCAGATAGTGGTCGACAGGTTAATAAAAGACAAGACTGAGCATAGTTTTTTTCTGCGAAATACAAACGTGTGTATATCCATACTGCTCATTACTGGCTTCTAAGAAGGGCCTTGATTCAAGACCCTCAGAGGTGACAGGTAGGGTACAAAAATAAACTCCTTCCTCATAATGGCTACGTTGTCAAAAGCCAGGCAGTATCCTAACTTGATATGCTTTTGAAGCCTGATAAAATTTTTGAATTATTAGAAATTTTCGTATACTTTGGTGTTCAAATTTTAAGCAACGTTAGCAAAAAATTGTTGCCCAGATAGATTCTCCTCTGTGTAACTTTGATGGAGCATCGTGAAATCACTGGAGCTTTTTGAGACTATTTCTTGTGAGACTTTTAAACGGAGTGGAAAATGAAAATAAAGATTTCATCAGAAAGCACCACTAGTACAGAGATTTCTCTTGAAGATGGCATCAAACAGTTGAATGCTCTTTGTTTTGAAATGTGAAATGGTTAAATTACTTTGATCTGTTTTATATCTGATACCTAAGCATATACTATCTATTTTGCTTTCTGATGCCTTTGTAACTGATCCCAGTCATGAAAGAAATCAGTTGTTCAGGTTTTGTATTTAAAGAGAGAAGTAGCTAGTCCTTTTGTGATATGCCTAAGCAAACAGTTTTGGGGAAGAGTAGGATAAGGGTAATGGCTTCCTCTTCCGTTACTTTCAAAGACTAGAAAATTTAGTTGTTATTATTACCTGTGAATTACCAAAGGCACAAGAAGAACTGCTGGTGGTGGGGAGCTGCAGTGGCAGCATCTTCTTCTTAAGATGAAACGTTAAAAGTGGAAACTTTGTGGGTATTCTGGGAAGTATGAGAGAAAGCCTTTATCTAGACAAGCTTTCAGTAGAAAATGGTCGTTCAAATGCTGAATACTCCCAGCAGCAAGTTCACTACACTGGTTAATTCCTACCAAGATGTGGGAGGAGTCACTCAAGCTACGTGGAGGGCTACTGAGAGCTTTCATGAAAAAAATTAGAAGTATTGAGTATGACTTAAGCACCAATGGACCTTCCTAGGCACATAGGTCAAATGGCTTCTCAAAGTCCTGCCATTTCTCTTTCCTCTGCTGTCTTTTGATTATATTAATGTACAGTACCTGTCATGAAGTGGAATTTATATGATTTGCATTGGATTTGTTCCTATATCTAGTCAGAGGACAGTGAATGCAGGTGGAAGTTCCACTGAAAGATCAGAAGTGATCATTTTGATCTAAGCCTTACCACTAAACAGAGTGCATTTGGAAAGCCTGAGGTATTCTGTGTGCACTGATGCAAAATTTTTATAAAAATCCTTCATGATAAATGATTATTTGCCATAGGCAAAACCCCAGTCTGCTGAGTTTGTCTCATTTTCCCTATAAAAGTTAGAATTTCAAAGTGTGTTCATCCTGCCCAGTCCAGCCCTATATGTTTCAGCCTAGCCCCAAATAAACTCAAGGTGTAATCTCCCAAAATAAACATTGCATTGCATAGAATGTCATTAATTAAGAGATTAAACTTAAATGCAGATTTTTAATAATTTCTCCAATAAAAAACATGTATACTTGTATTCAAGACATTATCTTGAATTTAGGATGTTAAAACTACAACTAGAATGTATTAAATGACTATTTCTAATTCTGCTGAATATGAAGAATCTTACTGCTCCACCACATTGACCTTACAGGTTATTGTTTTTCATGCACAAAGCGTTTCATGCTCAGCAGCTTTCTGTTGTATAGGAAAGAGTTGTTTCTTTCGGGTTTTCTTGTCTGTAGCATTATTACTGTGTTGTTATGAATATGATGTGTTATCACTTGAGCAGCTCTTTCAGCAGGTTCTGAATTTGTATGTTTCTGTCACCCCGCAGAAAACCTGACGAGTTTCTTATCTCTGCACTCACAACAAGTGTTTGAGATTTGACATCTCTCTGCCATTGGAACTTTTTCACATGGCTGAGAGTCAGAGCAGCATGGAGCAGAAAAACCACTGACATTTGTGCAAGTTGTTGCAATCAGCCTTTGCAGAATACAGGTTTTCAGTTTTCTTTGTGGGAGGATAATCTGATGTTTCAGATGAAAAGCTGAAGAATTTTATATAGGATAGATGCTCTTCTCTTTCACCCTTCCAAAAGTATGAATCAGCAGATTTATCCATAGATCAAAAAATAATTTGTCCACCTGTTTAGTTGCTGCTTTCTCTTTTGGTGGTATGAACTCTTGTAATGCACATTCTGCAATGCAAATGTCATCAGCTGTATTTCCAAATAACATATTTCGTGATTTCTTATTAACAAGCTTTTTTTGTATATTAATATATAAAGGCTGGTGCTGCATGATAATGCAATACTATTTTCTCTGCTAGAGTTGTGATTTATAAATGATGTTGCCACTACTCTTGATGCATTATGCTTTTTCCAGGGTAATTTCTTACATAAGCCTATGATCATATTTTTTTAAAGGAAAAAGAAGAAAAGAAAAAGAAAAAAAAAAGTGGCTTCCCAATGTCCCTGTGACTTTATGATTGAATGTTAAACTAATGGTTTTTTTCTCTGGAAACAGATAGTGAAGAAAAGTCTATGGGCAGTATAATTTTTGTTAAGGAAATATTGTAGCTCACACACATTGACAATTGAATGGCATGAATCAATTCAGCATTAGAAACTTGGAGAGAAAATTCTGAGAAATGGCAGAAAAGCTGTTCCAGGTGCCCCATCTCCCTCTGTGGCATTTAAAAAGCAGAATTCTAACAGTTTTTAAAGCAAGGTTATGTAACACCTCTGGCACGAAGCTAAAGTAACCCCAAATCTTGTTCCCAAGAGTTTCATCCTGCAGTGACACTTCTGCCTGGCGTATCTGAGGGTTACCTCTGAGCTTTGGTGTGCGCGTGAGGGTTTCCTTGAGCTGGCTTTCCTCCTGGTGTAGCTGCATCCAGTTTTGCCCTCAAGAGCTGTTTGCCATGCAAAGACAGAGTCCCTCTTACTCCCTCTGGGTGTGCACAGCCGAGTGGAATCAGCACCTGGTGTGAAGTTCACTGCCTGTTCCATGTGTGACATGGACACACAGATCCCTAGCATAGCACAGCAAATCAAATCCCGCTGAAAAGAACGGGGGAAAAAAACATAAATGCTTACTAATTGTGGCAAATGAAATGTCACCTGAAATAAAATCACTCTTACTGTTCCTCACCCTTCAGTTTAAAAACTGGTTGTTCCAGTGAGGTTACTTACTGCTATAAACAAGCACTATAATTTTTCTGGTTTTAAAACAGTTTCCCTTGGGGTCCAGGGAACAGGAAAGGAGGAAAGAAAAATAAAACACATAAAAATCAGATCTTGTGGAACACAGCATGTAGAGAGAAATGAGGAAAATCTCAAGCTGGAGCCTAATATTCTGTTTGCACAAAATAAAAAACCTGATTGAATATGTGTTCTCATTGAATTTACTAACGGTCATTGAAACAGGAAAGAGATTAGAAATTCCTATAAAAAGTATTTTTACATAAGGAAGAATAGGTATAATAAAAGTATTATTGATCTGTGAATGATGTCAAAGCATAAAAGCCCATTCAGGTGACGGTGGTTAAAAACAAAAATAAGAGAAGACAGCTTTGAATGTAATAAACAATTTAGAATTTATTTAGGACCATGAATAATAAGTCACATTAGTACTAATTCATGTCTGTGCTGTTATGAGCCACTAAAACTGTCTTATCTTTTTATGTCTTTATCTCCAGTTAGAAATATTTGTTAATATGCCACATATGTTAGTGATAAAAATCTAAAATTTGAAAGGGGAAAGTTTGACTTTTCTTGAATAGACATTTATGATAGAACAGATGGATTTTATACGTTATTCCATGAATCTTTAAAAAGCTTTTAGTCTTCAGACTAATTGTAAGGCATAGCTGGCATCTAGTACAAGCCATAGTTCTGCGAGGTGAACAAAATGTGAAAAGAAATTTCTCAGGTTTTTCCTCACCTTTCTATCATGTGCACCATTTATTTTTGGCCTTATTGATGTTCTTGGTTTACAGGAGAATGGGAAGTGTATGAAGTTAAACTTTTATGGCATAGATGGTAGAAAATCACTTTTCTTCTAAAAGAGATATAGAGTAGTTACACAAATCAGCTTAGAGGAGATTTTCAGCTGCAGAAAATATTCGTATCAGAGAGCTAACCCAGCCAGGACAATGCAGACAGGGGCTATGCCCTACTGTTTCTATTAATCATGCTGTGCTGGTTTCATACTGCAGGGGCTGCAAGCACTACAAGTTTGCTTATCAACACTTGCTAAGTCTTGTGTGGCTTTCCTCCACCAACCTCCAGTGGAACAGGTGCCAGAAAAACAGAAAAAAAGTCTGTAGTCAAGGAATCGCATGCTAAACCAGAAATGTATAAGTAAACAAAAGCAGAAAATTATGGCAACGCTTTCACTGACGTCCTGTTCAAGCATACAAGGAGTAGTATTGGTGTTCATCTCCTTGAAGGGAATGATTGTAAGTTACGCAGTTAGAGAACTTTAATTGCACAAATCAGAATTCCACACATGAGGAAAACTCCCATTTTCCAGGCTGGTGGGAAGACAAAAGCTTACCACTAAAATTAAAACCCAGTGAAACTCAAGTCTCGCTTCCATTCTACTCTTTCCTGCTTTCTATAATCTACTCCCTTCCCGCTTCAATTTTTTTTTCTTTCAATGTTCAATATCAACAATACTTCCCCTCTGACTTCCAAAGTAGTATTCTCCACATTATGCAGATCAAGAAAAAGCAAGTGCAGAGCTCTAGATGCACATTAGATAGCTCTTTCTAAAAATAGGTGGTCTCTATGGCAATATTTCACAGTGCCCTTGAAGGTGAAAATTCAGTTTTGCTAAGCAGAAGTCTTTCAGCAAAAATGACAGATCTCACTTCTATAAGGAGATTGCTATTGTCAAAGCTGTATATTCAAAAAGAAGTATTTTTTAAAAAGTCAGGAACTAGACAAACTCTTCCTCTAGAAAGTGTTGCATGTTATTTTTTCATTACTTTGATATTATTTTTGCCTCTCTTTGTTCAGCTCTACAAAATTTCATAGTTTGATTTTCTCAATTTATGACCAAGACATTTATGAACTGTCTCATTTATTATGGAACTTAAACACTCAAACAACTCTCCTTATCACCTCAATAATTGTTTGTATTTGTAGAAGGTGCCTGAATATTGGCTGTAATTGACTAATATGGCTCTGTAGTATAGCCTTCGTTAAAGTTTGGCAGGCTAACTTCACTCCTCGGTATAAGGTCATTAAAAATAGTGGACATATACCATGAAAAAGCAGGTTTTCAGCGAATGACATTACAAGGATAAGGTGAAGCATTTGTTCTGCTTCATTCTTAAATTGTAGGAATTGCTGAGATTAGTACTGGTGGAATTTTAAATTACGCTTCTGTCCACCTGGAGTTTTGTAGCCTGACATCCATGTGCATTAAACACTGAAGTGACAGATGCGTGGACGTGGGCAGATCCATGCACATGTATTCTATTGTGGGTCTCACACAGGCAATAAACAAGTGATTTTATATCACCTTATCAACTGTTTATCCCCTAGTGTTTTTCATTAGAAGACACTAAGAACACTGTGAAATAGAAAGGAACTGGAGAGGGCAGTGAAGAAACCATCAGATTTAGTTATGTACTCATTTTCAGTGTGCAGTACATATCTACACATATGTAGGACACATGTAAAGTTATAATGTTAGAGAATTCTTGGATGCTTTCCTAATAGTAAACATGGAACTAGAAGCTTTGAGAAAGCCCTGAGAGTCACACATGTGATTTTCAGTGTCAAGTCGTGTCACATCACTACCTAGTGTATCAGACCCTCATAACATCAGAAATCATCTGTATTTGCATATGGTCCTGCTGCACTGAATTAATTTAGCAAAAGCACCTTAAGAATCTGTCTAGTCTACTAAGAATCTGTCATTATTTAATAAAACTTCTTGGGGATGTGCTCTAAAAACTCATATAAAAGCACAAATGTGACAAACTAATGTGAATTATTTTTATTATCCATGTGTTAATGTTAGCTTTATTTTCCATGAGCATTAGATGATTTGATGTTGTGATGGGACTTACCATGAGAATATTAGAACCTGCAGTGATAATTTGCAGTGCTGCTCCTGTCATTTCTTTGTCTTCAAAACAGAATTAAAAATAATCTATAATGTGACTCTACTTAGCAAGTTTATTTTTTGTAGAGGATCAGAAAACCCCTGTTGGAATGTGAAGCTGCCAGAGAAACATGAGATATACTTTATGTGTTGCTGAGAAAGCCATTGCTTGATTTTCCTGGTCTAGGCTAAAAAGAGACTGTTTAATGAATTTTACTTGGGTTCCCTTTCCCATGTCACATGTTTGAGACATGTTCTGAACATTAGTATTGACAGAATGTGTTGTAGATATTTATTAAAAAAAAAAAAATAGAGGGCAGTGAGAGAGAATTTATTTACTTTTTGTATGTATATTGCATCTCTTCCCTGAAGCACTTCATATCTCAAGAGCTTTTTCCTCTCCATTATGAATCATTTTCATATCCACTGAACGCTGAAACTGCTTTTCAGATTAATAATAAAAATACATTTTTAAGGCAACAAATCTGGAAAACAAAAGCCTGTGCACAGTACTTACATTGCTGCAAGACTTTCTTTTTCTATAACTCTGAGGAAAAACCCCACCAAGTCAGGAATAGAAGGCTTATGAAAGGCTTATTTGTTCTTTTGTTATTCACACTGATAAAGCAATCGTGAGGTTTGAAATGCTGCTATGAAACCTTAAAGATATAGTTTGTTGAGGCTCTAAAACACACTTCAGGTTGTACTGAATGGCTCTGATCATAAATCTGAAGGTAATATACATCAGTGAAATATAGTTTGAAAATACCTCTAAAGGAGTTATTTCATGCTAATAGTTTGCTGACTTCTTTAATTTCAAGCAGTAGACAAGATGGTTTCTTCTCTGAATGTTATTACTGTGTCCAAGTAAAAGAAAGAGAATTTAGAGACACACCAAAAATAGGATCTCTTTATTCATGACAAGTGCTCAACCTGCCCAGCTGATCAGCTTTCAGCATATTTTTATGCACCATGTAAATAGCAAAGCTATGCTAAGCACATTAATTGATGGCTTCATGAACAAACATAGAGATGGAAAAAAGTTCTATCGAATCTTAATTCTTAATGTACATATAAGGTGCCTCCCTCCCTTCCTTTCTTCCTTTTCCTCTTCCCCCCTTCACTCCCTCAAGGTTATGGAATTCTGTATCCTAGACTGTATGTGGGGTTTTTCCCCTCATCCTCTCTGTGCAGCATTTTCTGCCCTCTCTGAAGCACTCTTTGCCCAAGGCAGCGCCATTCTGGCTGAGGGGCTCAGCTGTGCCCTGCCGTGTGTTGGTTGGAGCGTCACTGCCTTCTCCTTTGCTTTCCCCCCACAGAAGTTTCACTTAATTATTAATCTGAAAATAAAGTTAGGTCAAGCCCTGCATGAAGGAGTGCAACAAGCCCTTTGCACTTCACAGTGGTGTAGCCTTCTTAGCTAGACTAAAATTTGTTGCCTGGTGAAGAGCATAAAACCTGGGGATTGCTGAGTCAAAGACGAATGTTCCTTAATTAAATTCCAGAATGCAGTGTAATCTTTACTATTGCTTTGCTAGTAATGCATTATTATAAGACAGAAGATGGAAAAGAGTGTGTGTTGTGTAAAGTGACCATTTTATTACACAGTGTAAGATACCTGAGGCTTCTGTTTCATCTTGCAAGGCTTTCTGAAGAAGATCATTGCAAAATATTGATTAGTCATAAGAATTGCAGTGTTTCACTTTACTACTTGACTGTGCAAAATTAAGAAAATAGCAAAATAAATTCCTGTAACTTATAATCTTTCTTGTTCTGTTGAAAATACAGAGGTTGTGTTTCAGTCTTTCCCCTGGCAAATTTGAACCACGGTGTTAAAGTGGAAATTTGAATGTTGCTTTTCACAGAGCTCTATGAGCTCCAAGCTGTCAGTTTTGAACAAGTTTGGATTCAGATCTGATTTTGACTCCCACAAGATGATAGGTTTGCAGCTTTACTGTTTAAAATATAGCAAAATTTTATACAAACTCTGTCATTAGAATCCTTGTTGTTTTCTTTTGAGGCCTGTTGACTGTGCTACTGTACAATAGCCTTATCAACAGAATGAGACAGTTTGTGTACTTGCTGAGAAAGAAATGGGCTGAAGATATTCTGTGGTGGTTTCAGAAAAGAATCTTAAAATATTATCTGCAATTCAATGTATAGTATAATGCTAACTAAATTAGCATTGTATAAAGCACTTTAATGACATTTTAATTATATTTCAAAAAGTAAGATATCATATGGTTTTGCAGTTTGCCATAGGAGTGCTACTACATTTATTAGCCTGCATTTTTCCTTTTTCCAATGTTTTGTTACTATTTCCAGCATTTTGTAGTCTAAGCAGTTTCAGAATGAAATTTCTTCCATTAAATCACTTGACAGTTTTAAGGCTAATAAATTTTGTGTCTTCAAGAGGGAAAAGGGTGAATTTTGATTCTTGTCTGTACGAGGGCATGTTGAACACAGGGAACTGGTCATAAACCACAGCAATCTAAGCAACTTCCCATCCCTCGTAATGTGGGTGATAAAGAATCTCGGTGGCTGAGATTGGCATTATTCAGACATTGCATAATTGCAGTCCTAGGACAAGCAACTCTTTTTAGCTTTAAAAGAATCTCTGAGGTGGGTAGGTGTCCCTTCCTTGAGACCACAAACAAGAGTTTTAGCATATGAAAGATCTAGACGTGTCTAATTTTAAAGACATAATGATATCTCAACTCCCCCTGCATTGCATCCTAAAGATTTAATGTGTTCTTTATGAAACTGTTTTTTCCATATAAAACATGGTGAAGTGACTGCCAGGTGTCGTAAAACTAGAGAACTGTGACAATTTTCAGTGAACTGACAATCCCAAATTTATATTGAGAGTACAATAGATGATTTTGTTCTAAGTTATATACAGTTCCTTTTCCTGTGATGAAGGAGAAGGAAAAACAAAGACCACAGAATTGCAGCAACCCACTGATGTTCTCACCCAGTAAAATGAAAGTTTTTGCCATTTGTTTCAGTGAGGACTGAATTAGCTTGAATCTGAGGAAGGAACTTCAGGAATGAAGTTAATAAAAATTAAATAGCTTTCTGTTAAAAAATAATTATCTTCCTTTTTTTTTTTTCTTTATCAAAACAACAGGAAGTAAATAACATCAAATACCGTCTTTGCTTAAAGACTCCCTAGCATCTAGTCTTCAGACCGAATGTAAATATTGCATCATTACATTTTATTATGACTTTTCAGAAAACTAATTGCCATGATCTAGCTTTCAAACAGGGTCAACTGGAGTTACACAGACTTAGCTGAAATTGCAAAAGGTCCTATTTATTTCCTCCAGACATTTTATAAGGATTAGTACAAAACTTTAACAAAACTCAAACCTGAATCATTAGACAAATCTTTTGAGGTTTTCTCCTTTTTTTTTGTAATTAGTTTTAGTGGGGATATTATTGAAATTCGGCCTACTGTTCTGCTGCATGATAATGGTACGTTTTGGCAGGACTACTGGAGTTAATTTGAAAGGAGAAATGATGTTTTGGTTATTTCCATTTAAGCACTCAGTCTTACTTGGGATGTATCACTCATGATCAGAGTAGCATTATGAGCTTCTCTTTTAAAATGTCTAAAATACTAATATACTATTAGGGAGCTTTCTTTCCAGCAGGGTCCTAATGTGGTACCCCTGCACACTAAAACACTCAGAAGTAAATTCCAGTTATTAAGGGCCTAATTCTGAGCTCTCTAAAGTTAGCGAGTTAATTTGTAAATTCCTTGGTAAGAAACCACTGAGTTATATCATTTAAGGGCTGAACTGCAGCCCTTAAGAATTTTGTGTAAGTGCACCTGGGAATATAAATTAGATTCTTTCTGCATAATTTTTAAAGTTAATATGTATGATATAGTTAGCAATCCTGGGGAGGAAGGTCAGAAGTTACCCTTTTCAGACAGGAAATCAATCCTGAATGAGTGAGGAGACAGTAAAAGTATCAATGATCATATGAATCATTAAAAGAAAGGCAGGGGGAGGAAATAAAAAGTAGAAAAAAAGAGGAATATAAAGAAGATCAGAAATTTGAAGCAGGATCAAAGATGTTTTTAACAAATATGTTCAGACCTCTGAGGGAGGTATACGCTGACTTCAGAGGGCTTTAATTTAAATCTCAAACAAAGTTTTCAGAAAACTCATAGCTTAAACTTGTGGCATTAAAATAAGTCTGTTGGATTGTTTTGAAAACAACATGTGCAACAGGTGGAAGGATACATGCATGGAATACATGCACCTTATACAATTGTTCTTGGCCTCAGGAAACCTTTCCACAACCTTTTGTGCACAGTTCAGAGACTCGACATGAAAAAGAGGAGCAAAGGATTCCAGTATTGTGGCGAATTCTCCATTGTAGTGTCTGAGCTTCCATTACAATGGAGAAAGTAGGAGGTGGAGGCGGATTTCCCCTTTGCATCCTTGCTTAAAAGCTCAAAAACTAGGGTTGTATCTTTAATGGTCTCAAAAATATACTTAAAATATGTCCTTAAAATATACTCTGATAGCAATATCTGCCTCTAAAATGTGATCATACACATTTCACCGTATACATAACAAAGAAGAAAAGCAATTTCTTCCTTCTCAGTTATCTGGTATGCTATCTATAAAGCCAGGGACAATAAGTTCTCACTTGATACTGCTGGGGGTTACTAGCTCTCATATTTCTCATTACTCAAAAGAAATCAGAAGGGGAAAAAAAAAAAAAAAAGAGCCTTTTAAGTGTATTCCTTAAAGCCCCAAACCTTCAGTAAGAGTCATGTAGGTGTATGCTCAGATCCACTGAGCAAGTGCTCTTTGTAAGCAGCTGGCACGAGTGCATACAAAAGACTTAAATCATAGTGAAGTTCTATTTTCACCAACAAAATGTTCTGGAGACCTTACAAGGGTTCTGTATAAAATAGAGAGTTTCACCTGAAAGCCACAGCTACCATTTGGCCTCTGCACAGCTTTATGTCACCATCTGCAATCATTTGTCTAAATTCAGGATCTCCTCCCAGAAATCTGTAAAGAAAAGAAAGGTTTAATTATGAAAAAGGCTTCATCTGGGTCATTGCATCACTTGGTTATGAGAAGTGTGGATAACCAAAAACCCTAGTACCTTCACTCTCAAATAGAAATATCAAAGTAATTCAAAGTTGCAAAATTTTTGGAAAAGCCTTTTTCAATGTATGTAACAGGGCATAGAGGTGATGCTGATTTATTTATCCTATACTGAATAGTGTGTCTGAGAATAGCAGTAATGGTGATAAATAATAATCTGATAAAGAGTCTGTCACATTTTAAAAATAAGCAAATGCCTGCCAGACCAGAACAGATGGACTTTGGGTGTTGCAGGATAAGAGTGTATTAAGAACTTCATTATCTCTTCTGTAAGAACAAACTATGAGCCTTTTATTTGCTGTGTGTAAAAGCAGGTACCTGTAAAAGCAGTGAAGGTGTAAGAACCATGTTTTTCTGGACTGGAATCCAGAATGCCTGAGTCAGTCCTGGAGTCGAAAGATTCTTGCGTAAAATTAGAAAATCCTCCTTGGTCATGTGACTATTAGCTGATATTTCATCCTTTTCTCCCTTGATTGTCATCAGAATAATTGTATTAATACTTGTGAAGTGATCATATAGTGAAGAACAGTAGTTGTATGAGTGGACAAGTTAAAATGAGGGAAGCGTAAATGAAAAAGAATTATTTAAGCTGAACTTCTGAAAGATGAAACACTCAAGTACTTTATACCTGGCATCATCCTTCAGCTGGCACTTCCATAATATGGACAGGAGTGTTTTACATCCTCCTATGACCAGTAGGCTTTCACAGCAGTGTTTACTGAATCATTTTATCTCCCAAATTTAGTAATAAATTTTGTCTTTGCAGCTTCTTTTTAAAACCCGGAAAATATACATGCATTACACTTTTGCAGATAGTTTTTTAAAAATGTCATCCTATAGAACAATATATTATGTCTGGTTTTAAACAAATCTGACCTTAGAGTGGGAGTCAATTGACATCTAGTGCTTTAAGATGATGTAGAATCCATGCAAATCCCATGTAAATGTGTTTATTCCAATGCACTTTTTATGAATAATTTATATCCTGGAAAGAATAATGAAAGGATCCTTATACAGTTTGGGTTTTGATTTGGGTTTTGTCATCATTTACTTGAAGACATGACATGTACCATGATGATGGCTTTCATTTAATGGCCTGCTAGGAACTAAGATAGTTGGATGTTTATGCATTTTTCATACCAAAGCAGTGAATATGAAGTTCCTTAACAGCAAAGTCAAGTTAGATGGTGCCCTTGGGAAATTCCGGAGTTTGTGACTCTCACTGATGTCACATAGAGAAAAGTTAAGGCATTCTTAGTAGAGTATGCTAATAATAGGTGAAATCTGGTTCTTACAGATTATCAGGGGAAGACAAGGAAATGAGGTATGAGAACAAAATAATTTAGAGGAAGTTTAACCAGTACTTCCAGCTGCATCCATGCCTGGATGAACCAGAACTAGGAACAAGTCTCAGAGAGGAACGTGGCAGGTCCAATAGCCATGCAGGCTGGATAGAGGTGGCAGTGGCATAGGACTAGGAGTAGGAAGGTTGTAGTTATGCACAGGGAAAACTCTGGCACTGCAGATGGGTGGGATCCTTTATAATGCCCCGTGTCTACAGGAGTCTTCCTTCCCTTCAGGAACAAATGCTGCTGATGCATTACAGCACAACAGAGCCAGAAGTGCCCTGCATCTGGCAGCAGAGCTCAGGCAGGGGAGGAGATGGATCCCCACCAAATGTTTTTGCATAACTCGCCTTCACTTTCCACATCACTGCCCTCTCATTTAAAAAAAAAAAAAATCAAAAAAAAACCACCTTGGTCTCCTGCTTCCTCTTCGCCTGATTGTTCTGGCCGCTTTTCTTGTGTGACTAAAAAGCATTTGATCAGTGAACTGTTCTGGTTGAAAAATAACTTTCCACAGACAGAGATTTGAAAGATGTAGTTTTCATCCACGCCAGCTTCCTTATTTAATTCACTGCATAGCCACTCAAACCCTGACACAGGCACAAGGGAATTAGCAGGGATGGCTGCAGAAAGTTAAACAGTAAAGAGGGCAGAGGTACAAAACTCAGTCTAGTGGGATAAGTTTTGCACACAGAGGGTTCTGCCCCATATTGGCTAGCATAGCAGTGATTGTTTTAGTTGCTATAATTTTAAAAAGTGTTATTCCCAAGAGAAATATCCTGTAGAGAACCCCAGGTCCTCAGGGTAGACATTTAAATAATGGACGCTATACCCTGCCTGAGGTGATTCCCTACGACGTAGACATCCTGTTACACCCTCATGTTTGGGAACAAAGTTATAAGGACCACAGTTAAACACAGCAAGCACAGCCTGAACAGAGACACAGCTGTTAAATAAGGGGCATTTCTGGAACAGGCTTTGGAATGCTCTGCATCTGTCGGAATTCACACGCAAAGCTTTAGCAAGATAAGGACATTGGGGGCTTTTTTTTAATCCCACACCCCTATAAATTATTTCGTTCTCATACCTCATTTCCTTGTCTTCCCTTGATAATTTTGTAAGAACCAGGATTCACCTCTGATTAGCGTACTCTACTAAGAATGCCTAGTTAAAGACTTTGCTGACACAGTGCAAATGGGAAGCTGCATATATTTTTCTTTTATGTGTCTTTTTTGGATCGAGCATTTTGCATGCTAAAAAGTCAAGCTGTTGTTGCATTCTACCAGTAATAGCCATAAATGTTAAGAATAAAGTGAAAATAGCTTAGCAAATTACCATATATTTCTTCCCCAAGAGAATGAAATAACATATAATAGGTGTTGTTTATGGCATTGTAGACTAGTTGGATTTAGTGTGTTTTTTATTTCACATCTACTCTGGCTATATATATATGTATGTGTATATATATATATATATATGTGTGTGTGTATGTGTGTGTATATATATATATGTGTGTGTGTATATATATATATATATATATAAAATGGTCAAATTCAGCCAGTACATCATTTCACCATTTCTGGCATTTTATAGAAAATACTACCTGTGCAATGTGACCTGATCTGTTCTTACACTTCTTGTGCGTAAGAAATTCATAATTTTTTTCACTAGGGTAAAGGAGTTTTTCCTTTCTGCATTTTGATATTTATGCAAATTTTTTCCTTCTCTACATTCGTGAGATTTGTTCTAGGCAACATTGTTTGAACACTATTTAATATTAAAAGCTCCAAAAAGGAAGTAAAATATTTTTATTAAGCAGAATCTTAAACAACAATCAATAATATTTTTTCTGTCTAAATATCTACTAAACATAGAGACATTTGTACTGCAGGTATAATTTTTATTTTATTTTTCTTCACGTTAACATACAAGTCTGCTTGATCTTATTTTAAGGTGTGTTGTGGTTTGACACTGGCCCAGTGCCAGGCACCCACAAGAGTTGTTTGCTCATCCTCCCCTGCCACAGCTGAGCAGAGGAGAGAAGGAAAAAAAAGTTAAGGAAAGGCTTTGTGAGTGAGATAAGGACCGG